>CM053594.1:221894924-221943002 GCA_028646575.1 Pseudocheirus occidentalis | reverse complement strand
AACATTTTATTGATCAAAGTTAACTAAGTCTTTCACAGTTGATTTTCTTTACTATATTGCTGTAATGTTTTCCTGGTAATGCTCCCTTCACTATTCATCCTGTCATATAAATTTTCGTAGATTTTTTTAAACCATGCCCTCAATCATTTCTTATAACCCAACAGAATCCCTGTATGTTCATATGTCATAACTTGTTCAGTAATACCCCAATTAATCAATATGCCCTCATTTTCCAGGTCTTTATCACCATAAAACTAAAGTTAATACAAATATTTTGGTAGATGAGTCGTTTGCCTTTTTCCTTTGATCTCCTTGTAATATACACCTATTATTGACATTGTCGGGTTAAAGTTTATCCACAGTTTTATAGCCCTTTAGGCATGACACCAGATTATTCTTCAAAACGGTTGATCTAGTTCATGACTCCACCAACAATGCTTTTGTGTTTCTAATCCCTTATATCTCCTGCAGTTTATGTCAGTTTCCTTTTTTATCATGCTAACCAATCTGATGGGTAGGAGGTGGTACCTCATTCATTTTAATTTGCATTTTTCTATTGGTAATTTAAAGTATTTTTCATGACTACTTATAACTTTGATTTCTGCCTTTGAAAACTGCCTATATCTTTTGATCCTTTATCAATTATGAAATGGCTCTGATTTTTATAAATTTGGATCACATTTGAACCAAATAGATCCCTATATATTTAAGAAATGAGATCTTTGTTAAAGAAATTTACCATGAATTAGTTTCCCTGTTTCCAATTTTTCATCTAATTTTGACTGCTTTGGCTTTGCTTATGCAAAGCCTTTTAATTTTATATAATCAAAATTATCAATTTTACCTTCTGTGAATTTTTCTTTATCATTAACTTTTCCCATAGAGATCTGATAGATAATTTTCATTCTCTTTTAGTTTTTGATATCACCATTTATGTCTGTATCATGTACCCATTTTAGCCTTATTTTACTCTATAATATGAGATGTTGGTCTACTCTATACCTAATTTTCTCCAGACTACTTTCAGATTTCTCCAGTTTTGGTCAGATTTTGAGTTCTTTTGAGATCTCTGGGTTTATTAAACCTTAGGTTTACTGTGTTCATGTTTCTGTATATGGTGTACTTAAATATATTTCATTTAAAATCCCTTTATTTCTTATCTTGTATCAGATCATTTTTGATGATTACCACTTTATTAGATAGCTTAAAATGTTACTACTAGGCACTCTCTCCTTAATTGTTTTTCTTCTATTTATTCCCTTAATATTCTTGACCTTTTGTCCATCCAGATGAATTTTGCTTTATATTTTTTCTAAATGTATCAAGTTATTCTTTAGCAGTTTGAAAATTTTGGTACTAAATACTTTGACTAATAGTGTCATATTTATTATACTAATTTTGTCTACTCATGAGAAATTAACATTTAACTACTTAAGGATAGCTATGCAGCATAGAAGATAAAGGGTTGGGCCTAGTGTCAGGAAGACCTGTGTTGGAATGTGGACTCAGAGGCTTACTATCTGTGTGACCCTAGACAAATTACTTAAGCCAGTTTGTCTCAATTTCCTTATATGTAAAATGAATTTGAGAAGGAAATGGCAAACCACTCCAGTATCCCAAAAGAGGTCCTGAAAAGTCAGACACAACTAAAATGACTAACCAACAATAATTATTTAAATCTGTTTTTACATGAGGGAAGAGTATTTTGTAATTGTGCTCTTATAGTTCCTGGGTGTGTCTTGGAGAGCAGACCCCCAAGTATTTTAAACTATCTGCAGCTATTTTACATGGAGTTTCTCTATTTCTTCTTGTTAGGCTTTATTGTTGATATATAGAAATGCAAATGATTTCTGTGGGTTAATTTCATATCCTAAAACTTTGCAGAAATTCTTAATTATTTCAACAGGTTATTTTTTAGTTGACTCTTCTAGAGTTTTTTAAATAAACCATCGAGTCATCTACATAAAAGCAACAGTTTGGCTCCCTTCTTGTCTATGCTAATTCAATTTTTTCTCACATATTATGGTTACACCCTGCCTTTATAATACAATATTTAACAATAACAGTGATAATGGACATCATTGCCTGTTCCCTGATCATTTTTGGAAAGGTCTCTATTTTGTACTCATTATGGATAATACTTGCTCTTGGTTTTTGATGGATACACTTAATAATTTTAACAAAAGCTCATTTATTCCTATGCTTTCTAGTGTTTTTAATAGGAATGTGTTGTATTATGTCAATGGTTCTTTCTGCATATCAATATAATCATAGTTAATTTAGCAGATACTTAGGCCTTACTTAGGGCTAAGTGCCTCTTGAAATAAACAGAAGGTGTGAACTCTTGTTTCCTATTGCTGATATAACAGGAAGGGGTTTGCTGAGACAGGAATCCAGTGTGTGGGGTGTGTGTGTGTGTGTGTGTGTGTGTGTGTGTGTGTGTGTCTTTGTGTGTGTGTGTGTGTGTGTATGCGCGTGCATGTGTACAAGAAGAATTCCAGAGACAGAGAGACAGAAGCAAGAACTTTTATTCCTGGTGGCTCCTGGTGGAGGGAGCAGAACTTTCAAAGCATCTGGAAGCTAGGCTGCTGGACTAAGAACTGAGTTGGAGTTTTCTATGAGACTACAATCTGGTGAAGGCTGAAGTTGCCTGGAAGGTCACCTGGACGGCTGAGACGGCTGCCTGGAAGGCCGAAATTTCTTCTGGGTCCTAGGACCAGTCGAACTGCTGGAGGACTAAAGAAGCATGACCAGGATAAGGTTTTGTTTGTGGCTTGGTTGATCCTTGAGTTCCTGGCAACAGAAGGAGTTGTGAAGGTTTTGAGATGTGCTGGACACTGTGAACTGAAGTGTGTACCAGGAACTGCCTGGAGGACTGGACAACGACCTGGGAGCTGTCTGCTTCTGAAACCAGGTGACTGTTTGGTGGATTCAGGTAGGAGTTGGGACCATGGAAGGGGATCCAGGGAATCTGAGAGACCACCCCAAGTCTAGATGAAGAAAAGGCTTGGATGCATGATGAAATTGAAGTTTACTAGACACCAAAGGAGAAGGGTTTGTGTATTTTCTAATGATTGTTTTTAGTGATTAATGATACTTAGTAACTGATTGCTAGATAAGTGATTAAGTTAATCTATAATTGCCCCATGAGAGGAAGACTGATTATTGTACTGTGAAATAACTGGATGATCAAGTAAGGAGGGTTTCCCCCTTAGGGAAACCAGATGATTATTCTTTTGTTCTTTGTTCTAAGTATTGTGGCCACTGTAGTGAAAACTATGTGGCCATTCTAATGTTGAGCTGTTGGGAACACTATATGGTGATGTTGTGTGACAAGATGTAATGCTGTGAATATTACACTGTACCTTGATTTTCTGAGAAGGTTTGCCCTGATTTGTTATCGAATAAATGGAGTGTCCACTACACTGTATAATATAAACCTTAAAAGATGTTCACAGTAGCATTCTTTTGGGAAGCTGCTCATGCATAGCTTTATATCATATGATTTTTATTTTTGTTTTTATGCCAATTACACTTATAACTTTCATACTATTAAATGAACCCTACATAGATGGTATACATCAAGTCTCTTCCTCTTCAGAGTGTATCATCTTTGTGATTTATTGCTGTTAACTTTTTTCCTAGTACTTTATTTAACATTTTTTGCATCAATATTCATTAAGGAAATTGGCTTATAGTTTCCTTTCATTGTTTTTGTTCTCTCTGGTTCAAGTACCAAAACCATATTTGTGTCAAAGAAGGAATTTGGTAGGACTCATGTTTTGTCTATTTTTTTTCAAACAGTTTGCATAGTATTGAAATTATTTGTTCTTTTGGTTAGTAAAACCATCTGGTCCTATTTTTTTCCTCTTACATATATAATTTATAGCTAGTTCAATTTCTTTTTCAATGATAGGGTTATTAAAATATTTTATTTAATTTTATATTAGTCTGAGGAATTGGCATTTTGTAAAAATTCATGCATTTTACTTCATTGTTGATTTATTGACATTTTGTTGGAGAAAATAGCTTCTATTAGTTAATCTAATTTCATCTTCGTTGGCTGTGCATTCACCCCATTCAGTTTTGGTAATGAAAATTAATTTTTTTCTTTAAATAAAAAACAAATTAGTCAATAACTTATCTATTTTAACATTTCTTTCCAATAAATCCAGCTCTATGTTTATTTGTTAGTTCAACTGATTTTTTTTACTTTTAATTTTATTAACTTTTTATATTTTTAAGTTTTTTTCTTTGGTATTAGGAATTTTAAATTTGTTGTTTTTTTCCAGTTATTCTTTTTAATTGCATGCCTAATTCTTTTATCTTTTTTTCCTCTCTTTTATAGATGAAATATTTAGAGACACATATTCTTCCAGGATCCTTTTGACTCCAATCCACAAAATTTATCTTTAATGAAATTATGCCTTGTTTCTATTATTGGTTCTTTGACACACTTATTATATTATTGTTGTTGTTGGGTCCTTTTAGTCCTGTCTGACTCTTTTTTGGGGGTTTGCTTGGCAAAGATGCTGAAGTAGTTGACCATTTCCTTCTCCAGTTCACTTTACAGGTGAGAAAACTGAAGCAAACAGGGTGAGTGATTTGCTCAAGATCACACAGCTAATAAATGTCTTAGGTTACATTTGAACTAAGGAAAGTAAGTTTTCCTTACTCCAGGCTCAGTGCCTTATTCACTTTGCCACATAGCTGGCCTATTCTATAGAATTATATTATTAAGTATTCCACTCATTGTTATTCTATGCTTCCAAGGTCCTTTATTTATACTGAATATAACTTTATTGCATTATGGTTTGAAAAGGGTGCATTGAATATTTTTGCCTTTCTGAATACCTTTGAAACATTTTTATGCTCTAATACATGATCGTCTTTTATCAAGGTTCTATGAACAACTGAGAAATAGGTATACTCTTTTCTATTTCCATTCAAATGCTCTCCAGAGGTTTAATTATATAAATTTTCTAAAATTCTATTAATTTCCTTAACTTCTTTGTTTTATGTTTAGACTTATCTAGGTCTGAGAAAGTTAAATAATTTTACTATTTCCTCCTGCAGTTCATTTAACTTTTCTTTTTAGAAGCTGGGTACTTCATCATTTAATGCATATATGTTTAGGATTAACATTAATCATCTATTGTACCTTTTCACAAAACTTAGTTTCCCTGATTATTTTTAATCACATCAATTTTTGCTTTTACTCTGTCAGAGATCATAACCGTGAATCCAGCTTTTCTCATTGTAGCTGTAGCATAATGGATTCTCCACTCCCTTATTTTAAATTTGTGTATTCCTTTCTGATTTTAGTATGTCTTTTGTAAACAATTTCTGGGGGGGGGTTCTGGTGTCTAATTTATTTTACTGTCTTCTTCAGTTTTATGCATTAATTGATCCTATTCACATGATTATGCAATCACATAATCATAATTATATATTTCCTTCTCTCTTATTTTCTATTTATTGTTTCCTTTTCCTTCTATCCTTTCTTCAAAAATCTGCTTTGCTTATGACCACTATATCCCTTTATTACCATCCTCTTATCATCCTCCCTTTCTTTTAGCTCCTTTCACTCCTACTTCCCTGATGTGTAAAATGAATTTTATACCCAAATATATGTTTATATACATACTCACAACACATGCGTGTGTGTTTGAACCAGTTCAAAGGAGAGTGAAATTAAAATGTTGCCTGGTCCCACCACCATCATTTTCCTTTCCTTTGTAAAAACCCAGTCTTCTATGCCTTTTTATGAGAATTTTCTCTTTTCTTTCTCTCCTTTCTCTCCCTTCTCTCATTGCATCCCTCTTTCTCATCCTTCTATTCTTTTGAAATCATTCCAACATAAAATATTCATATGGATTCCTTCTAAGTAGCCTTCTTCTAATTTCTTTAATGATTATAACAATCTTAGGGTTATATTATTGTCTTCTGCTATAGAAATGTAAACTGTTTAACTTTGGTAAGTTCTTAAAGATTGCTTACTTTTGCTTAACATTTTATGCCTCTCAAGTCTTATGTTTGAATGTCAAATTTCTATTCATTTCTGGTATTTTTATCAGGAATGCTTAAACAAAACTATTTCATTAAATATTCCATTTTTCCCATTAGAATCTTACTCAGTTTTGTTCAGTAGGATATTTTTGGTTGCAGTACAGCTCTTTTGCCTCCTAGGATATCATATTCCAAGACTCATGCTTCTTTATGTTGGTATGTGCCAAAACTTATGTGGTCCTTACTGTGGGTCTATGGTATATTATTTTTTTCTGGTCACAGTATTTTCTCCTTGGCCTAAAAGCAAGGGATTTAGGCTATAGTACTCCTGTGACTTTTAATTTAAAAATTCTGGTGCTGCTGACCAGTGGATTCCTTCAGTTTATAGCTTACCTTTTTTTTTTCTAAGATACCTGGTAATTTTTCCTTTGTAATTTCTTGAAATGTGATATCTATCTAAATTTTTTTCATGGCTTTTGATAATTCTTCAATAATTCTTAAATGATCTCTCATCAATTTATTTTCCAGCTCAGTTGTTCTTCTTATGAGATATTGGACATTTTCTGCTATTTTTTTTCAGTCTTCTGACTTTGTTTAATTGTTTCCTGATGTCCCACGTAGTTTTAAGTTTCCACTCAACCAATTATAAAGATTAATTTTCTTCAGTGATATTTTGTACTTCTTTTTCTATTTAGTTGATTCTGATTTTAAGGACCTTGTTTATTAAGTTTTCTGCTTCTTTTACCAAGAAGTTAATTCTCAGTTCATAATTTTCTTGATAACTGTCATTCTCCCAGTTTTTCTTCAACCATTTTAATTTAATATTTAAGTATTTTGTTTCTCTTTTAATCTCTTCATTTATCTCTTTTAGTCATTCTTGTTGGGCTTGAGTTCAATATGCATTTTTACGGATTTGCTTGTATATGTTTTCAAGTAGTTTTTTCCAGTTTCTCTTAAACCTCCCTGACACTATAGTTGCTTTCTGTAGAGAGGTTCTTATTTATTGTTAACTCATTTTTATAACCTATTTCTTGACTTTAGGATTAATGTTAGTGTTGGTCTCTGTTGACATCTGGAAATGGGAGAAAATCTGGCATAAACTTTTGTCTTTTGTGTCTTTCTCCTGTTTTTACCACTCAATCTGGGATCTGGGTTTTCTTGCTTCCAACAAGTTGTTGTTCCTCTGTTGTCAGGTGAAATGTTTGGTGTTGCCCTCCTGTTCTACATTTTGCTCATTACACAGATAGGGACTCTTCTCCCTCAAGATTCTCCTTTGCCTAAGAACCATGACCCAGAACTGAATGACAAATGACAGAGCTGCCAAGTGACACCCAATCTTAAATTCAGTTTTAGTGCAAGTTTCTCCCAGGACTCTTTCAAATATTCCATCCCTTAACATCCTTGGGTGCTGAGGTAACTTGTTGCTGTAATACACAGTAGATCCTGCTTCAGCCACTACTATTCAGTGCTCTTTGCTAACTCCCACCCCAAAGTCTGTAAATCTTTCTCCCTGTCTTTCTAGGTCACCCATAACTGGCAAAATGTGGGATATTCCTTGCAGTAAATGACAAAAAGTCAAAATTAAATTTGATGTTTAAAAAAATGTTGTTTTCAGGTTGGGGGAATGGTGTTGGTAAAGCTTGGCAAATATTCCAGTCTCACTTCATCTCAACTCTCTCTCTACATCTGCACTGTAATTGGCCCATCCTTGTCTCAGACTTTTCCCCAGCCTCTTTTCTTCTAAATGCTTCATTATGTCTTCAGACAACTATTGGAAAGAATTTATCAATTATAAGTATCTTTTTCCCTCTTTGCTCTGGCTAATAAAGAAGGAAGAGGTTTGGTTTTTATAATTAATTGATTGAATATCATTTTTATTGACTTTTGACAGCTAACAGAACTAGAAAATTCTCAGTAATTAGCAGACAAGACTAAGCATGAAGAATAAGAAGTTCTATGCATTCAAACTGTGAGAGGAGGAATTTCCAAATTCTGAGACAAGAGGGTAGTAGCTCCTCCCATCCTCCTGGTAGAAAACATAAATAAATCTCACCAAATTATAGGGGTAAGTATGCCATGAATATAAGTTATAGGTCTCACATAGGAAATTCCTGTTTTATAATCAAATCTTTAAATATTCTTCATTAAACTGTAGGTTACAGATGAATTACATTGCAAATGTGGGTTCTTGGTCTCTTAACTGACAATGGTTACCAATTATATGCCCTATAAGATATAACTAATTTTTTATTGTACCTTGGAAAAAGCAAAAGAAGGAATCTGATGATGATCTCTATTGACCAGTTTCATGAAGAAAATGTTATCTGCTGTGCAATATGATTCCTCTTATGTACAATATTCTAGAGGTGTGTGAAGATAATGTGGTAAATCAGAAAGTTATAAATGGATGCTATGCAAACGCATACTAAGTAATTTTGTCAGTATGTTCTATGCATTATCTTTTTATTTATGAAATAAGTATTGCTGAAATAAATGCCAAGATGAATTTTTCAGACTTCATGGTGAAATGTTTTGACCAGTCCTAGTTTATGAAATATTTTGCTCAAATCATGCTAGACACAAACTATAACTAAAGAAATATGTTCTGTGATAAAATCCTGATATTACATTTACTATATACTTATATTAGTCCTTTCCCTCAATACCTAGATAATAAATAAAAATCCAGTGGACATAATGATTCATGATTTAACACTTAACTAAATGAATATTCAACATTTCACCCAACATTTACAAGAAAAACTGGTAGTGTTTGTCTTCATTTTGATTATATTCGGTACAAAAAGCAATCAAATCCAACTCAATCCAGAAACCGCATTTTCTAACCAAGGACATTTCTCCTGCTTGTACTTCATGCCTAGAACTCTTCCTCCTCATCTCAACTTCCTGAATTCCCAGGCTTCCTTTTAAGTCTCAACTAAAATCTAATTTCCTATGAGAAGCCTTTTCTTTTCCACCTTAATATTAGTGCCATCCCTTGCTGATTTTCTCAAATTTATGCTGTAAACATCTTGTTTGCACATAATTGTTTTTGTGTTGTATCCCTTGCTAGATTCCTTGAGACCAGACACTGCCTTTTGTTTTTCTTTATATCCCCAGAATTCAGCAAAGTGCCTAAAATGTAGTAGGTGCTTAATATATGCTTGTTGACTGAATTCCTTTAATGAAATAATTCTGTTGTTCATTATATTAATTCTATAATTCAAATGGGTATCTTACAGCCATCTAGATGATCAGAAATTTACCACTTTCTCCTTCTACAGTTTTTCTTTTGCTACTGCTGTCTTTATTCCTTAATCATTAAGCCCTTTTTTCTTTACTTTTAATTACAAGTCAAGGGAGTTAAAAACTTCTAATAAGCTTTTTTTTGCTGGATTTAAAAATATTTTTTATTACTTTCAATTGGACAATATAGAGTTCAAGTTTTCTACTATGTGTACCAGCTAGATAACAATATAATATTCTAATATTTTTCCGTAGTTTTTCAATAGTTCTCTCAAGTCACTCCTACCATTCTAGTGCTTGACACTAATCCTTAGGGGCATTTCTTGGTACCTCTAATTTTTCCTATTCTTGTTTTCACCATGGCAACAGTTACTACACGTATTTTCAAGGGCAGAGCCTCAACAGATTTTACAATTTCTGTTGTGTACTATGAGAAAATGTTTTCACTCATGATGTTTAAAGGAAATATCAACTTTTTAATATTTATCTGTTCCAGCACAACTGGTATGCTAGTTAATCTTATGACATCAACCTTAAACTGAATTTTGAGAAATTCTAACGTAATTATACTCATCTCCTTTTTACATGATTTGAGATATAAATGTTATGTTTCATTTTAAGATATTATTCCTAAACTTTACATAAGGTGAAAGTTGCTAACACTTTCAGAGTCTGTAAATATTCTCATGGAAGATGTTGGGAAAATGGCAGAATAAAGCAGGAAATTATGAGGCTCTTCCAAATTCCTCTAAAACAAGTTAAAATAATACCTCAAAAGGAACTTGGATTAGCAGAAATAATTAAAGTTGAGATAAAGCAGTTGTCCACATAAGACAACTTTGGAGGACCATAGAAAAATGCTGACTGCCTGGGAGAGTGGCCTGACCTGATTGAAGTGAAAATAAATCTGGGCAGATGTTGGTGAATCAACAAAAACAAGCCCTTGGGTCAGCTGTGTAGGAAAGGAGCTTCAGCTTCAGGAATTTTTATCTCATAGACAGTATGGGGGTCAAGACCTTCTCTCTTGTTGGACACCAGGCTCATATGCTTTGACCAATCACTATTCTAGGCTGTGGCTGTGGGCAAGGAGGAGGAAGCATATGCCAGTGAGTACAATTGCAGATGGTGGGGCCCTGCTTACAATAGGGACTTGAAAGAGAAAAGAGTGCCTTATTTTGTTCTAGAGTATAGGGGTAAGCTTAAGCATGTAGCCATGAGAGGGACTTCAGGGAATGACTGTGTTGATAACATTTCAGGGGGCTGTTGCAGTAGCACAGGGATGGAGAGGAGTACCTGAAATCAGGCCTCCAGATAGAGCTCAGGAAACAATAGTATGAAAAACCTGAAGACTGAGACATTTTTCCCATATCTTGGGACTAGAGGACTAAAAAAATTAGTAAGCAAAAGAGAAAGAAGGCAGTCACAGGCAGAGAAAATATTTGTTCATACTCAAAAGAAGGTAGTAAAATTTAAATAGTCACTTGTTTTTCAAAGAAGAATGTCAAATGAACACAAGCCCAAAACAGTTTAAAACCAAATAAGAAAAGCTGAAGAAAAATTAGGAAAAGAAATTAGAAATGCAAGAAAATTAAGAAAATTATGTAAAGAAAGGCAAACAATTGGAAAAAGAAATCCAAAAACTTAAAAAAGAAAATAAGTTCTTAAAAATTAGAATTGAGCAATGAAAAGTCAAAAACACTAAAAGACACCAAGATATAATAATACAAAAATCAAGACAATGTGAAGCATCTTCTTAAGAAAAATAAATCAATGAGGAGGAAAACAGATCAAGGAGAGACAATATAAGAATTTTTGGACAACCTAAAAGTCACTATTGAAAAAAAGAGTCAAGATACTATACTTCAGAAAATTATTCAGGAAAATTACCTTGAAATTATAAGACAGGCTTGCACAACCCCTCATCTGTGGGCCACTTGTGGCACACTAAAGAGTTTTGGGCAGACCAGGGAGAAATGTAGAGGAAAACATCCTCTACATTTTCTGAGTTAACCTGACATCTTTTAGTGTTCAAGGCCCATGGGCTGTAGGTTGTTCAGGCCTGTTTTAGATTGAAAAAAATCCACTGATCACCTGCTGAAAAAAAATCCCAGGATGAAAACCCACAGGAACATAATAGCCAAGTTTTGAAGCTCCCAGGAGCTTCCCAAAGAGAAAATACTATAAGCAAATAGAAAGAAAAAAAAAATTAGTGTTGTGGAGCTACAGTCTGGATAACACAAGATTTAGCACCTTCTATATTAAGGAACTGAAGGGTGTGGAACATCATAGTCCAAAGAACAAAGTTTTGTGGGGTGGCTGGATGGTGCAGTGAATAGAGCACCAGCCCTGGAGTCAGGAGGACCTGAGTTCAAATCTGATCTCAGACATTTAACACTAGTCGTGTGACCTTGGACAAGTCACTTAACCCCAATTGCCTTGCCTCCCCACCCACATCCAAAAAGCAAAAAAAAAAAAAAGAAAGAAAGAAAGAAAAGAAAAGAAAGAAAGAAACTGGGTTTGCAACCAAGAATAACTTACCCAGCAGAGTTTAGTATAATCCTTATTGAGAACAAAAAAAGACATGTAATGAATTAAAGGATTACCAGGTATTTGTTACCAAAAAAAAAAAAGAACAGAACAGAACATAAAATTTGACCTTTTAGATTCAAGAGAAACATAAGAAGGTAAACATTAAGACCAATTATAAGGGATTTAATAAGGCAAAACTGTTCACTTCTTAAATGGGAAAAGATTATCCATAACTCTTAAAAATTATTACCATTACTTGCTAAATGCTGGAGAGGATATGGAAAAAAAAATTGTAGCACTAATGCCTTGTTTGTAGAGTTGTGAACTGATCCAAACATTCTGGAGAACAATTTGGAACTATTCCAAAAGAGCTATAAAAATTGCATACCATTTGACCCAGCAATACCACTTCTGGGGCTGTATCCCCAAGAGATCATACAAGGAGGAGGAGGACTTGTATGCACAAAAATTTATAGCAGTTCTTTTTGCAGTGGCCAAGAATTGGATATCAATTAGGGAATGATTAAACAAGTTGTGGTTTATGAATGTAATGGGATATGATTGCACTATGAGAAATGAGGAGCACACAGACTTCTTAATAACCTGGAGAGACTTCTGTAAGCTGATGCTGAGTGAGGAGAGCAGAAGCAGGAGAACTTTCTATGCAATTACAGACACATAGCATCTGTGATGATTAACTTTTTTTTTTTTTTTGGAGGGCAGTTGGGGTTAAGTGACTTGCCCAAGGTCACACGGCTAGTTTTTTTTTTGTGTTAAGTGTCTGAGGCCGGTTTTGAACTCAGGTACTCCTGACTCCAGGGCCGGTGCTCTATTCACTGCGCCACCTAGCCGCCCCAGATGATTAACTTTTGATAGACTGGTTTTCTCTCAGCAATGCAAGGTTAGAAGACAACTACAAAAGACTCATGATTGAAAGGGTATCCACATCCAGAGAAAGAACTACACAGTCTGAATGCAGGTTGAAGCAAACTACTTGTTTCTCTCTCCCTCTCTCTCTCTCCCTCTTTCTCTCTCTCTCTCTCTCTCTCTCTCTCTCTCTCTCTCTCTCTCTCTCTCTCTCTCTCGCATTTTGTTTTGTTTCATTCCTTCTTTCTTGTTGTTCATTCCACTGGTTATATTTAATTTGACTAATATTTTATATGAAGGTATTTGGGATTGCATGCCATCATGGGGGGTGGGGCGAGAAGGAGGGGAAAATTTTGGAATTCAAGGAATTGTGGAACTGAATGTTGTAAACTTGGGTAGTATGAAAGAATATACATAGAGATAAGGATTTGGGTTGAGTTGCATGTGGTGGGATGATCTTAAAAAAACTAAACTGGATAGGGAGAAGTAAAGTGGAGCAATTATCTCTTGGGGGAGGGGTTAATTAAAGTACTGTAAAAAGTGGAGACAAGAGGGGATATAGGGCTGATAATATTAAACCTTCTCATCAGAATTGGGTTAAAGAGGGGATAACATATACATCTTGAATGGTATAAAAGTGCTCTCAACTTATGAAGAAATAGGAGGGTGAGGGAACTGGATAATGGAGAGACTCTTAGAAGGGTATGAAGATCAAGATAAAGGAGGGTATGGAAGAGTATAAGGGAGGAACTCTTATAAGGGGTACAGATTGAGGAGGCAGTGGTTGGAAGTAAATTTGACATTTTATGAGAGATTTGGTAAAAAGGTAGAGAAGAATAAACAGTGAGGAAAAATAGAATGTAGAGAAATGCACAACCAGTAATTATATCTTTGAATGTGAATGGGATGAACTCATCTAAAAATCTAAACAGACAGCAGAATGGATTAAAAGCCAGAATCCAACATTACATTATTTATAAGAAACACATTTTAAAATGAGACACACACACACATCGAGTCAAAAAAAAAGGGCAGGAGTAGAATTTATTAAGCTTCAGCTGATGCAAAAAAAAGCAGGGGTAGGAATCATGATACCAGATGAAGTTGAAGCTAAAATATATTTATCTAAAAGAGATAAAAAGGAAAATTACATTATGATAAAAGGTACCATAGAAAATGAAGCAATATCAATACTAAATTTATATACACCAAATGCTCTAGCATCTAAATTTTTAAAGGAAAAGTTAAATAAATTACAGGTGGAAATACATAGTAATATTATGATATTGGAGGAGTTTAATGTTCCTCTCACAAAATTACATAAATTTTCCTCACTCCAGGCCAGGCATTCTATCTACTATGCTACCTAGCTGTATGTATATGCATGTATACACACACACGCACACATATCCAAATATATAATATCATTATTATTTTTGTTATCATTATCAGATGGGAAAACTCTATGCCAAGTCATTGTCACCTCTGGACTTGATCTCACCTTCCTCTCCCCAGGGTCCTTATTTTCTTTTTCTTTTTTTTTTGGAAGGGGGCTAACAAACCAGGTTATCTTTATTCACAGTGGGGAGATGGAAGAGGGGTATTCCTGATCAGTCCAAGAACAAGGATGTTGAGTGGGAGGGAGGAATAAAGGATGGAGATTCAGCATTCATTCTCATCCAGCAGGGCATCCAGGGTCCTTATTTTCATATAAGATTCTATTAGTGGTTGACTTCGCACCTCCTCAGTATCCTCTGTCCCTGGGATCCCTCCCTTCCTTCCACAAATTAAAGAGTATATAGAGTGGGGGATAGAGATAAAAAAATGTCCTCCCAAATTCTACATTTAAGGAGAGTTCCCAGGTAAGCCATATCTTCATTTCCCACCTGGTCAGACTCCATTACACATCACCATGCTTCCCCATACCTTCCTACTGCCAATTTTAAGCTTGCTTTTGTGTATCACCTTTCCTCATTATATTGTGAGCTGTAAGGGGGTAGGGACAAATTTTGCTAGTCTTTGTATCCCCAGCACTTAGCATAGTGCCTGACACTAGGCACTTAACAAATGTTTACTGACTGGCACTTATATATTTAATGTCATATGGATTATTGCATAGGGGGATAAAATGAATGTATGTTAGTTGAAACAATATTAAGACAAAAATACATCTTAGTACATCTTCTATAGACTTTCTCAAATTACCTTCAGTATAATTCTAACAGACAGGATGATGGGTACAAGAAACAATGCCTCCTGCTGATACATAATTTAGATTGCTTCTGTTATGCATTGGTACTCTGAAAGCTTTTCATTCCATATTTTTGAAATGGTGTTTGGCATAACAAAAATCTGTTTAAAACATCTCATTTTTAATGAATTAAAGTTATGTCAAAGGTATATGGAACAACAATTTTGTCTATGACAGTGTTGTTCTGGATAATTTGTTGTGTGAGTTCTCCAGGACATTATGAGGACTGAATTAGTAGTGTAAAAATTTGTCACCTATCATTCAATGAAAGTCATTAAGGTTGCAATGTATGATTCTTGCCACAAGAGTAGGTCTTAATAGATATTTGAGAGATGCTATTTTTTAATTTGTTATTATTCTTTTATCTTTAATATTATGTGATCTGAGGTGTTGTACAATTTTTACTATTTCCTTGAATAGCATGCTCTGAACATTACTTCTTGGCCCCCTAATGATAACCCTTTTCATCTTGAAATGCCATTATATATCCTTAGTTTCCATACAATAATTTGTGTGGCTCAGCATTGCTTTTTCATCATCATATTGTTGACTGAGTTTACACAGATCTTGCTGAAAATAGCTCTTTAGATTCCACCCTTGGATGTTAATAATTTCTTAGGGAGTATATGGAAATCAAACACTTCACATAGGAAAAATCCAAAGAAATTTATTTGTTATTACTCTGAACTATTACTTGGTGAAGTAGTGATTGCTTATTTCAAAAGGATTTCAGTAGGTTCCTGACCTATTTATCATGTGATCTGAGAATGTCTGTTTTTTTCCTCTTTTTTAGTGATGATATGTTAATTTTTTTAATTGTATCTGATTCAGGCTAGTATCCTGTTTGTTTTTTATATTGAAACAAAATCAAATAGGTCACTTAGAGGTCATTAATCAATTAGTAAAAGGATACTTACATAAACATATCAGAAGAAAGATATTCAATAAATATATGCATTGAATATATCTCCAGTTGATCATCTGACTGAAGCTTCCTTACCTGAGTTGCCATTTTCTTGTACTAGCCAAGCATAATGGAAGATCTAGAGCTCCTTGTGGCTATTTTGAACTCAGCAGACCAGGAAATAATGTCAAGAGCCTGAGGCTTTAGTCCCCAGAGCCAATCAAGTTTTAAGGACAATTTCTCTTTTTAAGGAAAAATTAACCTATATTTCATGGGGGAAGACATTACGATATTGCTCCTCACAAACCTTTTCATAGTTTCTTTAGGGTAATGAGTCTTGCTTTACATTAATATTACATGGATTGTTTATCAATGTCATCAACAACAACATCATTATTTCTGGTTTATCATTCTCACCTTCTATATTATAGGACAAGATACTAAGTTTTATTCCATCTTTCCATCATTTCTACCTCAGGAAAAAAATGTCCTCTTCATTGTTAAGGATGAAATACAGAATAGAAGCTCCTTTCATTTGTTTCTCCACTTTTCAAAGGATGATATTATGATATAGGGAAAGTCAAGAATTATCAGCTACCCTGCTTTTGGCAGAGATTGATCTCCAGCATATGTGAAGATAATTAAAGTCCCTCCCCAAAACTAGATATCATTCTATCATGTCAGGCTTGTGATTCATTTATGAAACTATTCAACTATTTCCTCTTTTTTATCCAGATGGTCTGGAGAAAATTCCAAACACAATATTACTTTTGTTTCTGTGTTTGTTGATCTTCACTCAAAAACTCTCCACCAAACTTCCCTCCTGAGGTTTCTGGATTTCCTCATATGTATATGTCTTCTGAATATATAATACCATAATACCCTTCCTTCTTTTAGCTATCTTGTTCTTGTAGAATGAGACCATAGAGCCATATTCTTGTCAGGGGTTTCATCCCACACAGTATCAATGATACTGATGACTAACTCTAGCCTCTAATCTGCTAGCCAGTCCTCTTAGACTCACATTTTGGATATTTAATGAACTCCCATCCCCACACCTTCATCCTAGTTTCTAATAAAAATGTTGATAGAGCTGAACACTAATTTTTTCTGCATTGCACTGAGTACTAATAGACTAAATAAGCTTAGGAAAAAGAGAAAAATCCATTTTAAAGAATATGGTAATGAATCAATGTCAAATACCTTATTGAGGAAAATTTTTTATTTGAAGATAGCCTCATGACATCAAACATATGCATTTTTTTTAAATAGTTGACCAATATCATTAAGAAATGTGATTTGGAATATAACTAGAATTAGTGGTCCAATTAATTTCATGCACTTCACATATGATGTTTCCACTAATTGATGGCAATGTGGGGAGAATATATCAAGAAACAATCAGTAATGATAAAATTCATCCAACGTGCACATTTAGTTATAAAAGGTAAAACATTCATAAATTAAAATTAAGATCTCATTTTGAGGATTTAAGTCAAAGGATGACATTTAGAAGGAAATTATCTCCAAATAAAATGTGAAAGAATGGAAGGTAGCAGAATCTATGATGACTTAGTAGAAAATAATTTTGAAATGAGAAAAACCAGAGACAGAGAAGAAGAAGAAGAAGAAGAAGAAGAAGAAGAAGAAGAAGAAGAAGGAGAAGGAGAAGGAGGAGGAGGAGGAGGAGAAGAAGAAGAAGAAGAAGAAGAAGAAGAAGAAGAAGAAGAAGAAGAAGAAGAAGAGGAGGACAAGGAGGAGGACGAGGAGGAGGATGAGGAGGACGAGGAGGAAGAGGAAGAGAAAGAACGAGGAGGAAGAGGAGGAGGAAGGAAAGGAGGAGGTGGAGGAAATGTTGATGTTTAATTTAGATTGTGATTCTAACTAGGATGATTATTGTTTTATTTTCTCTTTATTTTGTTAGAACCTTATTTAAGCTGCATTTTGTTGAAGACTTTAAAACCTTTATATAAGTTCGAACAAATACTGTATTCTGAAGACAGGCATAGGTCTCTTTAGCAGGACTAAAAAGGAGACAAAATTCTCTTTCTTGTCCCCAATCTTCACCTTATTATTTCTTACTTCTCATTATTTATCTTTATTCTCCCACTTTCTTTGTGTCATATATCCTAATTTCCTGTCTTTATTCATTTCTATCAAAGTTATTCTCAGGAAATAATAATAATAATCACAATTCACACACACATTTTTATAGGTATATGTGTATACATGTGTGTATGTGACACAATTTAGATACACTCTCTCACAACATTGAAAAGGGGTGAGTAAACACAATAACTACTGTCTTCCTATTTTTACAGATGAGAAAGCTGTTGCTCAGAAGGATTAAGTGACTTGACTTTGGTTCTCAAAGAAAGTAAGTATCTGATATAAGATTTGAACCCAGATCTCTAAACTTAATGCTCTAGAGCAATAGAGTCAAAGTCAAATAGAAATTGGGGAGACTAAACTTTACATAACAATCTCTGTGAGCTGTGTACTTACCTAGAAAACAGTATTTGTGAGGGGTCTTTTTTCCATCTCCAATTTTAGAGTAAGCCCTTGTTTTACATTATAGAGATTTCAAGCATTCATAATCACAATGGGAAACTTATGTGGGGGTCTTCCTGACATCATACTATTTTACAGGAAGCTGTTTACTTGATTCATGTGAAAGGAAAGTCCTGGAAATCATGGGAGAAAGAATTTTTAACGTGCTCCAAAGTTGAGGCAGACAATAGTGACCACCTAATTCAATGTGAAGCTCAGTAGAACAATATTCTTTAGAACACTCAAACAAGTGGTCATCCAACTTCCTAAACACAATTTAAGGTATTAAAAGGGACAGGATTTAGAATTAGAGGACCTGATTTCAAAAGCTGGCTCTGTTTTGTTTCTGCCTTGTGACTTTGGGCAAATCACTTAACTTCTCTAAATCAGTTTACCTATTTATAAATCGAAAAACTGGATTGAATAACTTCTAAGATAACTTTCAATTCTATCTCCAGTGACTGGAAACTTGGGATTTCATAAATCACCCTTTTCAATTTTAATAGCTTTCATTTTCAGAAACTTTTCCCTTATGTTGAATTGATTACCTCTAGTATCCATCTACAGGAACTCTGTTGCCATTTCTGATCATAAAAATGAATTAATCTATATGATTATTTGAAAAAACATCTCATGTGCCCCTTCCCCAAGATTTTGTGTCTTTATCTCTTCAGATGAACTATTTTCAATTCCTTCAGATCTATCCTCTTGTGGAATTGTTTCAAGCCATCTCTCACTCTCTTGGTCATCTTTATTTGAATTGTCTATGGTTTGATATGTTTTGAATATCTCAAGAGTAGTGGGGGGAAGGGGGCAGAGCCAAGATGGCAGAGTAAAAGCAGGGGCTTGCTTGAACCATCCTCCAGACCCCTTCAAATACCTGTAAAACATGACTCTAAACAAATTCTAGAGCTCCAGAAACTACAAAATGACAGAGTGAAACACATCTACAGCCCAAGACAAACTAAAAAGTCAACAGGAAGGGTATATCACACTGGGCTGAGAGTAGAGTGCTGTCTGATATGAGCCATGGTGGGACAGACAGGGCTGGAGCAGACCTTGGGGAACTGAATCGCTGGCACTTATGGCAGTTTCCAGACTTCTTAACCCACAAAATCCAAGGACAGCATGGAAGGTCAGTGGGGGAACTCAGAGAGACCTGGGTGAAAGAGGAGCATGTGGTCCAGTCCCAGCCTTAGGTAAGTGGAGGTGGCAGTGTTGGCTGCAGCAGCAATGATGGTTTCTGGAGCTCTGGCCCACAGACAGTGGGGGATCAAGTGGCTGATACAAAACCGCTGAAACCTGGAACACTAAACCTGGAACCTATTGAAAGATAAAAATTAATTTATTAATTATTTTTGAAGTGTAGTATGTGACTATTTATTGCACTAAACTCTAGGATCCATATAAATATTAGTGTGCTAATATTTCACTAGACCTTTTAGTGGTCCTATCACAAAATTGATCCATGCTGATCTTGAATGAAGTTTGTTTCAATATTTGACTTACATAAAATGTCGGGGGGGTTGTGAGTGTGTGTGTGTGTGTGTCTTTAACCTATGTGTATGATTTTACTTTTGCCTATATTGCTTCCTCTTGGTAGATTCTACCCACTGTTTCAATCTATTGAATGCTCTTTGTATTCTGATTTTGTCATGCAATATGCTAACTATTCTTTCTAATTCCTTAAATTTGATTAAAATGCCATCTGTCTTCATCCAAGTAAATGGGAAAAGGAAGGATAGAACATGTCAGGGACTAAAACAGAAGTACCCTTTTGGCATGATGCTTTAGAAATCTTTCCAAGCCGATTTATCATGTAACCAATATTTGGTTACATCTGTACAGTCAATTCAAGTCTACCTAAATGTACTAACATACACCCACATTTTTCTATTTAAAAAGGATGACCAGAACACATTTCTCTATATAAAAAGGATGCTCCAGAAAGGTCAATATTAACCTTTTTCAAAATGCTGATAAAGTAACAAACATATGTCTACGCATGCATACAAACATATAAATACACACACATATTTCTATTTCTAACCACCTTTACTTTTGAAATTAATCTTTATTCCACTTTTGAAAATCAGAATGTTTTCCAAATTCCAATCTTGCATAAATTTTCTGATTTTCTGTTTCAACACAATTTCTTGAACATTTTTTAAGGAATTCAATAATTTCATCTGCAAGTTTCTTCAATGTCATGAACTCTATATGAATTGCATTTAAATTCCTGGACATTTAAATTCCATTCAAAGAGATAGGTGCTTCTCCACCTTACCCCTATTTATTCATATATCTTCAGCTTTATATAACAAATATCATTGTTCTATCCTTTCAAGCTTGAGGGTAATTTTCTTGGATAAGGAAAATTAGAACAAAATAACAGCAGTTCCAGGTTTTTTTTCAGTCTGTTATCTTTTGTCTTCTACCCTACGTAAGGTACCTATCCATTTTAATTCTTCTTCGTGGCAGCTGAGTGGAATAGTGGTTAGACCATTGGGTCTTCAGTCAGGAAAATCTGAGTCCAAATCTGGGTTCAGTAACTTATGAGCTAAGTGACATAATGGATAGAGCACTGGGCTTGGAATCAGGAAGATATCTTCATGACTTCAATTCCAGTCTCAGACACTTACTAGTTGTGTGACTCTGGGCAATTCACTTAACCCTGTTTCCTTTAGTTCTTCATGTGTGAAATGAGAGGGAGAAGGAAATGGCAAACCACTCCAATATCTTTGTCAAAAAACAAACAAACAAAAATGGGGTCATGGAGAGTCGGATGTGATTGAACAACAACAATTAACAACTTGCCAGCTGTGTGACCCAGAAAAAGTAACTTAACCTTTGTCTGACTCAGTTTCAACAATTATAAAATGGACCAATTATAGCACCTACTCCTAGAATTGTTCAGATAGTCAAATAAGATAATATTTATGAAGTGCTTAGTGCAGAATCTAACACATAATAAGTAGGTGCTTAATAAATGCCTGTTTCCTTCCTGTATGCTCTGCATATAACTTTAAAACTCCTTGTTTTGGATGATTATGTTGTTATCGTGATCCTTGCATTTTGCTCAAACTCTAGTATTCCCCATACTATTAGAAAAAGATGCCTTAGGAGTCCCTCCTATTTTTTTTACGTGTTTTGTGAACTCATAAAAGAATCGTGAGTGCAACTTTAGTCTCTTAAAATGCTTCCCCCTCATCTCTTTTATTGGGACTGTATTCTATTTTTCTTGAGGCTTGTTTTCTTTTCAAGTCCCAGCCTCTGGAGATCTGGGGAATCAAACTCCACTAAAAAAAATTATAGCATTTAAAAAGAGGAAGGGAGCCCTATCATATGATATCTGAAATATGGTTCTCAATTCTGGATGCTACATTTTAGAAGGAACATTTAGAAACGAGTACACATCCAAAAATGGGATATAAGGATGATATGGATGCTAGAAACCATGTGAAAAAGGATTTACCATGTGAGATGACCTGATTAATGTTGATGAACTGCGTGATAAATCTAATGAGTTAGCAGGGCAATGAGCAAATCCATGCATGAAGTAACAAAATATCAACACTTGTCTCCCCTCCCTTCATGATAGTGTATTATTTGAACACTGCCTTTCTGACAAGGATAGGGTTACCTGTACAGTAGCTCAAAATGTGTTTGCTTTTGCCCAAACCACAGGACATATTAGGAGTCTTTAGGGACTGTGTAGGACCTTGTGAGTTAACTACTGAGGCACTAGAAAGTCAGAGTATTGCCCACTGGCATCATTAACTGGAATCCTTCCCATTGGAATCCTTCCAAAACTTCCATTGCAAATCTGTGTGATTACTTTATATGTGTTCTATATTTGTTTACTGTAAGTTAATTAAGAACTATCCTCTTCCTGTATGATTGTCACCTTGAACAGGATCCAGGATGCCTATTATCTATATTGGTGGAAACATAGGTGTGGATTATATTGAAAGATGTTCCCAGAGTAAAATTTAGTTGGGAATGATAAGCCCAAGAGAAAAATTACTCTCCTGGGTCTCCTCACCCCAAGACTAGATCTGATCCACATGACTCCAATTTGGGGGGGGACAATGATATGGATTATATACATCTTAAAAGAACTGCTTGGAGAATGATCTGGGTTTGCTTATCCTAAATGAGAGAAGGTATAGTTAGGACAATACTCAAGTAATTGAGGAATTGTCTTACAGAATTGGAATTAGGTTTTTTTTGTTTGACTCCTTAGGGCAGAACTAGGAAGGACTAAAAGACAGCAATTCAAAGAAAGCACATTTTAGTTTCACATAAACAATGAATTTATAAAAATTAGGACTGTCCAAAAAAGTAAAATGGGCCTTCTTTGGTAACAAGATTTCCCCCATCAACAGAGGTCTTCAACCAGATATTAGATTGTTTGACAATATAGACAAGAGTTATGATTGGATTGGTTGTTGTACTAGATAAACACTAAGTCCTTTTCCAACCCTAAGACTATGCTTATGATTTATTTTAATTGTGAAACTGACTTTGATGGTCTTCTTAAATAAAATTGTCATAAATTTAAATGTTGCTAAATAAACAATATTTCTAAATTTTAGAATAGTATATTATGTCGTTTTCCTCTATTTCTATTTTCCTAGCATGAATTCTACAAGACAGTTTTCTTTTTTCCTAAGGTTCCTGCTGCTTCTAGTTAATGAACCAGCACTTCCTTTTTGGTGGGAATTATGTCCAGAGCTGAAGTTTCCCCAATTGTTTACCCTTCTTCCTAAGAGAGTCTCTACGTTGTTGATCTGGTGTTGCCTTCATAGCAAAAGACAGATCAATCTTTTTCAATATTTTTGCTAGTATTGTATTTGAATTAGACTAGAAAAAAATAAGAATGATCAAATATCTGCACATTTACACTAAAATAGAGGACAATTCCAAAATGTGGTCACTAATGTCAAGAGAAGAAAAATACAGTCAATACCTCTTCTTCAGACATATCACAGGATAGAAAGGAAATAGATTCCTGAGAATTTGTTGCAGGTATATGCATTCTGAATACACATGTTTATCTGTATGGATATGCACTATTGAATATGTACACATACACATAGCTACATGTATACAGGTACACGTTGCAAGACAGAATTCTACTGGCAAGAACATTGACTTGGGAGTCAGAAGATTGGGTTCAGATTCTACCTCTGACACAATCTTATATGGACTTCCTGTTACTCTCTCCATATGTAACATGAGTGGTTTGAGTTAAATTTAAATTCTCTCTGGTGTGTGTTCCAACTTCAGATATATTATCTTATTAGTTCACATATGTATGTTAATGCACACATACATGTGTGTATACACATACAAATCTATTAAATCTACACATGATCTACTCATATTTATCCAAAATAAAGGATTAAAATCATCCAAAAATACATTAAAACATTAAACTACATTAAAACATTTTAAACAACTGGTTATTAAGTTGAACACTATCAAATGTGTCAAAAAATGTCTTTTGGACTCCATTGACTAGTTGTGTATGATATTCTGGAGATACAAATGAGAAAGGAGTCTATTATTTTAGCAATATACAAATTGAAATTTTAGCAAAAAGTTGATAAAGACTCATAAAAATTATTTTAAAATTAATACATAGATATCTTTTTGCTCAGGCAATGACCCAGAGAAATATTTGTCAAGTTCCTAAAACAGAAGATAAGAAGATAACAAATAAAGCAAAAAGAACAAGCTATTCCAAATTCGATATTAAACAGGATTTACTGCAAAGTTTCAATAAAATCGTATTCCATTTTCAGTCCAAATCACCTTCAAATATTAAATTCTGATCAACTTTGTAGGTAATAAAGAATCATCAGGTAGCATTGTTGGATAGATTTACAACATATCAACATCTTTCTGGAAGCTAGCTCCCAAGAAACACTGATCAAATATTTGATTCTACCCCATTTTTAAATATCTTTTGGTTGGGGAGAGAAAAGCTAACTGTTTCCCCTTTTTGACCATGGAACATGACTACTTCAGACCTCACTTTCCATATATGTGAAATGATAGAGTTGTACTATACGATATCTATAGTACCTTCAGAACTAATCTTCAAAATCAGAAACAGACTCCAGGGAGCAACAAGAAGAGGTGGAGTATAAGGAGGAATATTACATAATGTGAAACTTCAATAGATTTATAATCTCATCAATGTGTTTATTCCTTCCATCACCCCAGGTCACAAGCAATTTATACCTTCTCATTCTATGCAGTTTTACTCATGCTCTTCCATAGATCCTACCAGTCCATATTTATTTTCCCTTCCCATCCAAGTAACCATGAGGGAGAAACAAATTAGCTTTTTGTAATTCCTCTCTCTCTCTCTCCTCTCCCTTTCTCTCCCTCTCTCTGCTTCTCTCCCTCTCTTCCTCTTTCTCCCTCGCTCTCTCTCTCCCCTCCCTCTTATTATCTCCTATTTTTCCCTCTCCTTTCAGTTAGTATAATAATTTTTAAAATTATTTCTCTTCAATCTATTTTTTAGGTCAGATATTTTTTCTGATGAAATATTTTACATTTTCTTTTATTTTTTTTCATTTTTTTAGACCTTGTCTGTTATATCTTGATGTTTCATTGAGTCATTAGCTTGCATTTGCTCAGTTCCATTTTTTAAAAGTTAATTTCTTTAATGACTTTTTATATGTCCTTTTCCATTTTGTTTTTTAAAGTGGTCTTTTCTTCATTGATTAGTTTTGTGCCTCTTTTACCAAGCTGTTAATTCTATTCACAATTTTATTGCATTGCTCTAGTTTCCTTTCCCAATTTTTCCTCTACTACTCTCATCTCTTTCTTTAAATTTTTTGGGAATTCTTTTGGGGCTTATATACAATTAATTGGGATGGGTTGTCTTTTCTTGTAGCTGCTTTTACATTATTTTATTCTTTTAAGTTTTTGTCTTAGTTTTCCCTGCCACTGTAGTAACTTTTTATGTTTAAGTTCTTTGTCTGTTTGTTCATTTCTCAACTTATTTCTTCACTTAAAGTTGGGCTCCAGTCAACCTGGAAGTAGAGAGGTGCTGAGCCACACTTCAAGTGCTTTTTGTGCTACAGTTTTGAGCTAGCTCTGACGTTCTACAAGTTTTTGATACATCCAAAATGCTGTTTTCCTTGGAGAGGTATTATTCTTGTTCTCCTGGTCTCTCTCTCTCTCTCTCTCTTTCTTTTTTAATCCAGGAAGACTCCCTATGTCCCAGTAGCTGCAAAACTAGTATTCCTTTTGACCCTGGAACTGTGATCAGGGTCCCTGTTACTTTTTGACCAATCACAAATGTGTCTCTATGCCCTGGGTCCATGACCCAAAACTGTGTATAGGAAATAGAGTTGACAGCCTGAGCCAGCTGCACCCAGTGCTGGCAGAGGGTCCCCTGTAAAGTCTTTCTGACTAGTTGTCTTACCCTTTTATTGTCTCTGGGCTGAGAGCCCCTGAATTTGTTATTGCTGCTTCTATTGCTGTCCAGCCTATTGTCAAAGCCCACTCCTAGTGCTTCTGCCAACTCTGGTGTTACAGGCCTTTCCTGCAAATGTCCTAAATTGTCATAGGCTGGAAAAATGTCTCCCTCTGAATTTTTGTTGTCTCTGCCACTCCAAAAATTTGTTTTAAGGTGTTACTTTAAAGGTGTTTGGAGGGGAATATTGAGAGTTCATCTGTACTCCTCCCTCTTAGCTCTACTTTCTTTGTCTTTATTATGTTAAAGCTCTATCTGTCTTTATCTCTATTAAAACACTGCTAAACACAGGATAATTTATTCCTTTATTTATTTTTTCTTCTGTGATTGTACTTAGTTATTTTCCTTTGTTTCTATTGTTTTGAATGTTTAAATGTTAAAAACTCTACTTTGCAAGGTAAAATAAGGAGAACCAGCAGAGCACTGTATGATAACAGGAATGTTGGATGATAATCAACTCTAAATAACCTGGCTGTTTTCAGCAATACAATGACCTGGGACAATTCTGAAGGACTTATGATGAAAAATACTATCCATATCCAGAGAAAGAATCGATGGAGTTTGAATGCAGTTTGATGTACATATTTTTCCTTATTATTCTTGGGGGGTTTAGGTCTGCATATTTTTGAAAAATGACTAATATGGAAACAGGGTTTTAGGATTTATAAGCATAATTTATGTTAAATCATTTTCTTTCTCCAAGAGGAGGTTGGAGAGAAAAGATAGAGAATTTGGAACTCAACTTTTGGGAAAAAAATGTTAAAAAGGTTGTTTACTTTTAAGTAAAAAAATAAAATAAAAATTAAATGTAAAAAAAAGTTCATACCTTTTGTTGAAGATCAGGGTGAGGTTTGCAAGGTATGTCATTTTAAGTTGCCATTTGACTTCTTTTTTTTTCCTGACCAATACTATTCCTTTTCATTTTGCTATTTCTCAAAGATAATTATCATTATTGTGTCAATTTCCTTTTCATTGTATTTGGGTCTTTCATGTGTTTGCCTGTATATTTTTGTTCATTATTGAAACTGATGTAATGAATATGTATTGAGGCACCTATATCAGAAGCAATCTGTATTTGTTACATTCAGTATTCAGAAATTCTAAACTCTTTTATTGTACTAATTCCTGTGGTACTTGGGGTTTTTGATTTGTCACATTTTCTTGTAGATTTATGATCTTTTAGTTGTTATGTACATCCCCTTCAAGTTTTAAAAGAATTTATATATATATATATATATATATATATATATATATATATATATATATACACACACACACACACATACATATATATACACATACATATGTATATAAATATATATATATACATACATATTTATGTTTGTTGCCTTGTGTTTCTCTTATGCCAAACATTTCTCTACTGGTTTTGTGTTCCAAATCTGGGAATCTCTCCTTTAGATATGTTCATAAAGGTTTGTCTATCATGGGACCTTCATATTCTAATTATATTTATTCCTAATTTTTTTATTATGAATTTTATCTTTTGCTCCATCTGAGAGATTCTGTTTATTGATGCATGCTTTCTTTGAACATAAGGAAACTCTTTATTCAATCATTAGTTAACTTTCCTGTATGATATGTATTTGCTTAATGAATCCTAACATTGTTTATTGTATTGCATTTGCTTTGAAGATTTACTAACCTTTGTTTCTTAGTTTAGGATATCTCTGGTAACTGCTTGTAGGGAAAGGTTGTTCATTTTGAAATCCTCTGTTATTTTAGTTTAGTCTTTTTTTTTCATTCTACTGTCACACAGGTTCTAAACTATACCACTTTGCTACTGAATACATTCTTGAAACTAGACTCCACCATTAAGCTCACTGGCTCAGTCCTCTAGACTGAGTAAATTCTTCTAGTATAGGCTTCTTGGCCTGAACTTGATTTCAGTCTCTTTTCCTTCATGTCTAGCAACTATCTATACTGGCACCCAGATGCAATTCCTTACTTTATTCTTCTTTTTTCCTTCTTAGCTAAGCTGATTTGGGGATAGGATTGTGGAAAGAAAATGAGGAGGAAAGGGGTTAGTATTCCTAGCAGATTCATGAATTCAAATCCGTAACTTAGAGTCAAGCCCCAGTTAAAAAGTAGCACATTTTAAGTCCTCTTTTTTTCTTTCACCACTTCAGTTATACACTGGGTAGAGTCAAGTATCTTCCTCTCCTTAAAGAGTGGAGCTGGCATTTCAACAGAATCTGTATTGCAGGAGTAGGCTGAGGATCTGGAAATAGTCCCTAGTCACAAATCTATGAATTAGCTGGCACTTCTGCTTCAGGCATTAGGAGGGAGGTGAGATAAGGCTACTGAGTGTGTTCACAAGTTCTTAAGCATGTTCAGGATAAAAAGAAACTGAAACTAACTTCATTTATTTGTTAATCTATCATTTAATTGTCCATTTTGTCCTTCAAATTATTAACTTGACAAATACCCAGAAAATAGA
Organism: Pseudocheirus occidentalis; assembly: GCA_028646575.1. NCBI lineage: Eukaryota > Metazoa > Chordata > Mammalia > Diprotodontia > Pseudocheiridae > Pseudocheirus > Pseudocheirus occidentalis. Next base: position 221,914,690 of record CM053594.1, on the reverse strand, counting down.
TATTTTATACAAAAAAGAGAAAAATAAGAAAATATATGAATTGGTGAATCTCAATTGCATACATCTTAAGTATATATTAAATTTAACATGATAGTACCATCACTCTCCTTCTTGAATCTGTCCTTTTCTGAAATTCCATCTGATCTATTTTGTATTTTTTAAATGACTCCTTTTTCCCTGTCTCTGCTCTCCCATAACACTTAACCCCTCCAAGAAAATATAAGCCCTTCCTTATAGCACTTATGTATAGCCAATAAAACATATCTAAATATTGGTTGTATATGAAAATAAATGTCTCATTCCACACCTCCAATCTGTTACCTCTCTGAAAATAGATTGGAGACATGCTTCATCATCTGTGGTGGGTAATCATAATTCTTCATTTCATTGATCAGAATTTTAACTTCCTTCAAAGGTGCTTTCCTTTGCATTATTACAAGTCATTATTGTAATAATTCTGTTTCTGTTCACTTCATTTTAAATCAAGTGAAATTTTCTTAAGATTTTTTAAAGCCTATTGACAGATCAAAGGGGCCCCTTCATTTTTTCAAGTAAGCCATTATGGAGGGAGTTAGGCTGACCAGTGAATAGAGCACCGGCCCTGGAGTCAGGAGCACCTGAGTTCAAATGTGTCCTCACATACTTGACACAACTAGCCATGTGACCTTGGGCAACTTAACTCCAATTGTCCTGCATTCCCCCTCCAAAAAAACAAACAAACAGGAAAGTAAGCAATTATTCTGGCAGTGGCTAAAGAGAATTATAAACATAGATTAAATCCATATTACTTGAAGGTAAGATTAGCTTCCCATTTTTTCCCAAATAATACACACAAACAGTACATCTATATATTAAGTTTGCACTGATCCTGAAATAGCTATTACCATCTTTTACATACATGAGGTTGAAAGATGCTTGGACTTGGTTTTTCTCTTGAAATGATTGGCTCAGACTATCATACTTTTTGCTGTATTTGGACTAAACATAGGAAGCAACAAGTAGGTTACTAAGATGGCATACAGGTTAGTTTTTCTTTTACTTTTCCTTTAAACTTAATGGTTATTTTTATCCTAGAAATATACTAATATTTGTCATCATGCGTAGTAATAGGTGATTCTTTTTAGGGAAAAAATGTACTATTTAATTTCCGTAATCAATAATACGAACAGTGACAATGCCATTTTATCTTTCCTGTTTAATTCTTGTAATTGATGATTTGAACAATGACAATACCATTTTATCTTCAATTAAAATGTATCTCCATATCCGTTTTCTTTCATCTCTGCTTCATATTTAATTCTAAAACACTTCAATATGAATTATGAAGTTCTTTCCAAGTAAAACTTATTGGAGATGCATTGGAACTTTCTGGAGCAGTTTAAATTAAGTGTTTCCTGGAAGGTGACCTCAAACTCCTTCCCGTCCTGTACTTTTATGAGATTATTTTTGCATGATAAAGATGAATCATCTTCACTGCAGTTTATGATTCATTATATAAAAATACTGACATAATAGAGAGAAAACTGGTTAGCTTACTTAGGATAATGATCATAACTCAGTGGAAGCAGCAGGATACTGTGGTTGTTGGCAGTGGGTGAAAGCTACAAGAAGGGCTTTATGGGATTTGGGATAGTAACAGATGGTAAGTGATCCTCTCACTGCCAGGGTTCACAATCTTTGCAATAGGCAGACTGAATAATATGGAAGGAACAAAATGAATGTTTATTTAAATGCCTACTATGTGTCAGACACAATGCTAAATGCTTTACAAATATTATCTCACTAGCTCCTTGCAACAACCTTAAGAGGTGAATGCTATTATTATTAGTCTCTTTATAGATTAGGAAATTTAATAGAACAGAGGTTAAGTGATTTACCTGGGTTCACACAGTTAATGAGTGACTGAAGCTAGATTTGAACTCTGGTCTGCTTGACTCCAGGTCCATCAACTGCACTACCTAGATGCTGTGAAGGTACTGTACAAGACAGGACAACACAAATACACAGGGAAAGCCCCTCTGGAAAAAAGCACTGCAATCACCCTCACCAGTACACATCTAACTCTACTATGAAGAGGCCTCAACTGCTTCTCTATGCTTTGAGGCAAATAGCTACACAATAGCAATAAAATGGGTAGCATAATGGATAAAGTTGGAGACCTAAAGTCAGGAAGAGTCATGTTCCTAAGTTTAAATCTGGCCTCAGACACTAGCTGTCTGACCCTGGGCATGTCACTTAACCTTGTCTGGCTCAGTTTCCTCATCTGTAAAATGAGCTGGAGAAGGAAATGGCAAATCACTCCAGTATCTTTGCCAAGAAGGTTGAACAGAACTGAAATGGTAGAACATGAACAACAAATATCAAATGAGAAATCATATTCCTACCTTTTAATTTTTCCTGCTTTGTCAGTAATATCTTCAGGATTACTGACTGAAATTATTTGTTGCCCCCACAACTCAGTTAGCTTTGTTTTCTTATGACGACCATGGCAGATAGGAAGACAACGTTGGCATTAGGAGTGGCTCTAGGCCAGTGGTTCTCAACCTTCCTAACACCATGACCCTTTAATACTCATATGTGGGCATATCTGCATGTGGGCAGACCCACTTGGAGACGGATAGAGGAGCGTGTCTCCATTCCTAAGACCATCACAAATATGCGTTTTCTGATGGTCTTGGGTGATCCCTGTGACCCCTGTGACCCCTAACACCCAAAGGGGTTGCTACACACAGGTTAAGAACCACTGCTCTAGGCAAAGGTAAGGATAGTAGCTACATTCAGTGTACTTGTTTTCCATTTTTTTCAATGATATTTTAAAGGAATTGTCCAATTTTTCTTCTATCTCTCTTATTTGACTTTTAAAATCCTTCTTGAGTTCTTCCAAGACATCTTTTTGGGCTTGAGATTAGTTCATATTTCCCTTTGAGGCTTCAGATTTGGGTTTATTGACAATGTTGCTCTCTCCTAAATATGTGTTGTGATGTTTCCTGTCACCAAAAAAATTTTCTATGGTCATTGTTTTTCTTTGTTGCTTTTTGTTCATGTTATTTGCCATTTTCTGACTTTTAAATTTGGCCTCTGCTTCTGGGGCACAGATGACACTGTCCCAGACATTTTGTGCTGGTTACTGATTTTGTGTTCTGGGGCCTCAAGTGCTGGCAATTGGAGGTTATAGTGGTCTGGTAAATTACCTGCTGCTGAGCTGGAGCTGCTGCTGGTAGCTGGTATGTGCCTGGTGTTGGTGCTTACCTGCTCTCTACTCTGAGGCTCAAGATCTCCTGCTGGTTCAGTGAGGTAGGGCTTGCTGCTGGCTTCCTGGGACTCTCCTGTACTGGCTCTGTACTCGGCCCTTTCAAATACAGCAAGGGGAACCATTACAATCAATCCCCTTAGCCTCTTGAGCTAAAAGACTTCTGTACCCTGTCTTCTGCTGGCTCCACTATTCAAGGATTTTTCCTGGGCCAATATTCTCTGGGTTTTTCAAGGTCTTTAAAGAAGGGTGGGAATGACTTACTGTTTACTCCTCCATCTTGGCTCCTGGAATGACAGTAGCTACATTCTACACCAGTGGTTCTCAACCTGTGGGTTATGTTCAATTAAATATATCCTGCATATCAGATAGTTACATTATGATTCACAACAGCAGCAAAATTACAGTCATGAAGTAGCAATGAAAATAATTTTATGGTTGGGAGTCACCACAACATGAGGAACTATATTAAAGGGTCACGGAATTAGGAAGGTTAAGAACCACTGTTCTACACCTTACTGAACTTAACAAAGTCACATTCAAATTCATACCCCCTAATCAATATTGCAGTTATAAAAGATAATTTATGGATTTAAAAAATTATACTAAAAGTAAATCTTTTCTTAAACCAAATAAATATTTCTTTGGCAGCTACCAATAAAGTACTGTACTATATGCTAAAAAGTTTATAAAGAAGAACAGGGCAGAGTCACTGATCTCAGCTTATAACATAGTAGAAAAAAGTATATAATATTTAACAAAATGAGTAGGATATATAAAACAGAATGAATAAAGTCTACAAGAGAGACATAAATAAAATATCATGTGAGATTCATAGAACAAAGAGTAAATGGGTAAATGGATAAGGATCAAGGAAAGCTGCATAAAGGTAACTGCACTGGACCTGGGAGCTAGAGGACCTATCAAGCAGAGGGAATAGTATGAAAATATAGTTATTTCTTCCACATTGTGGGGGTTAGGGTGTGGTGCCCCCACAATCTGGAAAATCTGTGTAAATTTTGGTCTTCCTTTCATAGCAATTTGATTTTTTTTCTTTTTTGTTTTATGGAATGTTTACAATGCCTTCTTACAAAATTTGGGCTAAGTATCTGGTCATAGGCTCTGTGTCATCTGCTGGCCTTCCTGTATCATCTGTAGCTTTCAAAAACTCCTCAAAAATTCCTATTTAATTTCTTGTCTATTTGTGCTATATCAAAATCATGATGAGGAAAGTCATGAAATGGAAGGGATAATTGTATTTGGAGATCCCACCTCAGACTTAGTGATCTGACCATAAGCAAGTCATTTTTCACTCTGTACCTCAGTTTTCATATATATAAAATGAAAGGGTCAAACTCAAAGACTCCCAATGACTTTTCCAGTTCTCATTACCACATGAGATAAGAAGGTAGGAGGTCTATTCAAGGAACATTAAATAGTCTATTTTGTCAGAAACAGAGAGTATGGGAAGGGAGAGTTGTGTAAAATTATACTGGAAAGTTAAATTTGAGTCAGATTGAGCAGAGTTATAAATGTTGAATACTTGGCTCATAGGAAGTGCTTAATAAATGCTTGTTGACTGAGTGACTGCATAACTAAGGAACTTGTGATTACATCTGTCAGCAAAAAGAAGTTCCTGAAGGTTTTTGAAAGGGGAGTAACGTGATCAGAATTGCTGTTAAATTCCATCTCTTTATATTTGGCCCTGTATACTAGCTTGCAAAATTATTGGAGCCCTGACTCTTTGCCATCTTGCATCATTTATAAATTTGATAGGCATGTCATATATACATTAATTCATGTCATTACCAAAGATGTGGTCCTTTCCAACTCTAAATCTCTGATCCTTTGAACACTATAGAATCAATAATGGATGCCTGGATCGCTCTAATAGGAGCCTCCATCCAAGATGTAAATGAATCATTAACTACCTTTGTTTTAGTTTGGGTTTTTTTTTGAGGGGGGTGGGTAGTGCTTTTCTTTCAACAAATTCTGAATCCTCCTAAACACATAACCTTTTATCCATTGCATTTCATTCTTATCTGCAAAGGGAGCATGAAAGGTTTTCAAATGCCTTACTGAAATCCAAATTTGCTAAGTTTATGGAATGTTTCTTATTTGTCAGAAAACGCAATGTTTAGTCTAATGTTAGGGGACTCATGGTAGCCTCCACTTCTCTTCCTAAGCACACACACACACACACATACATACACATCATTTCTTTATTGGAAAGGATTTCTAATTTTGTCATAAACCAAAGTTAAAGTTCCTATAATTTGCAGAATCTATTCTCTTCTTCCTTTTCTGAAACATGGGAAGTTCTGTTGCCTTCACTAATCCTGTAGTACCCTTACCATTTTCTGTGATTTTTAAAAATCTTCAGAAGTAGTTCGCCCATTAAAACCACATGTCCAAATTTCATTCAGTACCCTGAAAGGTGTCATTCACCTGACTTTTATGAAAAGCTCATTTAGAGTAGCGAGGTGTTTTCCTAACCTAGCCTCACTTAGCTTAGATTTCTACATCTTATTAATCATTTTTCTTTCCTCCCTCACAGTTAGAAAGTTTTCCATATTGTCAGGGGAAATAGAAGCAAAACAAGAGGTAAGTAATTGTTCCTTTTCTTCCATTATTTTTTCCTCTTCTACTCCAAGCAGAAACCATATCCTTTGCTTGCTTCATCTTCTTCTTGCACCATAGAGTAAAAAGCAATTTCCATTGTCCTCAGCATACAAGTTTCAGCTAATTCTGCAATTTTTGCACTCTTGACAATGTTCTCACAGAATAGTGACATACTTCTTTTATTCTCAGTAGTCTGTCCTAGCTTCCATACTCAATAATGCATTTTTTTAAATCAAAGTGTTGATGCATTCCCTGTGTATTTATATTGGTTTCTTTAGGCAACTTCCCTTTTCTTCTGAATCAGAATAATTTCCATTTTCAAAATTTGTGATCTACCTTACACAATGTTCCCCAGAGGAATTATACCTTATAATAATAGAATTTTAGACCATGGGATCCTAATTCTGCTTCTGAATTCTTTGAAACACACTCTTAAAGAATGGGTATCAAATAAGATCAGAACACAAATTCAAGGCAGCAAATCTGACCTCAGAGATATGACACAGATTTAATCAGATGAGACCCGTTATGAGAATATGACTCTAATATAACATATAACATAGTGTAGCATTCTGTCATCCTTTCTCTTTTTTATATATTGCTTTTCACACACTATTTTCATTTTTTTTTACTCAGGGAGAGTATTATCCTTGATAAACTGGGGAATAGAAAGTTATGTTGCTCTTTCCCTTTGGGGGTCAGCCTGGTGCACAGTGCTGCGTCTGAAATCAGGATGACTTCTCTTCCTGACTTCAGTTGGCTTCAGATACTCCTTTTCTGTGTAATTCTGGTTAATTCACTTAACCCTGTTTTCTTCAGTTTCTTCATCTATAAAATGAGTTGGAAAAAGGAAATGGAAATGGAAAATCACTTTGGTATCTTTTCTAAGAAAACTCCAAATAGGGTCCCAGAAGTTGGACATGACCAAACAATAATTCCATTTTACTGGGAGGAATCTAGAATTTTTGCATCCATTGTTATTACTTGGCATTGGTAGAAAAACAAGCATAGAACATTCTTGGCAAGTCACCACAAAATTACACTCCCCCTCATCCTTGCTGGAAGTAAGATCCTTAGTTCTCTATAACTCTTATCACTCACTCTCGTAGGTAACTCATGTGGTTAACTGCCTTGGCAAACTGCCTATTTGCCACACTTGTCCACTGTGCTGGGAATCATAACCAAAATTTTATTTATAATGTAATTCTCATCTTTGTCTGGGCTTTTTCTGTTTTTCTCACAATAGGATAGTAGTTTACTCAGCTGTCTTTAATCTGTAATTAGAAATTCCCGTCAAAGTCTTAATAGCAATAGAAGCTGCTCTCAGCTGGTGAGTGAGAAAGGTCTCAGGCAGAAATCCCACTGCCAAATACATCTCACCTGGTCCCTTCCTCATCCTTGATGATCAGACTTCAGATTATTTATTCCCTTTTTTGTCATTTTGTACCATCTGCTCCTATTTATGGATGAATTTGTGTTTGCTTTCTACAAGTCCTAGACTTCAACAATTGCCTCCTAAGTTAATCTGTTGTTACTTAAATGTCATCCACACAGCATAAAGTTGATAAAGAATGGATATTGTCTAGATTATGATATAGTATGCCTTTGCATTGCCTGCATCTTGTGCCTGGTGGGTTCTCCTGGTTCACCTCTGTCTCTTGGAATCTCTGATTCCCTTCAAGAATCAATTAAAGCATCATCAAACATAGAAAAACAGATACTCTACAAGATAACTTGAGTGCCAAATGTGGTGCTTGAATGGATTCTTGAAGGGAATCAGGGATTCCAAGAGACAAAAGTGAACAAGGAGAGCATTTTGGGTATGTACGTATGCATGTATGTGTGTGTATGCTTATATATACACAACAATATGCATATCAATTAATAAGATATATATGTATATATGTGTGTATGTATCTGTATATGTATGTATAGTCATATCTATTTTATGCCTTGTCCCCACAGCCCCCCTCAAAATATACTGCCCTGATGGCAGTTGCTGTCTGATATTTGTGGTTATTGTACTCCTGGTGATTGGCACGTAGAAGGCACTTATATTTTGGATATATACTGAAGTATCTATGACTTTTCTCAGAACTGAATAGGGCTCCATAAAATACCAAATACTAACTGACTGTACTAAATCACTTTTAGAAAATTCTGTATGGTTTTCAATGATGTCATGATATTGTCTTTATTTTTAACACCATTACTCTTTCCATGATTGATGCATATCACAGAACACCTCCTTGTAGTGGCATTTATCAAACCATTCTCACCAAGTCATAAATGCAAGGCTGCCATGAGAACACATAAGAGAGAACTGGAAAAAGATCTCTGATACAGGGACACATTTGACTGTACCATAACTGATATATTGATGAGCTTCAAGAGGAGAAAGATGCCAAGTGTGCCATGCTTTTAATTCTTTGAGGGTGGCCAGAGCAGAGGAGGTACAGCCCAAGAAGTTGAAGCAGAGTAAAATTAAGCAAACTGAGAAGTGAGCCTGCTCATGAAATAGGAAGAAAGGTGTGGAGGGGGTGGGGGGATGAGATGGAAGCAAGAAGGTCTATGGATAAAAGTAGTTGGGGATAGTTGGAGTAGACTTGGAACTAGAATGAGATTTTATATAAACAAGATGATTGGAATGGCTTGAGTTATCCCAGCTTTTGTGAGAACAAATAGCTCAGAATGCCATTTCCAGCACTGCCCTACTTCCCTATTCATCAGAGAGTTTGTAGTAACAGTTTCAGAAAACTTCCAAATGCACTGTCTCTTCCCTTAGTCTTCTGTTTCTCCCATCATCCGTGAGTATGTGTGGAGGAAGGGAGCTAATCCTACAAAAAAAGTTTTGTTATAGCTTGCTACTTGAGAGATTCTTTATAGTTCATGTCACATGATGCTACTTTTTGTCTTATAATTACCTTATTGTTCATCAATAAATCAAATGACCATGAAAAAGTAAATTATCTAGGTCATATGCAATTGTCATGCATAAATAAAGAGAAAATAATCTAGTGACAGGTTGGAAGCTACAGCCACCTAGATCTCCCCACAATCCTCATAATTCCAAACTATATTCTATTTTATTTTGCCTAGACTGTTCAAATCAACAAAATACATATTAATTAACAAAATATATGTGTGTATATGTCTGTATTTACATCTTCTTGTACTTCTTGCCTTCTTTCCCCTGACACCAATGAAATGTAAACTCCCTCAGAACAGGGACTATTTGATTTTTGTGGTGATTGTATTCCAAGTGATTGGCCCATAGTAGACAATCATATAATTCTTGTTGATTAAGTTAATCCATGGGTACCTATGGTTTGGATAAACACTAAAGTGTCTGTGTATTTTCTCAGAACTAAACAGGGTTGAATCACTTTTAGAAATTTTTGTATGGTTTTCAATGACCTTGTGTTACTCTCTTAAAAAAAACTATTCATTTTTAACACCATTTCTTTTTATATCACAGATGCAAATCACAGAACTCCCTGTGTACGGGTGGTAAAAGGAGGGCAACCAAACCTGTCTGGAATGGAAGCTGTTGGGGTGGGAATGGATCTTTTGTATAAATATTTGAGGAAGCTCATGCATGATCCCCTTGAACATTGAGTAGAATGGAGTATCAATTGATGAACAAATTTTAAGTGTACAATCCATTGTTGGTTAAATATTCATTAATTATGTGACAATCCATGACTTTGTGAAGGGTGAGTAAGCTTCACTCTAGGAACAACACTATGTGTCTACCATTCACTCTACTTATATCACCTGTCACACTACAATTGTGGGAAAATTACCATTGCAAGTGGCCTAAATGCTAAGAGAAAGCCAAGGGTAGGATTAAGTAGGTGGCAACACATCAACAACTATAACTTGTGAGCAAGAATTCATATAAAAGTTATACTTAGTTGGGTAGGATGTTGCCTGCCAGCAATTCTTGTTACTGAGGGAGATTGAGGTTCATGGATGACTTCAACCAGGATTTCAGAACTACAGTGGGCTCTACTGTTTGGGTCTTCTTCTACATGTAGAATAATATAGAGGCCCCCAAAATGAGATGTGGGGTAGAATGAGGTACCAGGGGCAAACCAACGCAGGTAAGAAAACTGAGAAACAAAGCTTCTCTGCTGATAGGACCTGATACTTGTCCTTGTGTGGCCAATGCACTTCTGCTATAAGTGAAATAGGGAGAACAAGGCTTAGTAGGAAAAAAAAAGAGAAATCAAATACATCTAGGACTGGAAATAGAATCAGGATGTGTGAGTAAAGAACAATCGGAATTTCAAACTAATCATTTAAAAGTATTGTTCTTGTTGTTTGTCCTGACTTGTAAGTGAATTGTATTTAAGTGAGGCAGGGCTATATGCAAAGTCACCAGCCTCACTGTCTCCTCTGGACTCTTCTAGGTCCAGTGCCATAGATCAGGACAACTGGAGATGGCGCCAGATGCAGTGAGAAGTCTTGACCTTTAAAAAAACTTAGTGCTTCATTTTCTCCCATTTATATGTAAAAACAACTTTAACATTTATTTTTAAAACTTTTGAGTTCAAAATTTTCTCCCTCCCTCCCCATTCCCCCTTATTGAGAAGGCAAGCAATTTGATATGTGTAGTCATGCAAAACATTTCCATATTAGTCAAGTTTGAAAAGAACCAGAGAAATGCAAATAGTCTGTTGGGTAGGTCCTTTTGTCAACTCAAGTCAACAACCATTTATGAAGTACTTACTCTGTGCCAGGTACTGTGCTAAGCACTGAGGGTAGAAAGACAAAAGACTGGGAAAAAATTCTTGCAAAAGGTAGGATTTTACCTGACATTTAAAGAAAGCCAAGGAAGTCAAAAGACAGAGATGAGAAGAAAGAGAGTTCTAAGCATGGGAAAAGCAATTTGATTCTTATTATAACTGTGAAGTCATATAAAACATATTTCCATATTAGTCATATTGCAAAAGAAAATTGAGATTACAACAAAGACAAACCAAGAAAAATAAAATTTGAAATGCATGCTTCAATGTGAATTCTGAGTTCAATAGTACTCTTTCTGGAGATGGAGAGAAATTTTTCATGGTGGGTTCTTTGAAATAGGCTTGAATCATTGTTTTGATCAGAGAAGGCGAAGTTGATTGTTTTTACAATATTGCTCCTACTGTGTGCAATGCTCTCCTGGTTGTGCTCACTTCACTTTGCTACAATTCATATAAGTCTTCCCAGGTTTTTCCAAGGCCATTCTGTACATCATTTCTTGTAACACAATAATATTCCATCATAGCAATTAAGTGGCAGAGTAAACAGACAGGAATTAGGAGAACTTTTTCATTCAAATCTAGCCTCAGACACTCACTGGGCTGTGTAATTCTGGGTGAGTCACTTAACAGTGTTTGCCTCAGTTTCCTCATCTGTAAAATGCTCAGAAGAAGGAGATGGTAAACCATTCCAGTACAATTGCCAAGAAAACCCCAAATAGGGTCATACAATGACTGAACAACAACATTTCATGATAATCATATACCATTGTTCCCCAGCTGATGGAGTGTTCATGAAGGAGTGTGAGAGTGAGAGGGTGTGAGGGCTACTGAGGTCTTTTAAGGGCTGTTCATCCATCTTTGGTCTGCCACAGCCATACAACTATCACTGTGACTCCAGGAAGCTATAGTGTATGCAGAGGACATACCCTAGTAAAAAATACTTCAGGAAATATTTAGAATCAAGTTGAGGGTAACTAATGAGACTCAAACCCATCAACGAGTTAGAGGGCTGTCTAACCCAAGAAGACTTCCCTAGTAGAATAGTCAGACAATTTGTTCCAATCGGCCATGAAGACAGTAGAAGTAGGCACTGTGTAGTGCTTGGAGCATGCTTAAAAGTTGAAGATGCCAAGGTCATTCACTACATTCTAAGTTATAACCAGTCATTTTGACTTGGTCTCCAATAACTCCAGAAAAGAATGAGGCCAATGATTTTGCCCAACTCTGCCCCATTCAAATCCAATTTCTGTGTGAGTCAAAAGATATAACTCCTACCATTTTATTATTTTATCTTTATTATGTTATTATTTTTATATTTTGTTATTATTTTATCAACCTCACAATCCCATTATGAGAATATAGTGACAAAGCAGCAGGTGCGGATACATTGAGAGCTATAGTCACAACCCTGAACACAGGTGACCCAGGTCATAAGGTGGTCTTTTCACTGGACTGAAATGTCAGAGGGATTTGGTATCTCACCACCACGCTGGGTGTCTGAAAAGCCTTTAAAGGACAACACTGTTCATCTCCTGGTGTGAGGAAGAGCTATAAAAGGTGCTCTAAAAATTGTCTGCTTTCCCTGACCTTGGACTGTTTATTGCAGCAGCAAGGATCCTATCCTGTGATTGAAACACACAAAATTGTACAAAACCTTTGCAAAGATGATTCCTCTCACCATTGGTATAGGAAATGTGTGCATGCTTATGGACAACATGAAATCCAGTAGACTTGAAAGAGAAACAGTTTTTATTGTGGGATAACTCAGTAGATATCTCACGTAAATACCAGCCTTGAATAAAACAAAGTTGGCATATGAAGGTCAATTTACTTAAGCTGGAGCTGGATATACATTTTTCTGAAGTGATTACCATGATGAGGAATGCTATGAAGCTGGTTCAAGTTTCACAATCCAATCTATTCTAGTCAACAAGCTTGTATGCCTCTTAAAAGGACAGAACAATAAGCTCATGACAACATAATTGCTCCTTCTAGTAAAATGCCACACTACTATTATCAGTTCATATGCCCCCACCATGACAAACCTTGAAGACATCAAAGAAAAATTTTATGAAGACTTGGAGATCTTTATCACCAATGTGCTAAAAAAAAGGATAAGGTTGTATAATTCTGAATGATTTTAATGTTAGAGGAGGCACAAAATATCAGACAGGCAGGGAGTCCTTGGGGAAAATGGAGTTGGAAGGAATAACAGCAATGATCACTGACTACTGAAGACTTAGGAGTCTCATGATTTTCTCATTACCAACATTGTCTTCTGCCTACCTAAATGCAATAAAACTTCATGGATGTACCCCCACAGCAAATATTGGCAATTAATAGACTATTTCATCATAAGGAGACAAGACAGGATGTGAGAGTGAATAAGGCAAGCAGAGTGCTGGACCAATCAAAGACTTATACTTTCCAAGCTGAACATTCATTTGTATTCAACAAAAGTAGTGTCTTCAAAGCAAGATTGAATTGTCAGAAGACTCAACATCAACATATTATAATGTTTCTCTATGCATGAACAGTTTGTTGCTAACTTGGAGGAAAAGCTGAGCTAACACATGTTTGGCAACAGAAAAGGAATGGACAGGTTTCAGAGATTTGGTATACAACACTACATTTACTTATCTGGATCAGAAAACTTGAAAACATCAGGATAACTTTGATTAGTATGTTGAGGAAGTTCATGAACTACTAAATGAAAAACAAGAATTCCACAGGGTTTACCAACAAGATAGTTCATTTGTTTCTTTAAAAAAAAGATAACATTTAACTACAATAAAAGTAAAGTAAAAGTGAAGCCTAACGAGTTGCAGGATTCTACACTTAATAAGAAGGCAGATAGGACTCAGATTTATGCTGATAATAACAATCCAAAATGTTTCTATGATGCCCCAATGGTCATTTATAGGCCAGAAGCTTTTTCATACATCTCAATTACTCAGTGTGGAAGGAATCACGCTGCTCATTGATAAGGGTGTTATCCTGGATATATGAGTTGAAGAACACTTCCATAGTGTTCTCAAGAGTCCATCATGAACCAATGTCAACTTCAGGTTAAAGTCAATCCCTCTCTAGCTTAACTTGCAACTGAAGAGGTTTTGAATGGCAGTAGGTTCCTCTCAAGTGGCAACCTACCTGGTGCTGATTTTATGAGAAAGCTAGAAGTCAGCGGGGTGCACTGATCATATGAAAATGTGTCAGAAATATTCTGAGTCATATGGCAAAAGGAGGTTATCCCTCAGGAAATCAAGGATGCCTCCATTGCCCATTTCTATAAAGGAAAATTGATCCTTCACCTGGAAGATGGTCTACCCAAGAGCTAGTGTGGCTTCAGGAAAGCCAAAAAACAGTTGACACAGTGTTTGCCTCACACAAACTACAAGAGAAATGGCAGGAACAAAACAGAGGACTGCACACAATGTTAATCAATATAACCAATACTGTCATTCATAAAGGCTTGTGGAATATAATGGCAGAATTTAGTTGTCTGGAGAAGTTCATCCTTATTGTATATCAGTTTCATAATGGCATGCTCCTATAGGTTCTAGATAACAGATGATATTCTCATGTTTTCCCAGTCACCAATGGAGTGAAGTAAGGCCTTGTGCTTGCTCTCATGCTTTTCAGATGCCTTCAATGAAGACAAAAACAACATCTGGGTCAACTATCACATTGATACTAAATGATTTAACTTGAAAAGCCAAAATTAAAGTGTGGGGGTAGGGGTGGAGAATTGGTGTGCAACTTTTTGTTCACAGATGATTGTGCCCTCAATGTAACCTCTGAGGCTGAGATACAATAGAATATGGATCAATACTCTGCTGTTTATATTAGTTTTGGTCTGACAATTAACATCAAGAAAAGAGAGGCTCTCCATCACCCAGCATTACAATATCCATATGTGGATCCATCAGTTACAGAAATAGAGAAATTTTGAATTCTGTGGATAACTTCACTTACCTTGGTTATACTTTCCAGGGATATACACATAGATGATTAGTTTGATTCATGCATTGCCAGAGCTAGCTCCACATTGGGATGTTCTAGAAGAAAGTATGGAAAAGAAGTAGTATCAGTCTACCTACCAAACTGAACATGTATGGTACTGTTATGCTGACCTCATCGTATGTGCCCTGCCAGAAAACTGAAAGTTTGCATTTGAATTGTCTTAGGAAGATTCTGAAGATCACCTGACAAGATAAGGTACTAGACACGAAGGTCCATTCTTGAGCTGAACTGCCTAACATTCAAATTCTACTATAGAGAGTGCAACTGTTATGGTTACATTGTTTGAATGCCACACATAAGTTTGTCTAAAAGACTATTTTACAGAAAGCTCATACAAGGTAAGTGCTCACATGGAGGTGAGAAGTGATACAGGGGCACTCTCAGGGTGTCTCTGAATAATGTTAATATCAATTGTTAGACATAGAAGACACTGCCACAAGACTATCCAGCATGGCATGCCCATAACAAGAAAAGCCTTGTAAGCTGTGAGCAAAGAAAAATTGGAATAGTTCAAAAAACTATGAGATATGAAAATCTCCATCACAAAGGTTCATATGGACTATTTGTGCCTGACATATGGTAGAAGGTTCTGAGTTCATATAGGTCTGATCAGCCACAGTTAGACACATTGTACATTGACCCTGACATTCTGATGCCATTTTGATCCTCTTAGACCATGGAGGACAACAACAAATGCATAGGAATGAATATCATTTCTCAAATATTAGTTGGGGCACATCATCCATAATCCTCCATCACATAAATCTCTCCATTTTTGCAACCTCAATCTCTGTAACTCCATCCCACACAAAAACATTGATTCCACTCTAGGGTGAGGATGTTTGGATCATGCTGCTTCAACTCATTTCTTCTACCTCCATACTTGCTTCTAATGTTGTATAGGTAGGGAGGGATATGCCTACTAGAAGCCATCCTAAAAATGGCAACCCTAAATAAAGAAAATATCTATCCCTGGAAGGAATTTTTGAGGGGAAAAGAAGAGGTAAGAACCAGAATCAGCCTTGAAAAATACAAAGTGGTCTACTGTCAACATGCTGTGATTTCAGAAACTCTAAGACAAATTACTTGCCTCTGGCTACAAAAAATGTCTTCCTCTCCAACTGAAGCCCAAGTTTATTTTGATAGAGCATACAACTTACATACCAAAACTGGATATAAATTTCAGCTATAAATACTCGGCAAGAGACAACTCTCACTTTATGCAATGTCATAAATAGATAATGATCAATTTTAGTAGCAAGTAATAAAAATATACAACACTAGGAAAGTACAGGGTAAGAAAAGGGTACAGAAAAGAGAGTAAGATGCTTTGGGAGTAAACAAGTTACTTTCCCAACTTTGCTCCAGTTAAATGGTTAGAAGTATTCATTAAATTTAGCTTGCATGCCTTTGTTCATGTTTCCTTAAATTAAAAAAAAGATTCAGAGATTATTCTACTATGTCTAATAGTCACAGTTAATACCAAAGAAAGATGGGTATTTCTCCACTGATGCATGAAAAGAACAAAAGCAGCATGAATACAATATCTGATTTGGCTAACCAGTAAATGGTTAAAAAATTATTCATATAACTATGAAAGAAAAAAAATCAGAAGTTCTCTAAGGGCTCTGGCTTAGGGAGGAAGAGTTGCACAGGATCAGTAATAAATCTTTTCTTTCTCACATTCTTGCTGCTGTTGTATCTTGTGTTGCTCTTACTGCCACCCCAATGATCCCTTTTATGTAAACGTTTAACAAATATTTCTCTCTCAAGCTTAAAAATGCTCCTTCCAGTTTATTTACATTTCAATCAATTATTGAGAACTTTACTCAGCAGGAAGCAGTGGGATAACCAGAAAGCCACTGGAACAGCTAGACTAAGTGCATAAGTATTTCTCAGTGAGTTCACAAAGTAATCAATATAATCAATGGATCCACACATCTAGTAGACGTTTTTAACATTGCTTTTAAAGCCAAATTATATAACTTCAGTTTTGAAAGCTTCTAAACAATAGAGTTAAAGTTTTATTTATGTTCTTTTTCTGGGTTTTTTTAAGACTTTAGAAGGATCTTATAATAAGAAAAGTTCAGTGCTATTGATAAATTAAAAGACTACAAAGCTGTGAAAGTGATGATATATAACTGTGTATATGCACACATATACTTATGAACATATGGATACATTTTAAACATGCATAGATAGTGTAGTGTATGTCTGTGTGCATATGTATATATGAATGCATACATATGCATATAGATTTTTATACAACTTATAGCCTTAGAGAATTGGCAAAGGAACCAAGAAATTAAGGGATTTGTCCAAGATTAGGAAGAAAAAAAACACAGTATGCCTCAAAGTCAGAATGTGAGCTTAGGTATTACTAACTGCAAGGATGGTTCTCTACATACTATATGTATATTCCATTATGATAATTTATCTAAAGTTAAACCATTATCAGGAAAAATGTGTAGATTTTATTCTTTTTTTGTAATGCTGAAGGATAACTGAGCTTTTTAAATTTCTACTTAATGCTATCAGTCTTTGAGAGGACCTTTTATTAAAAGAAAAAAACTGATTCAGGAAGCATAATTCTTTCTATAGTTATTAATAAACTATCCCAATAAACTGAAATTTGGACTTTTAGCTTAATGTAAAAATTGTATTTGACTATTTTTCTTCCTTTCCAAGTCAATCACCTTAAAATTCACTGAGGTCTCTCATCTAAAACCAAACCCACTGGGAACTCAGATATCCACCAGTCCCATCTACGGGAGCAGAACTGAGAACCATGAAGTAGACAAGAAAAACTTGTCACAAATTTGCATAAAGGCATTTTGATAAAAAACTACTAATTCACCACTATCCATGGGTTTAAGACTTGTTTTTACAAAAGAAGAAAAAAAGGATTTACTGAATGCCAGAGAAGAAAGAATATGTCAAATGGTTATGTCTCCCAGGACTAGAGGAAGTCTATAATCACCGTTGTTGCTGCCTATGATGAGGTAGGTGCAGGGGAGAGGTGTGTTGGGGCCAGCTGCATCTTCTAGAGAGTTGATTGTCAAATTTTCATTTGAGCATTTATCCCTATGAAATTAGTAACTACATGTCAGAAGCTACAGATTTATTGTTTTGCTGATCTCTAGACTTTAAAAAGTGATGGAAAATATTAATAATGCAGATTAAACTGAAAATGTGTTCTGTGAGTATTGAATTAAGGAAATGTGAGCATATGTTTATGTGGTTTTTAAAGCAGTATCAATAAATAGTCTTTAGGAACATAATCAAATTGTCATTTTTTTGAAGATTATCTCTAGCTCAATCCCTTCAAATAAAATATTTCATATAAACTCCAATCCAAACAGATATAGGTAAATAACAATGTATCATTTAATTTCATGTAACTTTGCTATATCATATTAATGTCAGTAGCTAATATACATCATAGGTTCATAAATTCAGAATTGGAAGAAAGTTTAAATGTCATCAAGCTCAAACTTCTCTTTTTATAGATGAGGAAACTAAGACTAAACTGAAACTAAGATGTGAATTGACTTGTCAATGGTCCCACAGGCAGCTCAAGGACTTGAACTCAGATCCTGACTTGAGATACTTTCTAGTATTCTGTATGACCACCTTCATAACCTCATTCCTTCATTCTTCCCTTCTTGGCATTAGACTTTTTTCTATTATAATTTTAGCCACCTTATTTTAAAGTAGTAGTAGTGGTGATAGTGGTAATATTCTTAGATATTTTGGTTGAATTTTAATTTTCTTCCACTGCTATTTATACTTCCCCAAACCAAGAATTTTATTATTATTCTTTTAATTTGCAATTTCAAAGTTCTATTTCCTAATTTAACAAGTACACATTATTGGTGAACATTCATTTGATCCATTTTAGGACAATAGTTTTCAGATTCTGGGTAATTACATCTCTCTCCTAATGGTTTGGCATAAATCACTGGGCAACAGGGCTGAATACATGATAAGGTCCCTACAGATCTTAGACATTTAGTGACCTTCTAATCATTGCATCCACACCTGGGGGTGGGACAATTAGTTTTTTCAAAGAATATTGAATTCTGTGTATTAACTTGAAGATTTACCCAGTCAGAAATCAGGTTTCAAGCCCCTTCCAATAGGATAACTCTACCTTCTTTCTGATGTTACTACATACATTTCAGTGAACCATGATCATATGACTTTGACCTAATTGAGTTAAATCTCCAGAGAAGTAAGCTTGCTTAAATACCACAAATTGTTTATACTCCTACCATAAAATACATAAGCAAACATATAATAAAAATTTCAGGAAAAATGAAAAACAAAATATCTATTTTGTAGCTGTCTACAGTCTATTAGACCTCCAGGAGTCCAGTATCTAGTATGCAAGTTGTTTTGTCTTTAAGAAATTCAGTTTTGATTTGTTTAGTTCTCCATGGCTACATTTTCTTCAAGTTGGCAATGGAGTATGCTCGCAGTTTCAAAGTGTGGGTCCAACAGGGTTTACTAACAAAGATGAAGACACAGAAAAGTTGAATATGGGATCTTAGCACAGCCTGGAGTCTGAAACATGGAAACCGGAATTGTGGAGGTTGGTGATTTCTTGTCTGTTTTGTAGTGAGTTAAAACTTTTGCTGACTCCTTGCCTTGATTACTGAATCACAGAGCAGGGAAAGTAGACTGATTATCCATGTCCTAAAATGAGAAGTCTGCTGACACCAGTTGTGGGAGTATCTGAAGGGAAGACTATAATAAATTAAGCAATATACTAAGATTTTCCAAGAAGGAATTTCAAGGGAAAACTAGTTTAAAAAACAGGAAAAAGGGGACTTCTGGGGGCAGAGCCAAGATGGTGGTGTAGAAGCAGCAAGGTCCTGCAGCTCCCACACAGCCACCCTAAACAACCATAAAATATGGCTCTGCATAAATTCTAGGACTCTGAAACTCACAAAAATACAGAAAACACATCTCTCACTGAAGGCAGCTTGGCAGTAGGGGATCATGTGGCAGACTGAAATCAAAGTGTGGCCAGGCCCCAGGGCAGTGAGGAGGAGCCGAGCAGAGCAGAGCTGAGCCATAGCCAGTCTACACGAGGGGACATCTACAGCTCCAGCAAC
>CM053594.1:221868453-221894424 GCA_028646575.1 Pseudocheirus occidentalis | reverse complement strand
AATGATTACATATGTATACTTACGCATATGTCTATATAGGAGGCTATATATGCATATGAATACACATCTGAGCATGTGTATATATGGGTATATAGAGGGCATGATATCAATTGAATACAAAGGGATGATCCTTTAAAAGGCAAATTCTGAGGTGGGAGAGGACTAGAATGAGAGGAGACAGGGAGAGACAAAATGGGGTTAATCATCCCATGTGGAAGAGGCAAGGGATAACTGTTACAACTTTACTTTCATTTACTCTCATTGAATCTGGCTTCGTAAAGAAATGGCATAAATTCTAAAATGGGCATCATGCCACACAAGAGAGTAGGGGGCATGGGAATGAAAGGGGGGATGACAGAGGGGAGGGAAGGGTCTGGAGGAGGGAAGCTGGATGCTCACACTTCAATAAAGGGACAGGGACAGGGTAGGGAACAGAACAAGGGCGGGAGGAATAGGAAGGAGGGATTTTGATCACTGTCACAATATGTCCATTATGAAGATGTCCTGTATAATCACACCTACACAGCCTGTATTGAATTGGTTGTCCTTTCAGCTGGTGTGGGTGACAAGGGAGAAATCGAAAGAATCTAGAATTTAAAGCTTTTCAATACCTGCAACCAAGAATTAAGATATACACGGGCTGGGGTAGGGAGTCCTTCCCTGCCCTACCAGAAAGTTAGAGAGCAGACCAGGGGAGGGGCTCTAAAGTGGGATCACTGTTGTGGGGTTGGGGTAGGGGAAAGAAAGGGAGAAAATCTGTAATTCAAAAATCTCATGAAAATGAATGATGTAAGCAAGAAAAAAATAAAATTTATTAAATAAAAAAGGTAAGAAGATGAAATAAATTTGGAAAAGTTAGCTATGATAGAACCCTGGCGATTATTTAATGTTAATAGAAAGTAGTATACATATCAAAATCTGGGCAATGCAGCCAAAGCAGTCTTCAGTGGAAAAATGCTGGTTTTCATACAAGCCAATTCATCTCCTGACTGGAAATTTTACTTTTTTGTATTTTTCTTAGCTCTTGTATTTGAACTTCAGAGTTTCTGTATGGAACTGATCTTTTCATCAGGAATGCCTAGAAATCTTCTGTTTCATTTTAAAAAGTCTATTATTTTCCCCTGTATGATAATATTCTCTTTTTCTCGATAAGTAATTCTTGACTGTAAACTATTATATTTTGTGTTCTGGGATATCTTATTCTAAACTCTCTACTCCTTTATAGTTGTGGCTGCTTGTAACAGTAATGCAATATTCACAACACCCATGGTGGATATGAATATGCAGGTATAGTTGTGAATCGCAAAATGTAGCAAACTCTCCACATGGAGGGCAGAACCTCAGCCTGGTTCTTGGAAGTTCTCAGCAAAAGTTGCAGAAGGAGGGTCTCAGCAAAAAGTTCCCAGAAGGAGGGTCTTGGCAAAAGTGGCAGCCTTCAGGCGCTCCCTGAAAGAAAATCTGACTGTCCTGCTGGTTCTCTTTTTTATATACAATATAGCACCTCCCCGTTCTCCCCCTTTCTGTTACATTAGCAATGTCCTCCCAAGGTGTTAACTACTTCTGTGTTAATTAAATAGCATAAACAAGGTGTTAACTTGAAACAAGGTGCTAAGTACCTGCTTACTTGCCAATACAAAGGGGCATGGAAGATCTTCAGATTCCATTAACAGTACACTGCTAAATATTGTCTGACCTCCACTGTCAACCATCAATGCCCAATTTCTTTCTTTTAATGGTTGCAGTACTTGTCCTTTGACCTGGAAGCTATGGATTTTGGCTTTAACATACCTGGAAATTTTTATTTGGGGTCCTCTTTTAAGAAGTGGTCATTGGATTGTACTTACTTCTACTTTACCCTCTGGTACTACAAGATCCGGGTAATTTTTGTTTAAGTCTTCTTGAAATATGACATCTGAGGTCATATTTTGGTCAGGGTTTTCCAGTACTCCAATGATTTTTCCCCTTATTCTGTTTTACAAGTCAGTTGAGTTTGTTGTTGTTGTTGCTTGGTTTTTGATTCTGCGCTTTTTTTTCAACTATGAGATAGTCATATTTTCTTCTTTCTTTACATGTTTTTTACTTTGTTTTAATGTTGCTTGTCATCTCACAGTCATTGGTTTCTATTTGGTCCATTCTAACTTTAATAGAGTTTGTTGTTTCATCAAGGTTTTATACTTCTTTTGCTGAGCAACTAATTCTCCGATTCTTTCTTCAATATTTTTTCTTTCAAAAAATTTTTTCCTGAGGTTATAATTTCATTTAGGAAAAAATATTTTAAACTATTTTAACCCTTATTTCACTTCTTGCAGAAATTTCAGTAGAACTTGTGCACAAGCTATGTTTTTCTTTAAGACTTTGAATGCAGATATCATTCTCTTTCTCTAAATTTGTAAATTTGCTTCTTGAGTAACAAAGCCAATATAATAGAATTTCATTTTTAAAATATATTTTTCTTGATTTTTTGCTACATCACATTAGTGTCCTGCAATATTCCTCTCCTTTATTCTTCCTCTCCCAGTAAGGCAATCATGTAACAAATAAGATTTTCAAAGACAAAAAAAAGGGAAAAGGAAGAGAAAAAATAAACAAAATTGAGTAACATGTCAAAAAAAGTCTTCAATGTAATTACTGATGGATTTTCCACTTCTGAAAAGGGGTAGTGATCTTCTCATATCTTTTCTTTCAAATCCTGCTTATTCTTAATAATTTTGCAATATTCATTTTGGATTTGTATGTGTGTTTGTGGTTATTCTTTCCATTTATATTGCTATACTCATTATGTAAAAGAAAACTAGGTGACTCAATAGATACAGCACTGAACTAGGAATCAGGAAGACCTGAATTCAATAACACCGTCAGACACTCACTAGCTGTATGAACCTGGGCAAGTCACTTACTTCAGTTTGCTTTAATTCACTAGAGAAGGATAGGGCACATCACTCAAATATCTTTACCAAGAAAAGCCTATGGATACTACAGTCAATGGAGTCACCAAGAAGACAACATGACTATACAACTGAACAACTCATTGTGTATTTTTTTCTTTTCTCTGATTACCTCAATTTGCATCAGTTCATGTAGGTCTTTCTAGGCTTCTCTACATTTATCTCACACACACACACACACACACACACACACACACACACCATTTTTGTAACACAGTACTATTCCATGACATTCATATACCACAATTTGTTTCTGCATTCCTCAGTCAGTAGACATATACTTTGTTTCCAATAACATCTTGTCACAAAAAGTGCCGTTATAAATATATTGGTGTATATTAGGCTCTTTTCTTATCAATGGCCTTCTAAGAATGTAAGCCAAGTCATGGAATCTCTGGGTCAGAGGATAATTACTTTTCAAAATGGTTATACTGATTCAGAGGTCCACCAATAATGCAATAGTATGCCTATATTCACACAAATACTCTATCAGGTCTACACCATGATCTCCAATGCTAGACTCCTTCAGTTCTGTCCCCTGCCATCACCCCTTCAAGAGTTACACTCTACTCCTTTGCCCAATTGAACCCCTTCATCAACCAGTTTAACTCCAAATCATTCCATGTTCCCTTATCATACCAGTGATCCTGCCCTGCTATACCACAGTATTAGATCACCCTTACTTTTTACTACCTTACTCCTGCACATATGATTTTGAATGAGGCGTGAAAAAAATCATAAAATTGTGTTGAGTGGGTCCATTCTAAATTTATGTTACTTAAATGCTACAAGACAATCCTTTTATTCCTCCCTAATTGATTCACAGTACCATTCACAGGTCTTCCAATCCATTATCTCTGGTCAAACTTCCTACAGCTCTTTATCCCCTTACCCTCTCAGCTAAGCAACTTGCCACATATTTTAATGAAAAAGATGAGGCCATTCACTGGGAGCTCCCTCTTTTCCCCTCCTCATCTCACATCATCAAGACATGTTCTGCCACTATATCTTCCTTCACTTCTGTCTCACATGAAGAAGTGAACTTTCTCCTTACCATGCCAAACCCTCTCTACATGATTTTTTTCAGTCTTCCCTGGGCCTGTGTCCTGGAGGTGGATAGGGAGGGACAAAGCTGCTGTTTGGCAACTGTTGCTAAGTCCTGCACCATGTCATGATGCTTAGTTTGAGTCAGAGTCTTCCCCTGGCACTGACACACAGCACTTTCTGCACCGTTCTTGGTGGAATTGCTATCCACAACCTTCACCCAATATCCACTGACTGAAGTGTGCTGGAAAATGAAATGATTCTGTGACTTTTTTTCTCTTGAGTTTCCATATCAGTATTTGTTCTGATACAAGTTTTGTATATTTTGGAAGATTTTTTTTTGAGGGGAGAGGAAGGAAGGAGAGAGAACTGAACTAGCCGAACTCCTTTCGGCTGGTCCACCATCTTGACCTATTTTCTTTCTACGTAAACCTACACTTAGGGCAGTCAGCTATGGCAATGGATATAGTGTTGGGATTGGAGTTAGGAGGACTCATCTCCCTGAATTCAAACCTGCCCTCAGACACTTACTAGCTGTATGACCCTGGACAAGTCACTAAATCCTGTGTTCCTCTGTTTTCTGATTTGTAAAATGAACTGGAGAAGGAAATGGCAAAGCACTCTAGTATCTTTTCCAAGAAAACCTAAAATGGGGTCATAAAGAATTGAATATTATTGAAAAGATGAAAAGACTAAAAACAATTCTTATTTGTTTCTCTGTAGTGGCTACAACTGCCATTCTAGTCATCAAGATTTACAACCTCAGCATGATCTTTGGTTTTTCATTTCCCCATCCGCTTATATCCAATAAGTTGCTAAATTTTGCCACATTTATCTCCACAAAGTTCTCATATCTTTTCTCTACTGATAAAGCTGCCATCTTAATTCATCTCTCTTTTGAACTATTGTAATCACCTCTGAATTAGACTTCTAGTGTCCAGTCTCTTACCAGACACACTTGACAAAATTGGCAAAGAATTAATCAATTACTAACAATTTCTTAAGCCTTAACTATAAAATAGGTATTGTGCTAGGTGCCAGGTATAGAAAGAAAAAAAAAGAAAAAGAAAGGAAAGGAGAAGAGAGGAGAAGAAAAGAGAAGAGAAAAGAAGAGAGGAGAGGAGAAGAGAAAAAGAAAAAAGAAAAAGAAAAGAAAAAAAAGAAAAGATCTCTACCTTCAATGCATTCTCTTGGGAAAAGCAAAGCATACACACATAAGTAAATGCTAAATAAATTCAAAGTAATTTTTAGTTGACTACTCTGACCATGTTACTCCTTTGCTGAAGAACCTTCAGGGGCTACTTTTCTTCTAGGATTAAAACCAAGTCATCTGATTGGCATTTAATAGCCCTTCACAACCCACCCCCCACTCTACCCATCAAGAATTATTGCATAACACTCTCTTTGGTACATTATAAGTTCCAGCCCAACTGTCCTACTTGTTTTGCCAGGAATTTCCCAATCCACATTTTGTCTCTGTGTTTTTTTATGATGCCACCTCTCACAGGGACACTTCTATAGATTCCCTTAGTTTTAAGTTTTTATACTCTCCTCTTCAAATTACATACACACACACGTATATATGTGTATATATATGTATATATACATATACCCACACATCCATATATAAACATGCATGCATGTACACATACATATGTGCATACATATATCTATATTTATTTATATCTATATACATATCTATCTATATCTACATAAATATACATACATGTATGTCTGTGTATATGTATGTAGGTGTGTGTGTGTGTGTATACTCAAAAAGTGCAAGGTTATTTTTCTTTTGGTCTTTAATTCCTCAATGCTCAGTATGTAGCATGGACACTGGATAGTACATAGTACATTATGGGACACTTAATAAGTGCTGGTTGATTTTGATTGATTCTCCCAGTTTTAGGTTCATTAAAAAGACTGAGTTTACCTCAGGGCAAGGATAACTCCATAGAACAATATAAAATATAAGCACACACATACACACACACAGACACACACATTTTTTTAAATGAGCCATTCATGCATGCATCCACACTGAAATCTAAAGAATTTAGAAACAGATAACTGAAATGTTAATGGGGACTGAATTTTTAATTTTCAAAACATAGGAGAAAAATTGGCTATATTACCTTTTTACTCTATTGGATACAAATAAACATTTAGAAGTTGGGCTTTAAAACTTTTATGTTGTATTTTAAAATTATTTTAAAGGGTAATATGTAACTTAATGTGCCTCAATTTCCTTCTTAGTTGATTTATATACCAGATTTAATATGTATTTAACAAAGCTTTCATTCAATACTAAGTATACATAATGTTTTTGAAAGCTTACTAAATGTCACCAACATGGTGTTAGAATTAAAACCCAATATTTAGCTTGTTCCTGACATGGTGTTTCTGTCCTTAAACTAATCGTTTTTAGTTCATTTGGATATTCAAAACATTTCATTGAATTTTTCAAAAAACATTGTATTTTTGTGTGTAGCTAATATGGATAATGTGTAATGAAGTGGAGCTGAATTATTTCCTCACATCCAATTCTTGCTTCTTGATGGACAAACTTGGTTTACTCCTATCCTGTGTATTTCTGTTGCCTTTTTTCAAAATTGAATGAATTCTCTTGGTGTTCCTCTGTGAAGCAGTACTTAGTAAAATCTTAAAGTGATTTATAACTATCAGCTGTTAACTGTTATTAAAAATAATAATAAAGGTAAATATTTTAGAATTTGCTATTCAGAAAAGAATATGAAAATATGAATTGTCTAGCCAAAACGGTGGTGGAAAGTCTCACTGAAGGAGATTAGGTATAATCATGAATGGAAAATAGAGACATTACAACAGGTACAATCTACAAGGAATTATGCAAAGAGTGAACACTTTATCAGAGAGGGCATTGTGCAAGGAAGGAAGGAAGGAAGAAATGAAGAAGGGACAAAAATAAGTATTTATATATTACCAGAGGCCAGGCACTCTACTAAGTACAAATATCTCAGTTGATGATGGACAACTTCTTGACTTAGCAAAAGGGAAATAAATTCCTAACAACAACTAGTGCCCATCATCTTGGGAGGACACAGAAATATAGAGTAGACTGCATGGAAATTGAGAAAGAGAATGAATATGGAGAAAGCAGGGTAAATAATTACATAAAATAATTTGGAATGGAGCAAGATTTCTACCATGGGATGATACCTCCATCTTCATTTTTCTTTCATAGAAATTCATCCTTATAAGAATAAGGCACAAGAGAAAAAGTGTGAGGGAGGAATACCTACAGGGTAATAAATTAGAATTTGTTTTAAATTAAAAATCTCAATGTTGGTGCTTCAAAATTTTAAATTCCATGAGAAACACAACATGTGTAAGAAGTAATATTTAAGTATATGAAACTTAAGTCAAAGAATGGAAGCATAGAATAAAGAACTGGAAGAAATTTTTAGGAAGAAAAAAAGGAAAGAAATTCTTCCTTAAAAATTTAATAAAAGGAAGCAAAACCTGCAAAGAAAAGAAGTTGGAAAGGAGAAGAGTGAAGTTTTTGAATTGCCTCTATATCTGAATGAGAAAAAAGAGGAGCAGAAAGGAAGGTAATAATAGGAAAACTAAATAAAAGAAATAAAAATTAATATTCCAATATTAGGCAAAGGATCAAAAAATAGTGTGGAGAGACAGCGAGACAGAGAGAGAGAGAGAGAGAGAGAGACAGAGACAGAGAGAGACAGAGACAGAGAGAGAGAGAGACAGAGACAGAGACAGAAACAGAGAGAGAGAGAGAAAGAGAAAGAGAAAGAGAGAGAGAGAGAGAGAGAGAGAGAGAGAGAGAGAGAGAGAGAGAGAGAGAGCATGTAGGAATAGGATTGCAATAAAGTAGATTAAGGAAAACCAATTGTTGGGATGAGATTGTTTTTAAAGGAACAAAACAAGTTCCCAAATTTAAAAATGAATTAGAAAGATGAAAGGAAGAAAACATAAACTGAACTTTTATTGCTTTAAATATCAGTTTATTAAACAAGCCAATAGAAGAATGACAGATTAGATAAGAAAGTAAAGCCCAAAATCTTATATGCCTATAAAAACACATCTAACCTTCAAATACACAAAAATAAGAAAATGAAAGGCTTGAACAAAAATTAATATGCAAGTTAATCTAAAATAATAGCTACAATCATATGAAAAAACAAACACTAAAAGTCACAATATAGAGATGAAAAAGAGAAGTACTTAATGCTTAAAGGAACCATAGTAAACAAGGCTATATCAATAATAAATGAGTAAATGTCAAATAGCATGGAATATTAATTGGTAAGTGAAATGCTTACTTTTTTAAAAAGAGACTACCACAGTAGTAGTAGTTGACTTTAATATTCCTCTCTCAGAGTTGGAAAAAATCCAAAAGAAAGAAAAAAGAAAACAAAAGAAAATTGTATAATTGAATGAATTGCCAAAAAAAAGAACTAAAAAAAGAAAAAAGACTGAGAGTAATGTCTGAATGAAATCACTAAAAAAAATCAAACTGTTTCTTACTATAGAGTAACTTTTACAAAAGTTTATCATATATTGGGGCACTTAGAAGTTCCAGAGAAAGTATAAAAAGGCATAAATGGTAAACACATTCTATACCAGCTAGAGCACAATGAAAAGTAATAAATTCAGCTCTAAATGGAGATAATAATGAAATCTTAATTGAGTGTCAAAGTACAAATAATAATCTATGTAAAATGCTTTAGATCTCTAGTAACTAGAAAGTTACAAATTAAAACAGCTCTGCTATATCCTCTCACACCTATTAGACTGAGTAGCAGCATGAAAAAAGAAAATGAACAATGCTGGAGATATGTGGAAAACAGGTACATTGATGCACTGTTGCTTAAGTTGTAAATTGCCCCAATTATTCTACAGAACAACTTGGAACTACACCCAAAGGGCTACAAAGTTGTGCATACCCTTTGTCTCAGGAATACCATCAGTAAGTCTATGTCCGAAAGAAATCAAAGTAAAAGAAAAAATATAACCAGAAAAAATCAGACTCTATGAAATTATATGCTGACAAAAGTAAGAATAACAAAAAAATGAAGATTACATTAAAAAATGCCAAATATTGAAGTATCAGAACATCAAAAAGGACCTTTTATAATCCAATATGAGGTGGAAAAGAATAAAACAATATATAAAAGAACAGATTTATGGTTGAAAATGATCAACTTTTAAATACTTGATAGCAATACTACATAATTTTCCACTAAAACTCAAAAAAGCTGAATTTATGATAAAATGTAATCAGAATATCTAAATTGGGGAAGTATAAAGCACAACAGTAGAACTGTGCACCAGCACTTTTGATGAATATCAATTCTTTGTTGTTGTTACTTTTGGTTTTATTGGTATATTTTGTTTTTAAGCATACATAAATATATAAATTACTCCCACTTCTTGAGAGCTCCCTTTTAACAATGTAAAGTAAAACTAATAATACAGTAAAAAAAATATCTTAAAGTATATGAAAACTTTCACATACCTGTAGCACTCCCCACCTCTCTGTTTAAAAAAAATGAGAAAAATGTATTTTCTCTAACTCCTATCCTGGACCTCATTAGAAAGGAAAAGAAAAGAAAAGAAAAAGAAAATTCTCATAATAAATATATATAGTCAAATGAAATATTCCTTCAGTTGCTGTATGCAACAACATATATTTCTCAGTTCACACTCAAAATTCATACACTCTAATACTGTGTTTTATCATCAATCTTCTGGAATCATGGATAGGCATCATAGAGATTATAGTCATTCCAGCCTTCAAAGTTGTTTATTTTTACAGTGGGGTTGGCATTGGATAAATTATTCTGATTCTTTTGATTTCATTCATCATTAATTAATAAAACAGACAAAATTGATTATTTTTACAAAACTTTTATATTAAAAATTATTTCTTTGGTTCTGTTTACTTCACTCTGTATATTTTTCTATGTTTTTTGTGAAATTATCTGCTTCCTCAAATCTTACAACTTCAGAGTATTTCATCACTAGTAAATGTCACAATTTAACCAGTAATTCCTCCATTATTTTACATCCTCTTAGTTTGAAATTTTTGGAACCATGAAAAGAGCTATTATAAGTATTTTTGGAATTAAAGGACATTTTTCTTTTTTTATCTCCTATCAGAATAGTCATAATAGTGGAATAAGTGGATCAAAAGCCACACACTGTTGAAAAATTTTTTGTATATAATTCTGAATATCTTTCCAGAACTGTTCTACCCATTTTCAGATCTACCAGCAGTGTATCAACATATCTATTTTCCAATAGTCCCTTCCAACATTTATCATTTTCCTCTTTTTTATCATCTTTACCACTATGATGGGCATAAGGTATAATCTCAGAATTGCTTTAATCAGAATTTACCTAGTTAGTTGTGATATTAATATTTTTCATTATAACCTCATAAAACTTGGGGTTTTTTCTTTGACAATTATCTGTTCATAACCTTACAACATTTATCAATTGGATAATGGCTTTTGTTCTTACAAATTTGTATCAAGTCCTTATATATCTTGTAAATGTGTCATTTGTCTACTACAAAGATTTTTCTCAGTAGTTTTCTTTTTATTCTTTGCTTTATTAGATTTATTTATGTAAAACCTTTTAAATTTCATATAATCAAAATGATCCATTTTATCATCTATTATCCTCTTTAACAGTATGGAGAAATAAGATTTAGACCTACATATAATACTTTATACAAAGATAAGCTTCAAATGTATGAATGGTCTATATATAAAAGGTCATATCATTAACAACTAGAAAAAGATGGAAAAAAATCTGATTAATAGAAAGTCAACAAACACCATTCATCAAGCACCTACTGCATAACAGGCACTGGGAGAAACATAAGGGATATGAAACATCAAAAGACACTTCCTGATCTCAAGAAATTTCAATCTAATGAAGAAGACAATAGACAAATATGTATTTTGTTTTGTTTGTCCTTTGTCCAAATCACTGTTTGTCCTTTGTTTTCAAAGATGGACCAATGACATCACAAGGTGATATCTTGATTTGTGTGTTAGTTTAATTTTAGTAAGAAGGAGTGCACAAAGCCATCAGCTTCAACTCCTCTTCCAGCATCATCAAAGGCCTGTCATAAGAAAAAAGACAAGATGACAGGGATGGCCTCAGATACAGTGGGTAACTGATGTCTTTCATGTCTGACCAAGTCCTAAACTTCTACAATTCCTGCTTCTACCACTTTCACAGCTGTTGGAAAAAATTATTCTTATCCTCCCATTCCATCAGGGAAGTCTTCACATGCTTAGGGTAGACATTCCTCCTAACTCACTGATAGGTTTAAGGACCATAGGTTATCCTCTGTCTGATTTAACCTGTCTGATTTACCAGGGTGTGGCCTCTATATGTTCTACAACATCTTGAAGCGATAGGGGACAGTTGGGTGAAATGTGGACACCAAAGGTGCATTAGCAGCCCAGAAAAGGACTAGATAAGCCTCACGCCAGAAGTTCTAGTCCTTCTGGAATACCCCATATATGCCATAATATAAACAGGAAATAAATAAAAGAGGGAAGACACTAGAATTAAGAAAGGTTGGTAAACCTTTCTGCTAGTGGTGAAACTTTAGTTGGAACTTAGAGGAAACCATTAGGTAGATATGAGGAAAGAGACTGCATCAATAAATTCAGGGGGGGAAAAGCCTAGAAAAAGTAATGATTATATTTAAAACCCTACCAAGTATAGGCAGCCACAGGTAAGACTACCCACACATTCACACACAGATACACACACTTACACAGACACACACATACACATAGAGCATTTGTCTAAAATGAAAGGTCAAAATCATATGCAACAAATATACACTAGAGTAGTGGTTCTCAACCCGTGGGTTATGTTCAATTTGTAACAATGAAAATACATCCTGCAGATCAGATATTTACATTATGATTCATAACAGTAGCAAAATTACAGTTATGAAGTAGCAACGAAAATAATTTTATGGTTGGGGGGTCACCACAACATGAGGAACTGTACTAAAGGGTTATGGCATTAGGAAGGTTGAGAACCACTGCACTAAAGGCTTTCTCAATAAACATAAGAATAAAACAATGCTGCCCATCTCTCTTTTATTACCTGTACTGTTCTAGAAATGCTAACAATAGAAAGAAGACAAGAGAAAATAATTATTTCTGATGGTGTGATGTTTAGCTTAGAAATGCCTAGGGAACCAGTAAATAAATTAATCAACAGGATTAATAGCTTCAGGAAATTTTGTAGATTCCTAATCAGCTCATAAAAATAAATAACATTTTTATATAACAACAAAATCTAATAGACAATGACAGAAATGGAAACATCAAAATAATCACAAACTGCAGAAAAGAAATATTTGGTGATCAATTTACTATATCATACAGGATAGTGTAAGGATTCAATTATAGAATTACCTTTAAGGAAATAAAAGCAACAACTTGAATTGATGGAGGGATATTCAGTACTTGTGAATGGACCATGACAATATAATAACAATGATAAATCTTTCCCCACTCCAGTCCACCCTCCATTCAGCTATCAAAATGATCTTCTTAAAGCTCAGGTATGACCATATCACCCCCCTACTCATTAAACTCCAGGGGCCATCACTACCTGGCTGAAATATAAAATCTTCTGATTTGCTTACTGAGCCCTTCATAACCACACCAATGGTCTTTTTTATATATTACATCCCACCTGCCCTCTTCAATCCAGTGACACTGGCCTTCTTGATATTTCTTAAATGAAACACTATCTCTGAGCCCTGGAAACATTCACTGGCTTTCCTCCAGGGATAAACTATTCTCCCTCCTCATCTTTGCCTCCTCCCTTCCTTTAAGACAAGTGCTAAAAGCTCCCTTCTGCAGTAAGCCTCATTATCTCTTATTTCCAGTGCCTTCTTTCTGTTGATTATTTCCAATTTCTTTTATAAATTGGGTGTGTATGTGCAAATGATTTGCATGCTGCCTCCCCCATTAAACTACAAGTTCCTTGAGGACAGAGATTCTCTTCTGCATTTTTTTAATCCTCAGCACTTAGTACACTGCCTGGTATATAGTAGGTGCTTAACTGATGTTCATTGTCTGCCTGCCTGACAATATTATAAAATTTATAGAATTAATGCTCCACCAATCAAACTACCAAAACAATATTTCACAGAACTACATAATATAATAGCAAAACTCATTTTAGAGAAAGAAAACATCTATAATGTCAAGAGAAATAATAATAATAAACAGAAATGAAAGGGAAATAGCACTTCCATGCTTCAAACTATTTATTAAAGTCTCTAGATAAAAAAAGTAAATAACAGATTTTTTTTAAAAAACAGTGATTGATAAAGAAAAAAATCATAAATTACTCAGGAAAGAACTTTCTATAATAAAAACTATTGAGAAAATGGTGAAGCAGTCTGGAAGAAAGTGAACCTATACCAAAATATTATACCTTATTTCACATTAAACTACAATTTTACAGGTGATGTCAATATTAAATATCATCCCCCCAAAAATGGAAGAGAAACAAAGTGTTCTCCTTTTACAGTTCTCAACAGTAGATGTGTTATTAACAAAATAAAGGACAAAGACAATTATAAAAGAAAACATTTAATTTGATTATATAAACTTGAAAAACCTTTGCAAAAATACAAATTAATGTGCCTATGCTAAGAAAATGAATAGTCCCACTAGCAGGAAAAATTTTGTATTAAAGAGCTCTGATAAGGGTTTTGAATCTGAAACATAGATGAAGAAACTACATGAGATAAAAATCCATTTACCAATAGATAAATATTTGAAAGATGTAAACAGACTTCTATTTTTAGAAAACTTATTTATTTACATTGTTTACAACATTCAGTTCCACAATCCCTTGAGTTTCAAATTTTTCCCCCTCCCTAACTTCCCCAGCCATGGCAGCATGCAATCAAATATACGTTCTATAAACGCATTCACATTAAATATTAATCAGGTTGTAAAGGAGTATAACCACTGGAGCAAGTGATGAGAAAGAAGTGACAAAAAAAAAACAAAACACAAAAGAGAGAGAGAAAATAGTTTGCTTCAATCTGCATTCAGACTTTGGAGTTTTTCTCTAGATGTGGATATCCCTTTTCGTGATGAGTCTTTTGGAGTTGTCTTCTAACCTTGTATTGCTGAGAAGAGCCCATTATATCAAAGTTCATCATCACATATATAATGTGTCCTGTAATTGTGTACAAAGTCTCTTGGTTCTGCTCTCCTCATCCAGCATCAGTTTATATAAGTCCCTCCAGGTAATTATGATGTCTAACTGCTCCTAATTTCTTATAACACAATAGTATTCCATTACATTCATACAACACAACTTGTTTAGCCATTCCCCAGTTGATGGGCATCCTCTTCATTTCCAGTTCTTTGCCCCCACCAAAAGAGCTGCTATAAATATTTTTGTACATATAGGTCCTTTTACCATTTCTATTATCTCCTTGGGATACAGTCCTAGAAGTGGTATTGCTGGGTCAAAGGGTATCCACTTATTTATAGCCTTTTGAGCATAGTTCCATATTGCTGTCCAGAATGGTTGAATCATTTCACAACTCCACCAGCAACGTATTAGTGTTCCAGTGTTTCCAGATACTCTCCAGCATTTATCATTTTCCTGTTTTGTCCTCTTAGCCAATCTGACTGGTGAGATGTGGTTCCTCAGAATTGTTTTGATTTGCATTTTTCTAATCAATAGTGATTTATAACATTTTTTCATATGCTTATAGATATTTTTTATTTCTTCCTCTGAAAACTGCCTGTTCATATCCTTTGACCACTTATCAATTGGGGAATGACTTGTATTCTTGTAAATTTGACTCGGTTCTCTATATATTTAAGCAATGAGGCCTTTATCAGAGACACTGGTTGTAAAAATTCTTTCCCAATTTTCCACTTCCCTTTTAATCTTGGTTACATTGGCTTTATTTGTACAGAAACTTTTCAATTTAATGTAATCAAAATTATTTATTTTTCATTTTATAATGCTCTCTAACTAGTTTGGTCATAAAATCTTCACTTCTCCATAAATCTGACAGGTAAACTATTCCTTGCTCTCCCAGATTGCTTACAGTATCAGCCTTTATACCTATATCATGCACTATTTAGACTTTATTTTTGTATACTGTGAAAGATATTGGTCTATGGCAGTTTCTACCATACTATTTTCCAGTTTTCCTAGCAATTTTTCTCAAATAGTGAGTTCTTATCCCAGAAGCTGAGGTCTTCAGGTTTATCAAAGACTAGATTGTTTAATTCATCGACTGCTGTGTCTTGTGTGCCTAATCTATTCCAGCGATACACAGGTCTATTTCTCAGCCAGTACCAAGTAGTTTTGATGACTTCTGCTTTATAATACAGATTAATATCTGGTATGGCTAGGCCACCTTCACTAGCATTTCTTTTTGCTAATTTTTTTGATATTCTGGAGCTTTTGCCCTTCCAAATCAATTTTGTTACTATTTTTTCCTAGCTCTATAAAATATTTTTGGTAGATTGATTGGTATGCAATAAACATAAAAATTAATTTAGGTAAAATTGTCATTTTTATTATATTAGCTTGACCTAGCCATGAGCAACTTATGTTTTTCCAATTATTTAGATGTGACTTTATCTGTGTGAAAAGTGTTTTGTAATTTTGTTTATAAAGGTCCTGGGTTTGTTTTGGCAGGTACATTTCCAAATATTTTATAATGTCTACAGCAACTTTAAATGGAATTTCTCTTCCTATCTCTATATATTTCATATAGGAATGCCAAAGATTTATGTGGATTTATTTTATATCCTGCAACTTTGCTAAATTTATGTATTATTGAAAGTAGATTTTATTTGATTCCCTAGGATTCTCTAAGTATATCATCATATAATCTGTGAAGAGTGATACCTTAATCTCTTCTTTGTCTAATCTTATTCCTTCAATTTCTTTCTCTTCTCTTATTGCTACCACTAACATCTCTAGTACCCAATTGAAAAAGAAGGGTGATAGTGGACATCCTTGTTTCACCCCTGATCTTATTGGAAATGCTTCAAGCTTGTCCCCATTACATGTAATACTTGCTGATGGTTTTAGATAGATGCTACTTATCATTTCAAGGAAGACTCTATTTATTCGTATACTTTCTAATGTTTTTAATAGGAATAGGTGCTATATTTTGTCAAAGGACTTTTCTGCATCTATTGAGACAATCATGTGGTTTCCAATAGTTTTTTGTTGATACGATCAATTATACTGATAGTTTCCCTAATATTGAACCTTCTTTGCATTCCTGCAATAAATCCTACCAGAGGGAAATGTATTATACTTGTGATAAGTTGCGGTAGTCTTTTTTTGCTAATATTTTATTTAAAATTTTTGCATGTATATACATGAGGGAAATAGGCCTATAATTTTCTTTCTCCATTTTATTTCTTCCTGATTTTGGTATCAGTACCATATCTGTGTCTTATAAAGAATTTGGTAGGACTCCTTCATCTCCAATTTTTCCCAAATAGTTTGTAGAGTGTTGGAACCAATTGTTCTTTAAATGTTTGTTAGTATTCACTAATAAATCCATCTGGCTCTGGAGATATTTTCCTAGGGAGTTCATTGATGGCTTGTTCAATTTCTTTTTTCTGAAATGGGGTTATTTAAGTAATTTACTTACTCTTCAGTTAATCTGGGCAATTTAAATTTTTATAAATATTCATCCATTTCACTAAGATTGTCAAATTTATAGGCATACAACTGGGTAAAATAATTCCTAATTATTGTTTTAATTTCCTCCTCATTTGGAGATAGATTCACTCTTTCCATTTTTGATACTGGTAATTTGGTTTAATTCTTTATTTTAATCATATTGACTAAAGGTCTCTCAATTTTATTGTTTTTTTTTCCGGAAAACCAGCTCTTAGTTTTATTTATTAATTTAATAGTTTTCTTAATTTCCATTTCCTTACTATCTCCTTTGGTTTTCAGCATTTCTAAGTTAGTATTTAATTGGGGATTTTCAATTTGTTCTTTTTCTAGAATTTTCAGTAGCATGTTCAATTTATTGATCTCCATTATCTCTATTTTACTCATGCAAGCATTCAGAGATATAAAACTTCCCCTAAGAACTGCTTTTGCTATATCCCACAAGTTTTGGTATGTTGTCTCATTATTGTCATTCTCTTGAATGAAGTTACTGATTGTTTCCATAATTTCTTCTTTGACCTACTCATTCTTTAGGATTAAATTATTTAGTTTCAAATCAATTTTTAGTCTATCTTTCCATGGCCCTTTCTTACACATAATTTTTATTGTGTCATGATCTGCGAAGGATGCATTTAGAATTTCTGCCTTTATGCACTGAATTGTGAAATTTTTATGTCCTACTACATGATCATTTTTTGTGTATGTGCCATGTACTGCTGAGAAAAGGCATATTTCTTTTTATTATCATTCAGTTTTCTCCATAAGTCTATCATATCTATGTTCTCTAAAGTTGTATTCACTTCCTTAACATCTTTCTTGTTGATTTTGATGTTTTACTTTTCAAGTTCTGTGAGGGGGAGACTGAGATCCCCCACTAGAATAGTTTCATTATCTATTTCTTCCTTTAACTCCCTTAATTTCTCCAGGAATTTGGATGTTCTATTGCTTGGTCCATATATGTTTAGTATTGATATTGCTTCTTTTTTGATGGTGCCTTTTAGCAGGATATAGTTTCCTTCCTTATCTTTTTAAATTAGATCTATTTTTGCTTTTGCTTTATCTGAGAAAAGGATTACTACCCCTGCTTTTTATTTTTACTTTAGCTGAAGCATAATATAATCTACTCCAACCTTTTACCTTTACATTGTGCATTTCTTTGTTTCAAATGTGTTTCTCATCAACAGCGTGTTGTGGGATATGGTTTTTAATCCATTCTGCTATCTACCTCCATTTTATGGGAGAGTTCATCTCATTCACTTTCACAGTTATGATTACTATCTGTGTCTTTCTCTGTATCTTATTCCCTTCCCTCTTTATGCTTTTATTTCTTCCTTCTCCCTTGCCTTCCTTAAGAGTTTTCCTTTTGGGGATGACTAGGTGGTGCAGTAAATAGAGCGCTGTCCCTGGAGTCAAGAGAACCTGAGTTCAAATTTGGCCTCAGACACTTAATTCTTACCAGCTGAGTGACCTTGGGCAAGTCACTTAACTCCAATTGTCACTCCAGAAAGCAAAAAAAAAAAGTTTTTCTTTTGACCACCACCTCCCCCTGTATTACCTCCCTATGAATGTTTACCCTCCCTCCTTTTACCTACCCTTCTCCCTTACTACTTGTTTCTTCCCTTCTAATGAAACCCTCTTTTTTCTCCTTTCCTCTCCTACTGACTGTAGGGCTGGTAGCCAGGATTTTTATACTTAATGAAGTGTGTTACTTCATCCTTGAACCCAATCTGATGAGAGCAAATTTCACAAAATGTTCCTCTCCCTCCCTCCTTTAACTCTACTGTAACAAATTTCTGTGTCTTTTCACATTAAAATCTGATACTTAACTGATTATGTTATTCCCTCTTTGAACGAAAATGAATGAAAGTAAAGTTCATATAACATTCATCTCCGTCCCTTCTTACCTTCTACTATAGTATGCTTTCATTCTTCTTCATATGGCATAATTTGCCCTTTTCTCCCTCCTCCTTTCCTTTTCTCCCATTACAATCCCATTGTACCCTTTAATAAGGTTTTTTTTATCATCAGATCAGTTAATTTATACCCACACCATCTACTTATGTATATCCCTTTCAAATGTTGTGATAATTATACAATTCTCAATATTGACAGGTATCAGTTTCCCATATAGGGATGTAAACAGTTTGCTCTTATTGAATCACAAGTTATGAGAGTGTGTGTGTTTTTTCCCTGTTTATCTGTTTATGTTTCTCTTGAGTCTTGTATTTGTAGTTCAGATTTTGGATTTTCCATCAGGAAGGTCTGGAATCCCTTATTCCATCAAGTGAACTAAAAATTATGTTCATTTTTGATGGATAGGTGATCTTTGGTTGCAGTCCTGGCTCTTTTGCCCTACAAAATATCATGTTCCAATCCCTCTGATCTTTTAATGGAGAAGCTACTAGGTCCTATGTGATAATGACTGTAGTTATACAAAATTTGAATTGTTTCTTTCTGGTTGCTTGAAGTATTTTCTCCTTGACCTGATAATTCTGAAATTTCACTACAATATTTCTTGGAGTTTTCAATTTGGGATCTCTTTCAGGAGGTGTTTAGTTGATTCTTTTGATAATTATTTTACCCTTTGGTTCTAGGACCTCAAGGCAGTTTTCTTTGATAATTTCCTAAAAGATGTTGTCCAGGCTTTTTTTTTTCATCATGGTTTTCAGTAGACCAGATTATCTCTCCTGGATCTCTTCTCCAGATCATTTATTTTTCTCCTGAGATAGTTTACGTTTTCTTCTGATTTTTCAGTCTTTGTTTTGTTTGACTGATTCTTGATGCCTCATAGAGTCATTAGCTTTAATTTGACTGATTACAATTTTTAGTGAATTATTTTCCTTGGTTAATTTTTTAACCTCCTTTTCCATATGTTCAGATTTCAGTTTTAGGGATTTATTTTCTCCAGTTAGATTTGGAACCTGCTTTCCCAACACAGAAATCTTACTTTTTAAGGATTTTCTTTTCTTCATCGATACTTTTTTTTATTTTGGCAATTATATATATATTTTTTTAAATTGTCAATTTATCATCTACCTCCCTAATTTGACTTTTAAAATCCTTCTTCAATTCTTCCAAGAATGCATTTTGAGCTTAAGACCAATTCATATTCCCTTCTGTGGTCTCAGGTGTGAGTATGGAGTCAGTGTTGTCCCCTTCTGAATTTGGTCATTCTAGTTCACCATAATAGTATTCAATTGTTTTTGTTTTTCCAACTTGCTTCTTGCCCATTGTGATTGCCTATATCCTGATTTTTAAAGTGGATTTCTGCTTCTGGGGTACAGAGGGCTCTGACCCACACTTCTTAAGCTGGGAGCTAGGTGCTTGGGTTGTTAATTTTGTATGCTG
Organism: Pseudocheirus occidentalis; assembly: GCA_028646575.1. Lineage (NCBI taxonomy): Eukaryota > Metazoa > Chordata > Mammalia > Diprotodontia > Pseudocheiridae > Pseudocheirus > Pseudocheirus occidentalis. Next base: position 221,874,349 of record CM053594.1, on the reverse strand, counting down.
TAGCCTCTGGGTGTCTAGACTGAGGTCAAGGCCAGGACTTGCAATGTTTCCCCTGGGTTACACTGGGGCTCACAGAGCAAGGTGTGGGGGAGGGGTGGTTTGTCCACTTCAGCTTTCTGCCTTTGTGCCCCTTAGCTAGAGCTTAGGCAGGCTCAGCAGCTGGTAGCCAGGATACCCTAGTGTCTGAAGATTCCTTTGTTTGTGCTAAGGCACACCTGTTCTGGTGTTGGGTCTTGCTGACTCCAGCCCCCTTGGCTTTAGGTTCTAGCACTGGTCAGGTGAGATGGGGCTTTTTGGGATGACTCCCACCCTTCACTTCAGCTTTGTCACAGCCTCAATTGCACCCTTCCTCTAGGACTCCTAAATATGACTCTAGTTCCACTATTTCAGGATTTTACACTGGGGAAATATTCTCTGAGTTTTCAGGGACAGAAAGGGAGATTGCAGCAGCTAAGGTTTACTCCACCATCTTGGTTCATAGAAGTTCAGGTAGATGATTTTCAAACATCCAGGATGTGGGTTGATAGCCACAGGAGTAGATGCCACTGCCAAGGGTCTTGCACTTACCTCCTACTCAGCTCCAATGGATTCTCCATGCTGTGGTGAGAGGTCTGAGAATCACCCCTCCAGTGGGTGAATCTGCTCACCAGAACTCACTCTGACTCTACTGTGGTCTGGTCTCAGGTTGTACTGGTGCAGCCCCAATACACAATATTCCATGTTCCCCCTGCCCAGTCCTACATGCACACTTTCCTGGACTGGGAATCTGCCCTGCTCTGTCTCCCAATGGATTCTGTTATCTAAAATCCATTCAAATTCACTTTATAGAGGTTATGGGCAGAATTCACAGATGGCTTCACAGGATTTCCTGCCTTCACTCCATCTTCTTGGCACTGCCTCCCTGAACAAACATTTCTCAAAAGAATTGTAAACACTGAAAGCTCAAAATCATTAATAATCTGAGAAATATATATATATATATATATATATATATATATATAAAAGCACACATATATACATATATACACATATATACATACACACATATACACACACATATATGTATGTATATGTGTGTGGATATATATACATATGTATGTATGTATGTACGTACGTATGTATGTATGTATATCACAACTACCCTGAGATTTTACTTAACACTCTGCAAAATGACAAAGACAAAAAATGGGAATAATCAATATTGGAGGTGTTGTAAACAGATGGATACACTAATATTTTATTGATGGACCTGCAGAAATAGTATAACTATTCTTGAAAACAATTCATAATTATGCAAATAATGTCTATAATGTAAGAAAAACTTCTACTAAAGATCATCTAGGAAGGTATAGAAGATCAATAACAAAAAGAAAAGCCCATAAACACTCAATTTTATAGCAATATTTTTAGTAGGAACAAATAGCTTAAAATGAAGTAGGTGTCCATTGGATGGTAAATAGAAACAACAGACTGTGGTATATGAATGTAATGGAGTATTACTGTACTATAAGAAATGACAAATGAGATGAACAGAGATAAGCATGATCTATATAAAAATCTATATAAAATGATGCAGAGCAAGGTAAGCAGAGGCAAGAAAACAATATACACTTGGACTAAAACAATAAAAACAGAACAGCAACCCACACACATAAAAGGAAAGTATGTGTAAGGAAGAAAAAATATACACAATGATTGCCACAAAATAAAGGTGTGAAGTCATGCTCAAGCAGCTTTGCTATGAACAGCTTTCAAGGTTCTGGTTACACAGTATAGTGAACACTCTATTCAGTAAAAAAATAAAGCAAAACATTCACAGAAAATCAAAATACATCATGTGCCATATCACAACTCAACAACTTATCATTAAAATGGCCACATAGTGTTCACCAGAGTGGTCACATAGGTTTGTACAAAGTACAATCATTTAGTCAATCAATCATTTAGTAATTCAATCAGAAAGTACAAAAGGTCAAAATCCTCCACCCATGGGGCACACTAATTTACAAATAAGTCACTATCAGTCATAAGTCACTACTCAGTCATCAATTACTACTCAATACCCATCTGGTAGTGGAAAATTCACAGGCCACCCACCCCTTGGTCACAAAGAAATCACAATTTCATCACTAATCAGTACCCATGGAGAGGTCTTTTCATCTTTACATATGGCAGGCTTTCAGCTTCCCAGGATCCCCTTCTTTCATCCCTGCTCCTACCTGTATTCTCCAACCTGTCACCTGGGTTCAAAGGCAGACAGCTCCCAGTTCCTTGTCTGGCTCTCCATGCAGTTCCTGTTCCATGCTGAAGTTCACAGTGTCCAGTCCACCTTAAATCCCTCACAGTCTGTTCCCAGGAAATCAAGACTTAACAAAGCCACAGATAAGTTCATTAAAAGTACCAGCATCACAGTCATGCTTCCTCAGTCTTCTGCAGCTCTGGCTGGCCCTCAGAAATCCTCAGCAGCTCTGGCCCTCAGAAATCTTCAGCAGCTTCATTCTCAAAATCAAAATCACTTTCTCCCATTTTCAAAATCAAAATCACTTTCTCCACAGAAGTTCTAGTTTAGCAGCAGCTACCCAGCCTTCAGGTACTCATCCCAAGAAGTTATGACTTTCCCAGCTGGGGTTTTTCCTTATATTCCACAGTATTCCTCCTCCCTGTTCAGCCTGTTCCTATCACATCAACAACAGGGGTTTCCTGTTCAGCCCCTTCCTGTTACATCAGCAACATGGGTTCATACCTTCTGTTTCTTTAATATAGGCATAATTTGAAACTAGGTGCTAAGTACCTGTCTAAGTACCTATGTACCTGCTTAGCAATACAAAGGGATCTTCAAATTTCATCATCATTACAAAAACTAAATAAAAACCACTACCAAACAATCTAAAATAAAGGATTCTAAGTTATAAAAATAAGCTTGGCCTCAAATAAATCACATAAGAAGAGAATTTCCCCAACTCCTTAGCAGAGGTGGAACTCCATTCCATGTCTGTGGAACACTGAATGATGTCAGATTTTTCTTTGATGTACTGATACATTGTGAAAATTTTTATCTTCCTTTATTCTTTTTAAAAAATATTTTTGTTATAATAAAGGTCCTTCCTGGAGAGGCATGTGAGGGATATTGTGGGAAATTGAAGTCACTTTTTTTTAATCTACTAAAAAACAAAATCTATTTAAAAAACAAAGAAAATCTATTAGTGTTTTTTTATATTTATATCACTGAAAATCCTCCTTTTTAACAATCTACAGCTTCATTTTCTCAGGTTCTGAAGGTCTTAGTTTGTTATTTATCTGCAATATCCAGATTAACTCATTGAAAACAAAGAGAACCACTTGGGACCATTTAGTATCATTAGCTCTGACTTGAGATAAACAAAATAAATAAACTCCCACTTAAGTGAGAACTCATTTTTCTGATTGTGGAAGTCTTGAAAAGTTCCCAGGGTCTAGCACCTTGCAAGTTCCCTCTAATATGTTGTTTTGTTTATTCTATATATTGTAAGTTAAAGAAGACAGCATCTGCATTACTAAAAGTATTTTAACAATAATTAAAACTTCATCTCTAAATCACAAATAAGAATTTTAAAAATGCATACAAAGCTCTAAGCTTGGTTATTTACATTTTGTATTTAAAATTATATATTGTCCTTAACAATAGAAATGCGCCATGTACTCCTAAGTTTCTGGATTTTTTCTTCTTTGCTTTTTCCTCAATGTTGTTGTCAATGTTATTTTTGTTATTTCTATTATTTGTAAATTTCACATCAGTGTACATGTTTTTATATTCTACTATCTTTACTCTGTATTATTTCTTGTTACTTTCCCCAAATTTTTATGTTATTTGTCATTATTTTTACTATAATAATATAAAATTAACATACCAAAATTTGTTAAGGTATACTATCAATGAACACATGATTTTTCTCTAATATTGACTATTTCATATGAATTTGAAATGAATGTTAATACATGAAATTATTTGATTATTGCAAAAAATCAGATATGAATATATACGTGGTCTATTTTTGTCTGCCAATAACATCTTTAGTCTCAACATTAGGTTCACTGAGTCAAAGTGAATGGATAACTTTTCAGATTTTATTATATAAAACTTTGTTGTTCTGCAAAAAGATTGCCCCAGTTCACAATTACACCACCATTGAAAGTGCCTGTTTTTCCACGTTACCACCTGTACTGAATTTTCTCATTCTAAACTCTTTGACATTTAATTAGTATAAAGTGGCATCTCAGATTTGTTCTTCCTTTCATATCTCAGAGTTGAAGAGTTAAAATAATTTTTCAGATAGTAATCATTTTTATTTCTTGAATTTTTAACTATTTATCCATACAGTTTTACCCTCTTGGGAATTTTATCCATTTTTGTCAATTTCTTAGAAAATTTTTATGTCAAATTTTATCAGAAATATTTATGGCTAAAACTTATATTATTAACATTGATGATAGTGGATAGATAGTAGATAGACAGATATAGAAATAGTTATATAGTTCTTTTGCTTTTTAATATTTTTAATGGTCGGTCTTAGTTCTCTGAATTTAGATGGGGCAATGTATTTCCTGTAAGATGAATAAAGATTCCTACAAAAATCCAGGTTTGTGAAGCTTGTAACTGCAAACATAGCACCATAAAATAGCATTTCAGTATCTCTAATACTCTAGCACATATAGACCCATGTGAATTTTCATTAATTTACCTTAGGAAATGTTCAACAAAATTTTTAAAAATGAGTTTTCACATATGTGTTTTCACATTCCTAATAATTCTTTACTCATATTGTTTCATTACCATGAACATTTTTTATGAGAGAAGACTGTTATTAGAAATTCATCTGTTCTTAATTTATTCTTTACCTAAAGCTATAGCATAATGTTCTATTTGTAATGTCAGGCCAATTGGTTGATGTAGGAAAGGGCCGATATTAACAGCTGAAAATCATCATCAAAAGGGGGTGGGGTGGGAATGAAGAATCCTATCCAGACTTAATCCTGAATACTTTATAAAATTGCTTCTTTCCAGTAAAACAATTGACACATTCAGCTAAAAAATTTATAGAGAGGGTAACTGTATATTTTCCATAGCATATACTTTTTCCTGTACTTTTCTCATCCCCACCAACATAGCAATGGTGAATTTTTAGGTTTTAGTGTAAAATGGCATTTTAGTTACATTAGGAGAAAACGCACATCTTGTTATTAACATTTTTCATTATTTACTGAGCATGTGTCCAGCGGTTGTAAAATGGCAGCTACACAAATACAGTAAGGCAAATATTTGAAGCATAAATTTAACATGAAAAGAGGACATTATACCATATAAATACTTGCTGGATGTAAACATCTCAGCCATGTGAATTGGATTAACTTCAAAGGATCTGAGTACCATTTACTAAATAGCCTCTTCTAGTGGACTAAATGGTACCTTGATACCCAGGGAGAGATAATTCATTGCAATTTATTGAAAAATTTCCTCACTGCATTGTTTGTTTGCTGAAGTAACAGGTTTTATATTTTGCTTTTACCAAAATCTGTCTCCAAAAAATTCAAGGTCCTTTATAACCATAATTTTATCTCCACAATTTTCATGCACTATGTTGCATATGCTTTTGCAGAACTCCTTTTTTGTATATATGAGTTATTCCATGCATTCAACAAATATTCACTGACTCCCTATTTTGTTTTTTGTTTATGGTCACAGATTTTGAGTGACGGAATTCTGATACCTAAACAGAGATTTAAAGAGTAGCACACAATACTGTCTGATCCCTTGACTTCCCTATCTAATGTTTTCTCTACAGTTTCACAATACATCTTTATCACATAAACAAAACATATAAACGGAATTTTGAAAAACATTTCTTCATAATGAGAAAAA
>CM053594.1:221843484-221868353 GCA_028646575.1 Pseudocheirus occidentalis | reverse complement strand
AGTTTCACAATACATCTTTATCACATAAACAAAACATATAAACGGAATTTTGAAAAACATTTCTTCATAATGAGAAAAATAAGAAAGCAAACATAGTAGGAGAGGTTAGTGCATACAAGAAGTGAAATGGATAGTTTATTTCTTTTGGACACTGGCAATTAGAATTTTGCTTCAGATTTAAGAGCTTAAACCTTAAAAACAGGCATTCCCTGTTACCTGACAACAAGATCAGCCTCATTTATATTTTATCACTACTGATATTTTATATAATGTAAATCTGGAAGGAATGTTGGAGAGTAAGAGGAAAATGCCTACCTGGATAGTTTTGGACCTCCTTGGAGCTCTCCTAGGTCAAGAATAATTTCCAGAGTTCCTGACATCATATAGGAACCATGCTTACATGCTACATTAAGAACATCTTTGGATATTTCTAAGACAGGTAACACTTAGTGGGCTGCTAACACAGGTTAACTCTTTTTTTTTTTAACAGCTCACCTTTTCTTTGTCTTTTTTTTTAAATCGAACTTTCTTTTTACTGGCCACATGAGTAACTGGGAAAGGGGGAAGGGGAGCCAGCTGTGTGGGGAAGAGGGTCTCCACAACATTCCATTTATACACAAAACTAAACACCAAGCACAAAGCCACTATTGCCGTTAGAAGTTGGCAGCACCGGGGAAGGAAGAAAACTGGGGGTGTCAGTTAAAAAAAAATACAGGCCTCTACCCATGTGGGCGTCCAGGGGGGCCTTGATCTGCTACAATTTAAGAGGAATGAGAATATCAAGGGTGGTTTGGGAAGGTCAGAGCCACTGGGGTGAAATGGGGGAGGTCAGGGGTCGGGGGCGGTTTGGCAAATGGGGTGAAGGGACTGCCCTGCCCCTGCTAGGATCCCCCCAGTCCCTCACGTCTGGCAGGAAGGGGGCAGTCTGCTCCTCCACTGGGCTTCGGCAGCCTCAGCAGAGGGGCCAGAATTGGGAGACTCACAATGGCTTCCCCTCCAGGGAAATCACGGCATTGCCCCCCAGTTTCTCGGCCAGGGTACAGCTGTCCTTCACTTCCTCATAACAGCTGGCTTGTAATTCATATTTGATTACTGTCAGTTTCTTCTTGATGGCATCCTTGGAGCTGGCATAGATCATCTTGCTCTTGAGGGGGGCACACTCAGGGGCCCAGAAGATGAACATCAGGTCCTCCTTCCTGCTCTCTTTGGTCTCGTAGGTGGCGTCATAGAGCGCGTAGCGACAGTCCTTGTCAGGCAGCATCTTGACGAAGGTGGTGTAGGGGTCGTCCACCGTCTGCCCCATGTCCCCCACCAGGATTTCCTTGCCCTCCTCCAGCACAATGTTCTTGTCCTCGCTCAGGCAGAACAGCATGGCCTTCTTGCACTTCTTCACCTCCTCGGGTGTCGAGGACTTGAGGACCTTCATGTTGTTGAAGACCTTGATCACCCTGTCCGAGACAGCCACCCCAGAGGCCATGGTTCCGGAAAGGAGCAAGCAAGTGAGGGAGAGAGGGTGAGTGAGGAAAGGAGGGCCACAGGAGAGGATTGTGTTGCTCCTTCAGGGCCACTGCCTGGAGCCGACTGAACCCACAGGTTAACTCTTGATCTGGTCAAACAGGAAGGGCAGGAAGCCAGCTTCAGAGCAGTTAATAATCTTACGTTATTCTAGTCTAATTTTCTCAAAGGAAGTTGCTAATAATGGGAGTACCACGTCCTACAATATTCACTAATCACCCTTCTTGCAGGTGCCAACAAGAAGAGTATAACCCCTACATGTTGATGGGGTCAGTTGGGACAGGCACAACTTGTACAGTCCCCTAAATTCCCACAAGCCTCAATGGGGGTCAATCAAGGCATGTGCAGTTTTACAGCTTGTGCATTCAACCCTAAGGGTTCTCAACTCACTAACCCATGCCCACCTGCTTTATAGGGCAACGTACAAAGAGGACATATTGCCATCAATGGCCTCACAAGTTTGCATTATCTCACCATTATATCTCACTGTGAAGTCATAATGGATATTTACAATTTAAGCACAAATGTTTATATTATTTATCATTATATAATGCTGTGCAAACATGGTGGAGATGTTAAGAAAACAACCCCTGCTCCAAAGGACTTTACATTTAAATAAAAGAGGTGACTTGTACATTTACAGGCATATACAAATACATAAAGCAGATTCAAGCTAACCTTGGAGTATAAGGAGCTAGTAGCTGGATGCACCAGGAAATGAGGCATTTGAAACTGACTCTTACAGGATACCACAGATTCTCAAAAGTGGAGGTGAGTAGGGGTTTAAATAAATTTAAATTCAAAGCACTAAAAGGAAGATATTTCTTTGAAGATTAGTTCTATGATTAAATCAACCTAAAGAGTACCTAGTGAAAAACTTCTGCCAGATGGGAAGATGAGCATTTAAAGAAAAGTGTACTCTTAGATGGAAGCCTGGGTTACCAAAGGGTTAAATGACTTGGCATCATGTCACATAGTTAATTATTCACCAAGACAGACCTTGAACACAGCTCTTCCTGACTCCTCAGGGTAATTTCCTGTCTACTATGACATGTTGCCACACAGAGATAACAAAGATGGGATCCCTAACCTCATATAAGTAACAATTCACTAAGGAAGATACAAGATAGATAGATGGATGGATGGATGGATGGATGGATGGATGGATGGATGGATGGATGGATGCTGTGCACGTGTGCATGCACACACACACACATACACATATATAGACAAATGTAATGCAAACTAGAACATTATAGGTGGTGAAAGGTAAAAAGCAATCTGCATGATATTTCTGATTAGGAAGATAGGAGGAAGGCTATTTATTTCAATATTTCAAGGATCTCTAATTCCACTAATATAAATACTTCCTCTTCTGATAACACATTAGTAAAGCTTCTTCTTGGCAGTAGTAGGTGTTTAACATCATTTACAGTGAACAAAACAATTCACCGCCTAGTGGCCACCACTCTGATGATGAACCTTTCATGCAAATTGAAAAAGTAAAAACAAAGGGAAAGTGAATACATGCTGGGTGGTTTCACAGGTCAAAGGAAAACGTACAGCTATTTAATTTTGACCAAAGTCTTTTGGTCCCCCCAAAAAAGTCCCTGCTGGTGCATAAAATGCTGTTTTGTATTAAGGAACAAGGATGTTTTGTTTTTTTTTCTCTCTTGCTAAATTATCAATATACTTTCCAGAACACAGATATACTTATGTCCTAACTCCCCACTTCCCCTTTCATAAGTAAGTTTTGAGCTGGTAGTGCTAGGTATAATGCATTTATTTTTAAATGGAATCTTCCAAGAGGTCCCCTTTTTTGATTTAAAAAAAAATAACTCTTATGAACACCTGCTGAGTTTAATTGCCCTGCAGATGGTGCTGATTAGAAGTGAAGAGACCGAGTTTTTCTGACTGATTGACTGCAGTTATATTTAATTTCATAGTCTTTTTTTTCCTTTTTCCATTCTTATTAGTTGAGGACAGTATGTTTAAGGCTCTTAGACCCCCAAAGCAAAAAGGAATTCTGTAAATTGAAATGATGTCTGTCTGTGGTGTTGTCTAGATAAAGACATCTAAAAGAGGAAAATCGACCTTCAGAGCAAGCCCTCAGATCTCACAAAGAAAATGTTTACTCTAGGTAGCACTGAGAAAAAATGAAAATTTTTGGTGAAATTTTAAAAGAAGTTATCATTACCTGAAGTGGTATGGATTGGAATGCATAAAATAAGTGATTGTTGCAAACACACACACGTGCACACATGCACACACAAATGAGATTTTTTGAGATAAAAAAACACATAATCAGATTCATTAAAAAATTCAGGGACTGTATTTTTAAAGTGCTTTCTAAGTCTTCAAAATGTCATGAAGCCAACTTCTATTTATAATAATAGAGATAAAATTAATGCAGAGAAAAAATTCCCAGAATATTTTAGGCATATTACCATTTGTAAAAGTATTATCATCACTGGCCACTAAAGATTTAAAGATGTTCCTTGGAAGACAAAAGCCTAAATAATTTTAATTTATGTAAACCATGGGCAATTTTCTGGCAATTAAAAGAAAATAGATTGTTACTAAAAGAAACATGTAGATTGTGTTTCTTATATTTCCAGTGTGGACAGAGCTAAAGTCAATGAGCATGAAGGATTTATATTGGATGGAAGAATGACTTTTCTGATTGAACATTGTTAAACATGGAAATGAATATCTTCGAGTAGTCTTTTTCTCTTGGAGGTTTGGTCTGCTTAGGTGTAGCCATGCATGAAGGGATAACCTTTCAAGATCCATTCCTGCTGGGTATTTCTAAAAATGTCTAGGTAAAACTGACAGTTCTTGAAAGAAGCAAAAAATAGTTGAGTTTGGGACATAATTGATGCAGAATTATTTCCTTATAGACTATCTTATCTAGCCACGCACTGTTTCCCCTCCCTCTACCCAGTGCCCATGTCACATATCTAGCAGCATGATGTTGTAGAGGAAGTGCTACCTGACTGCTTCCTATTTAATTACTCCTGCTAACTATCAGTAACATCTACCTTCTCAAGGCATACAATTTAGTCAAGAGCTTATACATTTCTCTGCCCTGAAACAAAGCCCTGATTAACTCAACCTGATGAGTGCTCTGGAGTTTTGTGCTTTCTCTTCTCTTCTTTCCTCTCCCTTCCTCTCTTCCACTTCCAATCATCAAGCATTTATGAAGCATTTACTTTTTCCAAGGCACATGGAATACGAATTTATAATATGTAAGTATAAACATTTAAAGTTTTGTTCATGTGTTTGGGAAGAGGAGGAATGGGATGCTGAAGTATGAATTCTAGAATCGCAGATAAAAATATTGGAATATATCCACTGTCTTGATCCTCTGGGCCAAAACATTCTATTTCTTTGTTGTGACTCCCACCACATAAAAGGTTCTCCTTTTTACTGTGGGAGACAAAGAACTAACCACTGGGACCACTTTAACAATACTTTTTTCCTAATATATTTTTATTTAGTTCATTAAATAGTTCTCAATTACACGTTAAATTTTTTAACTTTCATTTAATTTTTTTTAATCTTGAGTTCCAAATTTTCTTCACCTCACCCACTTCTCTTCCCTTTGTGAGAAGGCAAGCAATTTGAAATTTATTTGAAATCACTGATACATGAAAAGTCATATGAAATATATTTCCATATTAATCATGTTCCAAAAGAAAGACAAAAAAACAGGAAAATAAATCATAAAATATACATATATGTGTATATATGTGTACACATATATATGTATATACAACATATACATATATGCAGAGAGAGAGTTAAAAATGTATGCTTCAATCTGCATTCAAAAATCATCATATCACCTTCTAGAAATGGATAAATAGCATTTTGTAGCATGGGTTCTTTGGGATTGCCTTGATCAGAGTAGCTAAGTCTTTCACAGTTGGTAATAGATAATTATATTATATATTACATATACTCATATATGTAACATATATAATATATAATATGTAACATATACAACATATAACATATATAATTACTGTGTATGATGTTCTCCTGGTATTGTTCACTTCACTTTGTATTAGTTCATGTAAGTCTTTCCACTTTTCTTCTTATATCATCCAGATTATTATTTCTTATAGCACAATAGTATTCCATCACAATTATATATCACAAGTTGTTCAGTCATTCCCCAATAGATGGGTAGCCCCTTGATTTCCAATTCTTTGCCACCACAAAAAGACCTCCTATAAATATTTTTATACTTATAGGTCTTTTTCTTTTTTTTTTCTTTTCCTTTTTTAAAAAATATTTTTGGCATATAGATCTAGTAGTGGTATTGCTGGGTCAAAGGACATGCATCATTTTACAGCCTTTTGGGCATAGTTTCAAATTATTCTGCAAAATGACTGAATCAGTTCACAACTCTGTTAATAGTGACACAATCTTTTCACATTCCTTCTAACGTTTGTCATTTTCCTTTTCTGTTATGTTAGCCAATCTGATTTCACCAGTATTTATGCCTGTGATCTACCTCACCCAATCAAAAATATAGTGTAGATTGTATACTTTTTTTCTCCTTTATGGCATACATTTCTCATATTAGAGTCACTCATTCTTTATAAGTATTTTAAGGATTCATTTATGCAAAGTGAGTTTTCATAAGATAGGGGAAAAATTGTGGCATAGGAGAATTTAAATTCAAATCTCAGTCATCATTCATCTCTACTTGGTCTGCATCTGAAATGTGACATTGTTTCTAGGAACTCTTCTCTCTGGAAGACCAAATCAACTCTGAAACTCACACCTCCTCAGCACCCTCTATCTCCTTGGCTCATCTCTCTTTCTGGCTGGAGAAAGTAGAGGGTGGATCAACATAGGAGACTTCTGAGATTCTATACTTTAGGGGGGGAACCCAGGCACCACAAAACTACAAGATTTCAACATATCCCCACTATGTTCCAAATACCCTATTACTCATCTCATCCCCACTTTTTAGCTCCTTTCAAAGTATCATATTCTTCCATTAAATTATGACCTTCCTGAGACCAGAGACTTTGTCTTCATCCTCTTTTTGCATCCCTAGCACTTAGCCCAATGTCTGGCATGTAATAGACACTTAATAAAAGTTTTTGACTGACAATTTATGGAGACTGGAACAAATCACTTCAAAGCTCTTGGTCTAAGTTATCTTCAGTTCTACCATATGACCAGGGTTAAAATCTTTGATCTGATAGTAATTACCTCTGTGAATTTGAGCCAAGCCATATAACCAATCTTTGCCTAGGTCTTGACATAAAAATTAGAGGATTATACTAGACAGTCCCTTTGTTCCCTACCAGTAGTAGCTTTAAATTCTATATTCTGTAAAGCTAGATTTTTTTTGTATTTCATTACAAAATCATAAAAATTTTAGTGTTGAGAAAGACCTTAGAAAACATATAATCCAAGCTTTAATTTTAGGGATGAGGAATATTACTTCTAAGGTATTTTCCAATAAGATAATTTGACTGAAGCCCAGAGATCTGAAGTAAAGTTCCATAAATTATTTCCACATTCCAATATGCTGATCTTCATAAAAATGACCCTAAAGTATTGTGAAATCCTTCTGCCTTGGGGTCATTGATGGAAATTTTCATCTAACAGGATCCACCAAAAGGTTGAAAGTCACATAAAAGTGTTGGAGAATTCACATTTTCTCTTTTACTATCAAAGTCACTGGTTCACTAAGCAAAGAGTTGCAATGGTTGTTATACTGTTGTGACTGAAATGGCACCTGATATTTCAGTCATCATAGTGCATAGGCCAAGGTTGTCTGTATAAACCTTGCTTCTTTTGAGTCAATGCACGACAAAGGGCAGTGAAGGCAATGCCAAATTCCAGAATTTCTGCATTAAGAGGAGACTACAGAATCTTCATGTGTTATTAGTGTTTCCTATGATGATCTTCTCAGTAAATGGAACAGGAAATTTCTCAAATGGGACAATATCTAGTGTAATCACAGTGTTTTATTTTTGGAATTATCCAAAACAGATAAAACTCTTATTATAGTTTTAGTGATAAAGATTATGGTTTTCCAGCCATTGACATTTCGGAGACAGATAGAGTAGCTCTCTATTGATCAAATTATATGATGAAACATAATTGGAAGAGCATTTGCCATGCAGAAGAAGTAAGTTTACTCCTACTAAAAGACTGGTTCGAGTGAATAGTAATGTGGTTTTTCTGGGTAGTATTTGATGAATGAAGGTTTAGGGGTACATATGTATATACACATATCCATATGATATAGATGTACAAATAATGACCACTGATACTTTTTGTCTTCATACCACTTTCATTTCTGAAAAAAACATCCCTCGCCCTTAACTTTTAAAGTAAATCATCCCATATATACCACCTCAAAAAATAAAAAGAGAGAGAAAGAAAGGGCAGAAACAGTTCAGCAAGATCAATATCAACTATACTTTTATAATAGGTTGAATATCCATAGTGTTTCACTCCTGCAGAGAAGAATTGATGGTATATTTTCTCATCTCTTTTTGGAGGTCAAGTTTAGTCATCATTGCCAACATCACAATGATATTCCATCACAATTAGTTGACCAGTTCTAGAAATCAATTTGGAACTTTGTCCCCAAAGTTACTAAACTGTTCCTACATTTTCAACCAGCAATATCATTGCTATACCTGTACCCTAAAGAGAGCAAAGAAAGAGGAATAGGAAACATGTGGACAAATATATATTTAGCAATTTTTTGTCTATTTGCAAAGAACTAGCAGTCATCAAAAGGGAAATGGCCAAACAAATCAGAGTATCTGAATGTAGTTGAATATTGTTATGTCATAGGAAAGGACAAAGTGGAAGTATTCAGAGAAACCTCATAAAACTTCTATGAGAGAAAAAAACAAGCAATCCCAGAAAACATTTTGTGTAATGACCAAAAACAAAAACAAATAAAAAATGAAATCTAAAAGACTTAAAAATTCTGAAAAAGAAAGAGCTAAGCAAAGCTCCAGAAAACTGAAGAATAAATGTGCTGCTTAGCTCCTTAATGAAAGATGATGGACTCGAGGCACAAAATGAGACATTTATGTTTTAAATGGCCAATGGAAGGATTAATATTGGTTTACTATGCTTATTTGTTTAAAAAAAATGTGGGGTTTTTTTTCATTATTTTGAGGAGGTAGAAAGAAGTTGGTGACAAGGAATATCTCTCCCCAAATCTAAACCACCCACCATCAAGAGAGGCAGACAGACAGACAGACAGAAATAGGGAGAATAGAAGGAGGACAAGAACAAATTAATCTTCAATAAGCAACACAGGTTTGAAAGTTACATGCTGAATATTTTATATACATAAAGAGAAAACAAGCACCAGATAATGGAGATTTGAAGTTTCATGGACAATCCTCCCTTTCTGTCCTACAATGCATATGAGAATGTTCATTTTACTTGGTGTTTGTTAAGTTCAGAATGAAAGTAAAATTAAATGGAAAAAGTAATGCTCCATCAGATTCAAGAGCCATCATTTATTTAACCATTCCACAGTTGATAGGCATCTAATTTATTTCAATTTCATTATTCCCTGGGGGGAGGGGGAAGGGTGATATACTGATTATTTTGGTGTATATAGTTTTAGTGATAAAGATTATGGTTTTCCAACTTTTCAGTTGTATCTGGCTATGATATTTGTATGGCCTTAGGCTTTCTGGGTCAAAGGATATGGGCATTTTAGTTCATTTTTAGTGTAATTCCAAATTGCTTTCCAGAATAGTTGGATAGACCACTTCACAGCTTTACCTACAGCACATTACTGTGCCTGTGTTTCCACAGTTCCTTTGAGTTATGTATTGAACAAATTTCAGGATAACTGAGGCTCTCTGAATAGAATACCATTTTAGGGTAAAATCATCACTGAAGCTAGAAAAGTTGAGCGGAAACTAAACTGAATATCAAGAGAACATACAGCCATTTTATGGTGGGTGCTATTTCAACATAAAGCCCTTGTCAACCACTCATTCAGTAATTCCCTATTATGTCTGGTTGAATAAGCTGTAAAAAGAAGAATTTAAAAATAAAAATAGAAGATAAGATTATTTAGTCCTATAAGTATAAGCATTACATAGTAGCCTATAAGTTGAGGTGTAACAATTACTGAGTTTTGTTTTTGTTTCAGTTTAATTTCATGGCCATGGTTACTCACTATGGACACTATAACCTTTCTTCAAAAGCACCTTCTTTGTCGAAGCTCAATTCTTGTGAAATCTCCCCCTCTGCCAGCCCCTTCTAATCCTCCTGGATTTCAGAACCCTTCCCCTTAAGTTTCCCACACCTCCCAATGCTGAACCCTCCTTAAGATTTGCCTGAAGTTTCTAATTGGTTCCTTATGTTCCTGACTTGGCTGGCATCTGTTTGAAAACAACTCCTTGTTTGTTTGGTCCACCAAGTTACTAATTTGTCCTCTTTTTCTTACCTTTCCTTTCTGTGAAGAGAATACCTTTCAGATAAGGTTCAGGGAGACAGATCTGATTTAAAATTGGCTTGGGTCTTTCTAAAGGATTGAAAACAGTTCTTTCTTCATGAACTTGTTTTATTAATCCTTTTCAGAGCTACAATTTTCTAGATATGAAAACACTAGGATTCTATACTATCTTGTATTCTTTAGTCCTTTGAAGTACTTGCGTGTAGGTAAAGAAGGAAGAAATGAGCAGAATGAACTATTTTTACAACTTTTAGATCTCTATAATTCAATTAAAGAAGCAAATTTCACAAATAGTCATTGAAAACCACATGGTGTTCATGGAAAATGAAGAAATAAAATAGATTCCTGCCCTAAGGACACTTACTGTCTGTCTATCACCAAGATGATTAATCGACCAATCAACAACTGTTTATTAAGCACTTAGTACCAGGAGCTCTGCCAAGCACTAAGTCAAAAAAATCAAAACTAAGTCCCACCCTCAAGGACCTTACATTCTAATAAGGGAGACTTGTTAAATCAATAGTTACTTAATTGCTCTGGGAAAAGAGTAACAAAGCTACTTCTAGACTCCTCTTCCAGTTCTCTCCACAAAGTCAGATGACTCTGGAGCTACAGTCTTGCCCCAATATAGAGTCAAAAGCCCCAGCTTAGTCCCTGCTCTAGAAGGTTCTTCAGGGAAACCTTCTGGCTAAACCCAGTTCCCACACTCCTCTGTCCATCTCACTCTGCAGATATGGACTGGAAAATGACTCCCTCTGATTTCTCTTCAGATTTCTTGATAATAACTCTGTCTGGTGGTCTCTGTTGAAGTAAATGTGGAGGAGAATTGAACTATACTGCTTCCTCCTGTGCTATTGTCTTTGCTGGTCTCTTGGAGGGACATTTGAGATTAACTATTGCAATATAAAGAGGAAATTTCAACTCATAATTGACAAAATGTAATAGAAGAAGTCACAGGGAAACTGCAAGATTCCATACAGAGATGACTTTCATCTCACAGGACTGAACAAATTTGTAGATGCAATCATCTGTAGTATTTGAAAATCCTTAGAGAATGTCTAATAACTATGGACAAGAACATATTATTTTGCTGTGTTTTGAAGAAGGAAAATACAATTACAAGAAAAAAAAAGACTACAAGAACTATATACAAGGAAAGTCTATATCTTTATAGAGCTTAAAAGAAATTATCAAACTGATGATTTGTGAATACTTATAAGAAAATATATTAATCAGTAAGACCCACCATCAGTTCCCTAAAATGAAGTCCTACTAAGTTCTCTTTTCCTTTGTGATAGGATTATTAGGTTCATAGATTAGGAGGGAGATGAGAAGAATGCATAGGCCTCACAATGACTTTATGGGGGAAAAAAAACCACTTAATGGACTCTTTTGCAATACCTTTCTGGATAAGATGATGAAAAACTGTGAGGAAAGGGCTCTGAAATATGCATTATGGAAGAATTCAACTTATGCCAATTATTCCAACATCATATTTTAAAGGAACAAGTTGGCAATTCTGAAAGTTATATCATATTATTACTAAAAATACTATCTCAAACTTCCCTGGGAATGCTATTTCCTGATGTATAGTTGATGTATAGTTCCATAAATATTAGCAGCTGGGGCAGAGTAGCCTAGCCACTTAGATAATTTCACCAAAATAGATTTATTTAGTAAATTAAGATCAGTGACAGGATCATGTCAGATTTTAAGCAAAAATCTAATGGTAACTCCTGAGTTAAACTATTAAATAAAAATGAATAATACATAAATAAAAGTTGTATGAAGAGAAATACTTGAACCTTTTTAATAGACTAGATAAAAATACAATATTAATAATGAAATGCTATCTAAAGGTTTATTATTATTTGCTTTCTTCAATAATATTCAACTTACCCTCTCAATTACATACAGTTCCTCTTAACTCTGTTCCCTTCCCTGACAGAAGTTTGACACCAGTTTGTATGTCCTTTGAACTTTAACCCAGACTTTCTTCTAAACTAATTAAATTATTTCTGATCTTAATTAGTTTAAATAAATCTTTCCATCCTTTTTTCTTTTTCAAATTAATTTTTTTAATTGTCAATCATTTATTTTCCTCACTCCTCCCTCTACCCCACTGAAAGAAAAAAAAAGAAATAGAAAATAAAAGGAGAAAGAAAAGCAAAAGAGAAAGAAAAAACCATTGTCACAAATAGAAATCAAACAAAAGAAATCCCCATATTGGCCATGTCCAAAAACGTGTCTCATTTTCCAACTCAATCCCTTAACTGGGGTCATGAATGGGGGCTAATGGCTAATATTTCCATCATTTTCTTCATGGTGCCCAAATTTCCTCAGCCACTCTCTTACATCTTTCTCTGCAGTTAGAAAAGCAAGACTGGCTCATTTTGGTCAAAAAACATGCATACTTTTCTTTATTGACATCTATTCCAAAAGCCTATCTGTGAAATTATTATTATGATTTAAAATTAAAGAATTACAATAAATGTTTACAACAGAAAATGTCATTTAGGTGTTGATTACTATATTCTTGACAGTTGGAGAAAGTTCAATCTTTGGGGATTCTCAATGATTAATAATCTATGTGACTCATATTGCCCCCAGCCAAAGATTCCCTTGAACACATCTCAGGATTTGGCTTGTTTCTAGCTTTTGTTTAGGTGTCCTTAATTCTTCTGAAAACACCAAGCCACCAGGGCATGAAAGTTGCTTCATCAATTTTATTACACACTACAAAGTACACTCAAATGCTCTTACCTGATCCCAGAGATAGCCAAGACTCCATTATAGTCTGGTGAATGTTACCTTCCCTAGGGCCTTAATGGGAACTCCAAGCTTATAGAGCAATCCGGGGTTGTAGGCTCCCTCTCAAGTAGGAAAGTAACTTGAGGTTGATAGGGAGTCAAACTACATATACCCATTGTTAGCCTCACCCTGGTCAGATACCTATATAGTTATGTCAAACTTACAATGCAAGTCTGAATTGGAAGTTCTTTCATCTGGAGAAAAATTGGGTTAACTAAGAGATTTGATACCTCCCCCTCCTATACCACTTACAATATCGTTAAAGGGCAAGACCCAAATTTCTTGTTCCTCAATTCTGATTCTCAAAACATCTATTTTTAACCAGAAATTCCTCCTTTACTTCTCCTATTGTCCAATAACCTCAAATTTCTGTAGCTCCCAATTTGATATAGAAATTCCTTGACTTGGATCTTTACCTGATTAGAATATAAACTCTTGGGATTTGGGATTGTTTCATTTGTTACATCTATATTCGCAGTGCCTAGTACATTAAAGATGTTTAATAAATGCTTGTTGCTGGATAAATTAAGCACCACTGCCCCTGGGATCTGCTGCCTCTGCCTGACATTTGCTTCTCTTTTCCCAGGGAAATTTTAGTTACAATAAATTAGAAGAAACTGGCCTCTAGGTTATTTATCTCCCTCTCTTTGGTAAATCAGGGCCACAGATGACTGGTGTACACTTTCTAAAGACCTAATGACTTTTTCCCATCAAAATGTCTCAACCTCTATTTCTAGCCAAGTTACGAGAATTTAATTTCATTCATATCCTCCCTTCTGGTGAGTGTAGACAGTGTGAATACTACATAGCCAGTACTTCCTGCTAAGTCTGTTGTTTTTTTTTTTACCCAACCCACAGAATTATAGAATTTTGGAAACAGGAAAGACTTCATTGGTTATCTAGGCCAACCCATAAGTGAAAGGAATATATAATATAATATAGCTGACATAGGGCCAAACAGCCTCTCCATGAAGACTTTCAGTGAGAGAAAAAAAAAACCCTACCTTCTGATACAGTCTGTTCATTTTAAATATCTCTAATTGGTAAGAATTTTTTCCTCATGTAAGGATTAAACTTTTGTTGCACATTCTATCTATTGCTATTTTGCCCTCTGGGGCTCAGCAGAACTAAAATAATCTCTCTTACACTTGATAGTCCCCATCCTATTAAGATTCTAATCCCTTTTCTAACTGTGACCTGAAAGGATTTTAAACCCCTAAGAAATGGGCAACCTGCTGGTTTCTAGGGAGGTCTGAAATCTCTAAATCTGTGATCAAATGATCTATGATCTCAATTTCCCATCCTAGCTTCTCAATTCTGTCTCTTACTTTTTCCACAGCAACAGAATGTCTCAGAGGCAATTGGGGGAGAGTACTATCAAGTATTCTTAGATTCAAAGGTAAAAGGGTGGTAGTGGAACTCTGTTCAGTACACTCATCTCTGACCTCATTTCACTATGTAGCAGGAGAAAATATTCTATCTTGATTCCTTTACAAACTATTGTCTAGAGATATCTGACTCAAGCCAATGTTTCTGGGGACAGAATTCTGTATGTCTATGAACTTGGATAATGAAAACATATTATAACTTTATTTCAATACAATTGATTTCCTTGTAACCCTATATATTTTATTTTACACATTTAAAGAAATAATTCTAAGAGGTCCATTGGATTCAACAGAATGTCAAGGAGGTCTATGTATAGATAAGGTTAAAACCTCTGGTTAAAGCAGACACTTAAGGACAAGATCTCTCTCTTTAAATTTTAAACATTTCTTAATTAAAGTTTTGAGTTTTAAATTCTATCCCTTACTCCCTCCCTATTTTTTCCCTTAATTGAGAGAGTAAGCAATCAGATATAGGTTATGTATATGCAATCATACAAAACATTCCCATAGCAGTCATTTTGTACAAGATTTGAGCAAAATAAAAAAAAAGCTATAGAAATAAAGTGAAAAATAGCGGGTTTCAGTCTGTATTCAAACAATATCGGTTCTTTCTCTGGAGCCAGACAGTATGCTTTATGAATAATCTTATTGGCACTACCTTAGACCATCATATTGCTGAGAATAACAAAGTCATTCACAGTTCTTCATCAAACAATATTGCTATTATTACATACACCATTCTCCTGATTCTGTTCACTTCACTATACATCAGTTCATGTAAATCTTCTCTGGATTTTCTGAAATTATCCAGCTTCTCATTTGTTATACCACAATAATATTCCATTACAATCAAATACTTTAGCCACTCCCCAATTGATGGGCATATCTTTGATTTCCAACAGAATCTCTTTCTAGTCAGTCACCCAGCATCTGAGACAGCAAGCTATTCACTAAAGGGTTAGAGGTCAAGTGCCATCTCTCTTATTTTACTGGATTTGTTCATTTCCTTACTCGTGTCATTTCCTTTCTACTTCATCCTGTGGGCAACTCTCTCAAAATATTTCTTCTTCATTAATCTGACCTCAGAAATCACTATTACATTAAATTCTTTAAGAAATTCACTCCTACTTTTTGCTTCTCTCTGCTACTAAAGACGGCAGGGAAATAAAAAGGAAAACAGTGGGCCCCTGATGCTTGCAAAGGGCAGCTTCAGGCAGGTTAAAAAGTTCAAAAGGACTAAACTCATTGTCGTGTATTTAACTTCTAAAAATACCTTGCAGACGTAAAACATGGAGAGATATATATCCAGATTTGGCAGCCAATCATATAACAAGAATGTTTTTTTTTACTTTGAATATCTCATTTGAGATGGATAAAACCAGTTTTAAGATCCCCATTTTTTAAATGAAGAAAATGAGGCTCCCAGATATTGCAATATGACTGAATTAACGTAGTTTGTTACCAGGAAAAGAGTACTAAGACTTTAACTTAAGCCTGATTCCATGCCAGAACTTTATCATTCCACAGGGCAAGAGTTGATTGATTACAAGTTTAAGATGACTGATTATTGATAGGCTGCAAGGAAAAAGAAAGCTAATGAAAATATAGCATGTATCAATAAAAATAAAATTTCACAGTATTTTGAAAATATTGGATCATCTTCAGAGAATTATACATAGTTCTTGGCACCACCAGCTGTCTTGTGCCTGAAAAGGGTGATTAGAGTGATGAAAAATCTGATAAACACATCCCAAAGGAAGGGGTATACTTAGCCTAGATAAAAGAAGATTCACCGGGGACATGATAATTTTCTTTAAATATTTTAAGAGCTGTTATGTAAAAGAGGTGCCAGATCTTTTCTCTAGTAGTCCGGAAGGCTGGACTTTGAACCAAAATGTGAATGCTATAAGACATACTTGGATGTCTTCTCCTTGGGAAATTCTCTTACCCTTCTTGTAATGTTACCCCTGTCTCTTAACATGATGGTTAGCAGGAGTGGCTAGGTGGCACAGTGAATAGAGCACCGGCCCTGGAGTCAGGAGGACCTGAGTTCAAATCCTTCCTCAGGCACTTAACACAAAAACTAGCAGTGTGACCTTGGGCAAGTCACTTAACCCCAACTTCCTTCTGAAAAGCAAAAATAAATAAATAAATAAATAGATAGATAGATAAATAAATAAACAAACAAACATGATGGTTAGCCTAGTGATGCACTCTCGTATCCCCTTGTTGTCTCCTTTATCATAAGCTTCTTGAAGAAGTATCTTTTGCTTCTTTTTGTATTCCCAGTGCTTAATGCAGTGCCTGCCATATAGTAGGTGCTTAAAAATGTTTATTGACTGATTAGACTCATGACATACTGATCTTCCAGGCCTCTTATACCCCAGCCATTCATAACTCTTACCATCTACCATCCTAAGATCAGAGATTAAAAACTGGAAGGGAACTCATCTATATCCTCCTCTTCATTTTACAAATAAGGAAACTGGAGCACAGAGAGAAAAATCTTGCTGAAGATCATAGAGGTAGCAATTGTGGCAGAACCAGGATTTATATGCGTCTTTATAACTCCAAGTCAGATAGTACTGGAAGAAATCATGAAACTGCGCTGACTGAGATCATAGCCCTTCCTGTTATATGGCAGTGGGATTTGCATTCCTTGGAGCAAGTTAAGAGATCCCTGGATAATTTCCAGGGGCAACGATGTGGCTCAGCACTGAAGGGCCTAGCCCTTTAAGTGGACACAGAAAATCCTGGGTGGTTTTTTCTTCCTCTGCTGTCCCACCAGTAATGAATCATAAATTCAAAGGACTAATGATGAAGTACGCTTCTCACCTCTTGGCAAGTAATGGGCTAGTAGTGCAAAAGGAATCATGCGTTCTCAGACATAGCTAAAATGTTTATTCATTTTGCTTGAATGTGCTTATTTGTTTCAAATGAGGAATTCTACTGTGGGGAGGGAGGGAGGTTAATGGAGAGTAATAGAGAAAAGAATAAAGCAAATAACATCAATAAAAGATGTAAATACATAGAAGAAAACAAAAACAAGGTCAGAAGGGGGAATTTTTCAATTTTGCTACTACGTTTTTCAATTTAACATACACTTTGGGGGAAAAAAACTATGAGATAAGTTTAAAGGTCCATATACAATTCTTTTTTGTATTCTACTTTGTATACTGAAATGTAAATCTTTGTTGATAATTATTAGGTTCATAATAAAAAAAGAAAATAGAAAATGTAAATTAAAAGGAGGGAAACATTGCATAGAAACTAGCCAGTGCTTGGTACTTTCAGAGGATGTTTATTAATCCAGATTGACTACATTACAAAATATCCATTTCTCCCCCTCACCTATTTTACATTTAAACCTATTTGGACTACTTGCCAGCCTTTCTACATGAAATTCCAATTCACCTCCAATGTCTGGGTCATTGTACAGGCCATCCCCCATGCCTGAAATCCATTCCCTCTTCATCTCTACTCTTAAAATCTCTACTTTTTTTTTAAGATTTAGCTCAATTGTCACCTCTTGAATAAAGACTATCCCTGCCCCTGGTTGTCAGTCCTTATGGAAATTTTGTTTATCTTATGTAAGTTTTGTATTTGCATACTTATGTTCAGTAGTTTTCACTTAGAAGAATGAAAACTATTGGAGAGGGTGCACTCTCTTCATTTCTGTCCTTCTACCCTCCAGAATCTAGTACAGCACTTGACACATAGTAGGTACTTAATAAATGCACGTTGAATGACTGAATCAATAACTGTGGATGGCAATAATATGATAGCGTATTAGTGTATGGCACGACTTTGAAGTTTGAGCTTAACTCAATTGATAATAGAGGATTTTGAGCAGTGGAATAGAATGATCAGATTTATGCACAAGTTAGATTGATGTAACCTTCATCCAGAAGGATGATTGAAGGGGAAAGTACCTACAGGTATAAAGATACAGTAAGAGGCTATAGTGTAGGAGGGTGGTAGCAAGGACTTAAACTAGAAAGATCATAGTAAAAAAAAGGAAAAATGATAAGAAACTTTCTAAGGAGTGAGAAATCATAGAACTTGATAAATACTTGATAAATATACAAAAGCTAAAAGGGAGTGAAATGAAAAATAATGCCATACTTTCCAACATGAAACAGTAAATGAATGATAATTTCACTGACAGAAATAGTAGAGTCAAAGGAAAAGATAATGAGCTCAGTTTGGGACTCAATGAATTTGAAGTGCCCATAGAACATTTGTGTAATACTCTAGAGAAATGTTAGCCTGAAGTGCGAAGATAGGACCAAGTTCACGATACGGTTATAGGAAACATTTCATAATGAATTGAATGAATTTTAAAAAGAGCTTGCTTTCATTTTAATATAAGAAAGCACTTTCTTACAAATTGTAACATAAGCTACTCTATCCATTAACAAACATTTGTTCAATGACTTCTATATTCCAGAAAATGTGCTATAGAAGTCAACAAGTTCTTTCTTACTGGAGGGATTTAAACTGAGTTTGGATGACATCTGGAAATATCTTGTATCACAAATATCCTTCTAATTTCTAAAAATTTTAGGATCCTACACTCACATTGCTTTTCCACAGATGGCAAAGAAAAAAATGCTTTCAAAAATCCATTAAGTTGAAGTTTTTTCTTCCCAAACTAGGGAAATACTTTTAATAGTTCTTTGTTGTTCTATTTCAACTCAGTGCCAAACTTTGGATTTTTCACATATGATATTCATCATACTTGTATTTCTCTATTACTGTCCCTTTAGCTATTGAGGAAACTGCTATTTGGTATAATTTGGTGAAAATGCCCCTACTTGAGTATACTTAGGATTCTCACCATTTAGGAGTTATTATTTATAATTCATAATGCAGCTTAATGTATGTATAGAATATTTTATGTTAAAAAATTAAATAATCTTCTTTATAACAAAGAAGGGTTTGCACAAAAAATAGCCTCTCAAAATAAAAACAAGATTTCAAAAGTATAGAAATTTGAGCATCTACAATTTTAATTGTTTCCAATTTTGTGGATGTTTGATGCATTTTTTCCATGACAACAACTAACTCTAATTCCAGTTTTCTCTTTTCTTCACTTTTTCATAATATCCTTGGATTTGTATTTTATTTTCTCTGTCAGCTAACATTCTGTTCCTTGAAATTCTGCAATGATTTTTCCCTATGGAGTAACTAAAGAACACGGGATCCAAGCTTCAGTATATTATCTAAGTCTGCTTTTTTACTTTTAAGTAGAAAACCAAAGGGAAACCCCTTTAGTTGCCTCACAATTCCTAACATAAGCTATGGAATAATACCTTTTAGAGCAAAATGATTTAACTGCACAAGGCTCTTGAATAAAAATGGTTGGATGCCTTCATGGGCATTTGTAATATCATGAAGTATTCCTAAAAAAAACTCCTAGGAGTCTTTTACTAAGGCATTTTCTGTAGTTCAATTACTAACATATTTCCATCCTTGTCATACTGGATGGATATACAATATATAAACTTCATTCTCTAGCTACCACCTAAATCTTCCCTAGCATTTATTATCTGGTTATAGATGATACACATACTAGTCTTTTGACTTCTGTATTGTTCTTTCCCATTTAGTAAAGCTCTTTGTCTGCACATTATTTCTAATTAGATATCCTCATTACCAACACAGTTAAATATAAGGAAGACTGTTTTGTAAACCATAAAGCACTATATGAATATCAAACATCATTACTACTATAGTCTTCAACATAGTATAGTATGAAGATCAATGACTTGGATCAGAGGACCTGAGTTCAAATCCAGCCTCTCACTTGCTGTGTAACCTTAGGTAAATTAGTTCACTTATAATGTCTTGGTTTCTCTTCTCTTGCCTGGAATTCAAGGATAAGCCAAGCCACAAATACACAAAGTATTATCCTCGTCATGCTTCTTCAGTCCTCCAGCAGTTTAGCTGGCCCTAGGACCCAGAAGGAATATCGGCCTTCCAGGTGTCCTTCACCAAATTCTGGTCTCAAGAAAATCTCCATCTCAGTTTTCAGTCAGCTTCCAGATGCTAGGAGAGAAACTCTCTCTCAAGAAAACTCCAACTCACTTCTTCAGTCCAGCAGCCCAGCTGTCAGATGCTGAGACAATCCTACTTCCTCTAACAGGAAAATTCCAATTCTGTCTCTGTCTCTGGAATTCTTTATATATACAAGCTGGCCTCCTGTCTCAGCCAATCCCCTTCTGCCAATCATCAGGGGAGTTGATGCCCTCTCAACAGGGGACAGGACTCACATTTTCCATACTTAGCCCTAAGTTACTAAGTGCTAAGTATCTGCTAAACTGATTGCTATTACAGCCTCCTGACCATTGTTCCAAACATAGAAACTGTATCCTATACTGCATTTGTGAATTAGGTCTAAGTATCAAAACCTTTCCCTAGGTTGCTTCAAACTACCTCACTTCCCTTGATTTCTTCAGATCTCCAACTTTTCTCTCTACTTGCATCCAGCAACTTCCAAAAAAGAAAAGACAGAAAAAAAAGTGTAACTCTTAATTTATCTTCACCATCCAAAAGCATCTGTTGAACAATTTGTTGAAAATCACTCTTCTAAGCATTTTGAAGGGGCATTAAGTCCTAGAGAATTGTAAAATAGATCATATAAATGTAGGTGTAAGTATATAAGAAATAGAGAAAGTAAACATAAATACACACTACATGGTTCTTCTCATTCCTCTCATATAATCCTTTACTCACCTTTCACTCAGTTTTTAACACTTACCTTCTTCCAGCAAACATTCCCTAGTTTTTACCCTACCAAAATCAATTGTATGACTGTTGCACTGCATTCCAAAATGAGCACTTTATTCTTTCTTAGTCTACATTAATGTGTCTGATTTGTATGTTAGTATATGTCCCCTCAATATTTTCTTTGTTTGTATATCCATCTTAGAAGACAGGAAATACCTATAGGACATACCTGTTCCATAAACTACCTTGATTTCATTACATACAATACATACATTCTTTTATGATTATAGAAATACAGAATTTCAGAGGCCACCAAGATTAACTCATAGTTGAATAAGAATCTCCTATAGAATATCCCCCCCAAATGTCATCTAATTTTTTTTAATCAAACATCCCCAGGGATGTTGAAGCTACTAGTTTAAGACGGTACATTCTACTGTTAGGTCTACTAGGAAAATTTTGTTTGGGTCATAGGGTAAGAGATTTAAAGTTGATATATGCCACAGGGGTAGTAATTTGACATAACAAATTCAGGGCTACATGAAACTCCATATTTCATTGCTTTTAACCCCTCCATTTATTGAGGAATCAATCAGTGAATATTCAGTAAGCCCTTATGTGCAAAGCATTGTGCAAGGCCCTTAAAATACAAAGGCAAAAATGAAACAGTACCATGAGTAAACTGAAGCCCAGAGAGATTCAGTATCTTGCTCAAGGTAACACAAGTAGCAGAACCTGGACTCAAAAATTCAGACAACAGACATTTATTAGGTACCTATCAAGAGTAAGACCCTGTGCTAAGAGGTGTGGCTACAAAGAAAGTCAAGTGACAGTTCCTCCTCCCAAGGAGCTCACAATTTAAGGTGGGGGGACAACAGGCAAATCATGTACAAACTATATACAGGATAATTTAGAACTACTCAGCCAAAGGAAGGTACTAGCTTCAAGGGACATAGGGAAAGAAAGAACCCCATTGCAAATCCAGTACTCTATTTCCATTGAACATCTATGCCTTGAAATCTCTACCCTTTCACCTCAGTTCTGGCCAGTCAGGAGAGCCTGATTTTTATTTCATATCATTGCCCATCCATTGATGGAAGGTACTCAAATGCCATGTTTTCCTGCCTTCTTTGCTTCAAGCTCAGTATCTTGATTTCCTTCAGCTTATCCTCATATAACACTCACCAAAGTCTTCATCCTCCTGATTACTTTCATCTGAATGAGCTCAATAAGTGAACATCCTTCCAAAATGTTGCAAAAATTAACAATATATCATATTCCAGATTTAGTCTGATGAGTTCATGGTAATACAGGAAAGTGTAAAAAAACTTATCTTTTTTCTGGACATGGTACTTTTGTAAATTTAGTCCAATGACTTATTCTTGACAAAGCTAACAGTTTATTATGACCTTCCAAAATTTTTTCACATGAGTCATTAACTAGTCTTCTCCTAAAGTTGCACAATTAACTGTCCTTTTTAATTATTTTCATTTTTTTATTCATTAGTTAACTTACTATTGACAAACTTGGACAATTCAGTTTATAAAAATACAAAGAAAATTTGTAAACAGAAATGTGATCTCATCTTTGATGCTTTGAACCTAAATATAGGACTTAATATTTGTCTCTATTAAATTGAATCTTATTAGATCCAACCCATTGCTGTAGCCTGTGGAAATCTTTTGGGAACCTGTCTCCTTATCTGAAGTGCTACCTAATACTCTTAGCCTTCTGTAATCTGAAATTTGACAAACATGCCATTTATTCCTTCATTCAAGTCACTGATTAAACACATTGATTAGCACAGGGTCAAGAGCAAATCATGCCTCTCCTACTCTAGTGCTCATTCTATTTTAAAAGTTCTTAGATTCTTCATCTTTGTAGCACTTATGAGTAAAAGTAAGATGCCACAATGCTTCCTGTTGACTGTGTTTCTTCTCAAGTAGTGTGATTTTCCTGTTTTCACCTTCCTACATGTCTGGTGTAACCTCCAAAAAAAGAATGTGTCTTCCAGTTCCCTGGAAATATTTTCCCCAAACTATACCTACTATCAGGCTCAATGGATAAAATGTGTGTTTTATGTAAATAGTTGTTTAATGACAGACTGGTGAAAGGTTTTCAGTAATCTGAGCAGTTTCTTCTCAAGAGTCTATAGGAAGGTGCTCAGAATTTAAGCCGTGAAAGAATCATCTAATTTACATCTCCCTGTCCCAATACGTTTGAAGATGAGGAAAGTGAGATTGAGAGGTTGAAGTGTTTTTTTCCAAGATCACATACAGTGGCTTAGTAGAGGTAGTTTCCTTACCCAGAATTTCCTACATCAATAAAGTCAAAGAGTCCTGACAAAATGTGGACATATATGTGTACATATTTAAATTAAATGTGTATACAGGATTTTCCAAAATTCTTAGTGAAGTTTTGAGCTATTAAAGCTTAATAATCTAATAATAACCTCAGCAACAATGATGATTTCTTTAAAATTAAAGAATCAATTGTAAGAAACACATCATTTCATGTTCATGGATGATAAAGTATATAGCTCTAGTGAAAGGTGAATTAAAAAGCTCCTTCATAAAGTGGAATCTTATACCAACGATAACAAAACATTTGATAAATTTAAAATTCTGAATATATAACAAGGGAAGTAAAAGCCTTAAGGAGTTAAACAGGAATCAAGAGACCAGATTGTACTAATAGACAAAAATAATATTTTAAAATGCCTTTGGCTCCTCTAAGCAAAATATATTGAACATAAACCATGAAGGAGAAAGCTATGGCTGTGCATATTGAAACATAGTGGAATCCAAAAGTCCAAATTCAATAGTAAGAATACATTTAAATAAATTCAACATGAATTTTAACGTATCCTTTCTGAACTATAAACTTAACCATGAGAGATTTGGGGAAAAAAAAGATTCCTAAAATATTTAAAATATTTACAAAAAACCAAAGCGTCACCTTAAGCTACCTATTGAAACATAAATACATCCTTGCCCCAAAGCAGGAAAGATGACTGATAGATACTCTCAGAAACCATGAGAAACAGGTTTAAAACTTGAAGAGACACTTTTGGAACAAGCAGCCATCACTTTACTGAACAATAGCAAGAATTGACATAGGTAGAGGGCATTGCATGTATTGAATGTAACCAAAAGCAGCTGAAATCCAGATGGAGCCTATAAAAGAACTAAGACCAAGGAGTGGAATTTTGTTAAAGCATTCAATAGGCAACATCCACATGAAATCAACCAACAATATGTCAACAAAGAAGTGCTGAACAAATAACTCAGTTGCTCAGATTCATCTATATAAAATGACGTGTTTTATGATGACAATTCAGAATCAGGTCATCAACACCAAATTTTATACAAGTGTTACTGTAAAGAAGCCTGAATTCATTAATCACTAAAGGTTATCCAAAGAAATTACATAAGCTATGCAGCATATCACAGTAAATCTGGGGGGTGAGGGGGGGTATTAGCATCTACCTAATACCTAACAAAAGAGCTAGTGGTTATTATATCAGTATCTTTCTATTTGCACAAACTGAAAGGCTACACATGTACATTAACCCATATACTACAATAGCAGACCTCCAAAGATATTTGAAAATTCAACAAATAAATTACACTGGAACTAGAATATTATGAGAAACCAAACTCTTTTCCCAACTTAACAATGATCCATAAAAATTTAAGAACAATATTTTTAATAAATGGTTCAATAACAAATATTCATAATGTCCAAGCTATATTAAATTAAGAGTATTTTAAATATTGACCTATGGCAGAAGAAATTAGTATCATGTGGGCAGAGCCAAGATGGCAGCGTAGAAGCAGCAAGGTCCTGCAGCTCCCACACCGCCACCCTAAACACCCAGAAAATACGAGCCCAGACAAAGTCTAGGAAAGTCTAGGACCCTCAGACTCCCAAAAATACAGAGAACACAG
>CM053594.1:221815517-221842984 GCA_028646575.1 Pseudocheirus occidentalis | reverse complement strand
GTATCTGACACCTGAGACAGAGAACATGTCTTTTTTTCCCCTAATTTCAAATCATTTTAGTAAAGGAGCTTTAGAATAATATGTGTGTGTAATTCATATGTAGAGTATATGTGAATATTTTAAGTATATGTAATGCATCCCATCAAAAATGATTAGATTAATTAGAACAATTTTTTAGAGGAAAGAAGAAAGGTTTTAAGGTGTGTGTGTGTGTGTGTGTGTGTGTGTATGTAAAAGTTTCATGGTACAGAATGAATTCTTGAGAAGTCTCTGTTCAATGACAGAACTTGAAAGATGCCAAAAGACCTTGATTTTTGGCTTTGTTTTTGTTGGGGGGTTTTTTCATCCAGACTGAACTGGTGCCTGCCAATGGTTCACAATGGATCCACTTTGCAGTGCAAGGACTAGCACAGTGAGTGTTCATTTCTTAGCCCTTCACAAATAAACATTCAATATTGTAAGGACAGAAAGATAAAATTGCATAGCTAGCTTATTCTTTCATAAGAATAAGTGATAACAAAAAAATAACTTTTCTTGCTGAGAAATAGTCTATGAAGGGCCCGGGAATCAGTATAAATTATTCAGTCAGTGAACCAGCATTGGGGAGAATACAGTCCATGACTGAGAACACCATTGACTGTCCATCAAATAATAGCCAAAAAAAAAGTTGGTTTGTTATTCTGATGTCAAAATGTAAACATTTTGCCACAGGTTGAAATTTAATTATACTGGATCAGTACAGAATTCATTTTTTTAATTTAAAGATTTAGATATTAGAACACCATCTTACTGACTCTGAGGCCAGCTCTCTACCCACTATAAAAAGGCTGTGCAATGCTGGAAAAATCACACAAACGTTCTTGTCCTAGGCAACTCTCCAAGATTATAAGTTGCAAAGAAGTTACCAGCCTATCTCAGTAGAAAGAATTTCCTCATCTGGAATTTCTCTACATTAACCAAAACAGTCCCACCCTAATCCCTAAAAGCCTATTATGGTGAAGTTGTTTCAAAAATCTAATGGGAGTCCTCAATTGTCTTCATATACTGATCCAGCATCATATTTATCACCTAATATATAAAACCCCAGGAGTCAAAAAAGATACAAAGCAACAGTTAGTTCAGAATAGCAAGTAAATATTGGTTCTGAACTTCTAACATTTTCTATTACATACCATTACTTATGAAAGTGTATGTGTGTGTGTGTGTGTATATGTTTATTTCAATTCATGCAACTAAAATATATTTTTAATAGGATTGAAAGGATAAAAGAAAAAAAAAGAAACAAACCTTGCCAACATTCTGAGTTTTAAGTAGTTTTCCTTCAAGCAATTATCAACCAGTAACATTTAACATAGGAAAGGGAGAGCACAACTACTTAGAAGAGCAGAATGCTATTCAAGAATTGGTCAATTTCATCCTTTTAAAGTTTAAATCTAAGTCAACTAAAATGTAGAATCATTCTGAGAGATAATAAAATATGTAATATGTTTTACATTAGACAGTGAATGCAAATGAGATATTAGCTTCCTTGAGTTTTAGGAATGAACAGACTGGACCGTTCAGAGGAGCCAACACAAATGCACCTCATGCCATAGGAAAGGTTTCAATTTTGCCATTTTCTAAACACAGAAAAATGTATCCCTCCAATTCAGAATATTGAATGTCTTATGGAAAGTGAAAGGTCATTTGTAACTGTCCAAAGGATTGATGGAGTTGAGATACCTCCTTGACCTTCACCCTGCACTCATAAAGAATAGTTTCAGATGACGGAGCATCAGGCAAGTTTGCAGAAAATGTCTTTTTGTCTTTCATATTGCCTAGCAATCTTGTTACCTGATATTTTTTTTTCATAATTGTATGTCAAGATTTAATTACCTCACGTCTTCCCTCATTAAAAGTAAACTGTCATCTAATGCTGCTGAGCAAGGCTGGTGATTTGCACTAATTCAAGCAGCTCTGTCGGCTTTGGACCATTGTTTTCCATCTCAGTTTCTAGAATAATTGCTTTGGAGGCTTGCACAAACCATGTCAAGGTCAACCTTTACAAATACTAAGTTGCTTTTTCCTCACAATTACTTATTGTCTGTTAAGACGGAAATATATGTGTGTATGCACACATGTAATATACATATACATGCATACATACAAGTTCCTTCCATATATGTGTGTATGCATGTATATATATACACATACTTATATGATTAACATGAAGAAACCAAGGAAAATCTTCATCAAGCTGCATATATGTAATATGTATATAAATTTACATGTGTACATAGGCATATGAAGATTGTATTTGTATATATGTAGTTGTATACATACACGTGTACACATGTATATGTGTATATATGCATGTGTGTATGTGTGTGCGTATATATATATACATATATATATGTACATATACACATACACACATGCATATATACATACACAGACCTGGAGGGATAGAGGAAAAATACAAGTTTAGCACCTTATACCAAATTTGTTATTTCAATAATTATAATGACTTAGGATTTTATTATTTATGATTTTAGAATCTACATGGAAGAAAAATGCAGTAACATTTTACTACCAATTTTTTCTACAAGATAATGTTTTCAATTTGCCATCCTACCCAAAACCCCTACGGTGTAACCCTGGATTCAAACTTGATGCATTCGCATAACATTCTCCACCAATGAGGAAAATGTCATGGAAATAGTACCCCCTCAGCAATGAACATGCAATAACCTTTATAGTATGTACTATGAACAGGACTCTAGCCTCATGATATAGCAGTCATATGCAAAAAGCAGGTTTTTATTACAAATGCACATGGAAAGAACCAGTAGGCAATATGTTTCCAATATTCTATATCTATACTCTCAACCTGACCCTTTTTTTCCTATCCAGAAATTTTAAAGATCTTTTTCTACAAGTAAATAATAAAAATCCAGGCAGACTCAATCCCATTGAATGAACAGCAGTATTATTTGATAAAATGAGAAAGAAAGACATTTAATGTAGACTTGCCAGAACAGGGACACAAGGGAATTTTTTTGTTTGGAACACACCTGCCAAGTCATCAAAAGCTAAAAATTGAGAACATACTTCTTAACTATACCTTAAAAATATAGTTACATGAGCATTTATTCAGATAGGGTGGAAATAAATGCTAATATTAATAACAACTAGCATTTAAATAATACTGGAAGTTTTGTAAAGTACTTTATAAATGGTATCACATCTTATTCTCACAATAGTCATAGGGGTCATTATTACAGATGAGGAAACTGAGGCACAGTGAAGTTAAATGATTTCCCCATTTACTTGTGAACATTTTAAAATTCAAGCCTTCTTGACTTTATTCATTAAGCCACCAATCTGAATGTTGTGTAATTATAATGACTAAGCTTTTCACGGAACAAGAAATGAGAAAATTCCCCAAACCCTCCCCCTGATCTTGTAAAAGTAGGAAAATAGTGGTTTGGAACACTGTATATATTATTGGACTCAACTGATGTGTTGATTATTTTTTCTGACCTTTTCTTTTTGGCCTCTTTTTGTCTTTTGTTATAAGGTATGGTTGAATGATTAGAGGAATGAGGGACAGGGATACATTTGGAAATAAAGGTGATGTAAAAGCAAAATCCAGCCATAAATATTTTAAAGTTTTAAAAGGCTAATAATTAAATATATGTTCTAGTCTTCCTATAGAGCTTTCAGAGGACCATGAAAGAGTAATATACAGCTCGTATAAGAGAGAGCTAAAGAATCAGGGTAAATCCTGCACATCTTCCATTTATCTCACTCTAGTCGAGGCAGCACCCCTTCTTCTAGCATAGGCTCTACATCTGTCCTTCAAGACTTCTTGGTCATTAAAGGCAAAAGGGCACCTCCTATATCCCAAGTCTTATGAGTATAGTGCCTCTAAAAATTACAAATAAGGCTTGAATCAAGATCGACCCTTTTGCCTTGCATTCAGGAGTGTGCTAGCAAATGTTTAACTACCAGCTCTTTGAGATACAAAAATATTTATGGTATACCCTTTTAAATTTAATCTATAATATTACCATTTTTCTATCATTCTTTTAATTATAGACCATCAAAAACAAATTAAGAACTGATTTGCATTGTTTGCTGATTACTGACACATAAATGCTGATGCTGAAAATGGAACAATCAGCTCTTAGGACGTGCCACTGGAGCACACATTCCAGTAGAATTTAAGTTCTTTGAGGAGAACTATTTCATATTTGTCTTTGTATCCCCAGTACCTAGCACATTACCTATCACATTGCATGAACCTTTACACTTTCTTGTTCAATTGAATTCAACCTAGCTAATAGAAAACTTATTTGGTCCATTTGTATGACTCCTGCTCTAAGTCTTATTCTAAAAGGAACCAAGTTTGAGAGATGATATGTTATTAGTAGTCTAACCCCATAAAAAGAGCTTGCACAGGACAGTGTTAAAAACATTCAACCTACAAGTCAAATATGAGATCAAGCCTGAGCTTGAATTTACTGTTATAATTGACATTTGAAAGGTGAATCTGGCTCACTTAGGTCCCCTTAATCACTTAGAAAATAGACTAATCCCTATGCTACCTATATTACAGGATTGTTGTAAAGGAAAGTACTTTATAAAAACCTAACACTCTATAGAAATGTAGGTTAATAATAAGATACAGTTTGATGAACAAAAAATTGCTATTATCAAGGAAAGCTAAACAGACATTCTCCTAAATAACTACCCTAGGTTTTAGAATGTGTTTTTGTTCTTATGGCTGAATATGATCATGTCTAAGTAGTGTTTTGTTGTAGAAAGACAACTCCATTTTTTTCCCAATGTTAAATAATGAGATTGGATTGTACAATTTCTAAATCATTTTTTTTTGTTTTAAGAACTGTGATCCTACTAATTACCAGTAAAGACCCCACAGTGGAGGAGATAAATAGCTAGCCTTCTAAAGTCCTCCTCATTCTCTTTTCTCCACACACAGTGTGCCCCTAGTACTTGCTCCCTGGGAGCCACCTGTCAGATCCAGCAGCCCGATGTCTGGTTGTCTGACTTGAACACAAATTTCTTAACTTTCTAAGTATCTTTTCTTTCTGGTTTGTACCTTCCCTAGGGAGAGGGGGTGGGGTGCACTTGTATGTGTGTATATGTGAGTAAAATGTTTATGTTTAAAAACATTTTTCTAGTATCTGAATAGAGATGGGGGATGTACTGGGAAATGGTTCTAGTTCAAGAGGAGACTACAAAATCTTTCAGGCGTCATGCAGGGTAAGTCAGTGGGGGTGGGGGAAGGTAAGAAAGTCAACAAAAGCTTTAAAATTTACACAGATAGCCTGAAATGTGAATAATACATTTGTACTTGATGCAGAATTCACCGCATGATCAAATACATAGAAAAGAAAGCTTGAGTGTGTATCCAGTCTGTACAGAACAGAAAAATAACTCAAGATACATTTCTAAGACTGCAAACAAACAGGTACAAAAAAGAATGTGAGTATACTAGGGTCAGAGGTGGAGGGGCCAGGGAGCCATGAAGCTGCTGTACTATTTTCAGATCTTAAATATAGAAATGTTTTGGGGTGGGAAGGTCACAGACAGAACAGGAAGGGGAAGAAAAGAAGGGGGAGGATGAAAAGGAAAGGGTTGGGGAGGGTGTTAGAAGGGAGGGATTAAAATGTTTTCAAAATAGTTTTCACAGTTAGTGCAGATAGCAATTAAATTGGCTTCTGGCCCTCTGCAGGCTACAAGCTTACGCCACCCATTTGCAGATGTTTCAACCAAGTGCAAATTCATCTAAGTTCCATTGAAATATAATGCAGCAGTTTGTAACAGCAATTCTCAGCTTCTGAAGAGCCTGGCAATTTATTTTCTTGGGTTATATGACAAGTTTAACTAATTAGTTATCAGCTGATCATTTGAAAATGCCACGTTATATGTATCTTTGCAGCAATTTGTAGTTACTATCATGTTGACTGTATGTTTTGTATTATGCTGGCTTCGTATAAAGCTAGATACACATATAGGTTATATTAACATATACATATCAGCGTAAATATACCTATTTAATCCATTTCTAAGGAAAGTGGACCTAAGTGGAAGTCAGATGGTTATATAATAAAAACAAGTTGTTATCCCAAAGGGATTGAAATTTTATGCCATAAAATTAACAGGAAGAAAAACCTTGAATATCAATTTTGTACTCAGACCTTGAAATCCTATTACCTGTACTACATGAGCTCATGGGTTTAGGGAGAGGTTGTGATTCTTATTTTGATAGTGAGAATTTACTTGAAGAGAGAGGTTAAAAAAAATATGTGTTTTGAGAAATGATAGAAAATTTTAAGTAAAAGTCAGAGTAGCCTTAATTTAAAAAGAAAAAAAAATCAGGACTTGGTAAAATGGAGGCCACATTTAGAAAGGACAATTTATTAACTTTTTAGCTGATGTTCACTCTCAGCATCTGGTATAAGTAAGGTACATTGCCTTGGGTTTCTTTATTCCTTTTTTTAATGTTGTGTTTTAACTTGTAAAATTATCTCCACTGCTTCTAAAGTTACCACAACTCCCACATTGTTTAGAATATGCAATCCCTGAGATAAACAAACCTGAAGCATAGGATGATGGAGTGTGCTCTCTCTCTCCTTGATGAAGGTAGTTAGGTGTCTATCTCATACCTCTTCCCACCCCACCCCCATTTCATCTTGTAGGACTTATCTTATCTATAGCCAAATGCTTTAACTTAAAGAACATTTGGAATTTTTGCCACTGGCAATGAAATCACAGTAAATAAGTTTCAGAGAAGGCAATAAAACCCTTGAGACAATTATATGCTATCTGTCAAGCATGTGATTTTAAGGTCTAATAATAGTTAATGTGTTTATACAGTTTATCAAAGCATATCCCTCTTTTCAAAGAGGAAATGTTTTAAAATTGTTTCTGAAGGCACTACCTGTTAAAGCAACTATTCTTCTTAATTAGTTGAGAATTGATGTATTACTTATTCAAGTCATTTCACTGAATAAACTGCATATTGATTTAATTTAAATCACCATGATCAATTTTTAACAACCAAAGGATTTTAAGAATCAGAGATTATATATGTGCATGTGTGTGTGTGTACATTATATATACATATATATATATATATATATATATATATATATATATATATATATATATATATCTTGGAATAGGTATTAGTTGAACAGATCAATGCAAGGTACTACAGGCCTCCTTGCCTAAAATATGAGGAATTTTAGTACTTTCAAAACCATTGATCCCAAATCAAAAGAAGAATGAAGTGCTTTTTTTTAAACTATAGAAATGTTTTGTTTTGTTTTGTTTTCTGAAACTTAACCAGATTCCCTAACTCTATCTTACCAATGGAAAAAGAAAGCTCTTGTAAATGGCATCCCTCTGCGATTTTGAAATGTGTGAGAGAATGTCTCTCTCCTCTTTACAAATCCTCTGAAGTTCTACTGTATTCATGCAGTGCTCCAGAGTCCCTAAAATTGGTACGACCTAGATGATGGGAAGGAAGAAACCAGACACTATAACAGACACATGGAATTCTTCAGGTAAGATTTTACCACAATCTGTAAAAATCTAGAAAATCAATAGGAAAATATATGTTTTAGCTAAGGTCCTTTCCTCACCTCATACAGCATAGACATCCTTTAAGATGCTCCATTATTGGAAAGGGGAGGAAAGGACCATTCATTCCAAATCCATTTTTTTCAATCACATAAATTATAAGATGTGAACTTTTATACTTATTGATTATAGCATCCTCTGGCCACATGGAGGTTCCCACAGAGTATTTGGGTTAATCATCCATTCAACCATTGTTCACAAGTCCCCAGTTTTTTATTTGAACGTCTCCAGTCAGATTTGATCATGTGATATCATAGCAATGCAAATGATCATTTACTCAAATTGGGAAATCAGTGATGAGCTGCCTTTCATCACATTTCACAGTATCCCAATCTTCCAGAAAATAGACATTTGTTTTGGATGGATTTTAATGTGAGCTCCTCGAGAAGAATGACTGTTTTTGCCTTTCTTTATATCCCCAGCATTTTACGCAACACTTGGCACAGGTTCTTAAATGCTTGTTGATTTGACTGAGCTTCCATGTTAAAAAAAATAGCCAATGTACAATTGACAAAGTAAGATTAAAAATCAGGACAGATATGTAGATCTACAAGTTAATGATCAAAAGGTAAATAATTATACCTATAGGTGCAGATAAGTTCACCAAGACAGTTTAGAGAGAGAAGAATTGAGGGCCCAGAACAGAATTCACTATTAGAAATTAACAAATAAATGATGATCTGACAGAGGAAAATGAGATGGAGTGGTCAGACAGGTACAAAGAGAAAAAGGAGTGAGTAGTATCATGAAAATCTAAAAAAGGAGAAAGGGATTCAGGAGATGAGGGTGTTCAACAGTGTCAGATTCAACAAAGACATCAAAAAGGAAGAGAATTGAAAAAGACTATCAGATCTGATAATTAGGAGATCATTGATAATTTTGGAGAGAACCATTTCAGTCATGTCATATTGGACAAAAGGCGTAAGTGAACAAGAAGAAAGGAAATGGAATCAACAAGCGTAAATAGCTGTTTCTGGTAATTTAACGAAGAAAGAAAAGAAAAATAGAATGATAGCTCGTGGGTATGCTAGGAACAAGGGAAGGGTTTCAGTGTTCTGTTCTATTGGTTTCTTTGCATTTTAGTTTAGGGAACTCTTGGAGATGTTTGAAGACAATGGGGAAGGAACAAGTAGATTGAGTGAGTGAGTTTAAGGATTGAAAGAGGGAGGTAATTAAGGGGAAATTTTAGTGGGGAAGAGGGAATGGGATCAAGAACGTATTTTAAAAGGTTGATTTTGGCAAGGAAAAGAACAACTTCATTGTTAGACACCCATTGTTAGATGACAAGAGATCAGGAGCTGAACTCCTTAAGAAAAAATGGAAACAGTAAACAGCCACTATAATCTATCTAGGGTAAAACAGTTTAATAGAGTAAATTTTAGAGGAAGAGAGTTGACTGAGAGATAACAGGAGACAGACTGGAATTGGCAGTAGGTAGAATAAGCAATTCCTATTCCCTTCCAGGACCAATGTGTTGAGGGTTATGGGTAAAATCAGGGCTGGAAGGGATGTCCATCCAGAGGCAGAAGCTAAATCAAAGTGCATTAAGGAAATAGAAGTCACATGAGACAAAGAAGTAAAGAATTAATACTAGTGTGATTATTGTGGAAAGAGAAATACAAAGAGCACAATGAAAGGGGTTGGTATAACTAGAGTGGGACATTAGTAGGGTAGAGTTGAGTAAGAAAAGGAAGAGAGAAAGGGTTTACTTCTTGGTCAATCTTCATTAAGTACTACATGTATAGACAAGAGCAACAAATGGTGCAAGTTTGCTAACCTAGTCATAGGGGTAATAGAGGATGATAATGATCCAAGACAATTCCAAAAGACTCATATTAGAAAATGTCATCCACATCCAGAGAAAACTATGAAATCTGAATGCAGATGGAAGCCATTTTTTCCCTTTGTGTTTTTTTGTTTGTTTGTTTGTTTCTCATGGCAATTCCCTTTTGTTCTGATTCTTCTTTCACAACATGACTAAGGTGGAAATACATTTAATATGTTTGTACATGTATATAATTTCTATCAGATTCTTTATTGTCTTGGGGAGAGAGTAAGGAAAGGAGGGATAAAAATTTGGAGCTCAAAATCTTACAAAAATGAATGTTGAAAATTATCTTTCCATGTAATTGGAAAAAAAAATAAAATGCTCTAAGTGCAAAAAAATGCCAGATGATAAATTATATTTAGTGTTCATAATCTGAATGAGATGTTTGGGGGCAAAGGTTTGGGGTATTAGTCCTTGATTATCTGCCTGTTCCTGAGCACTGGATATAGGTGGGGTAGGCTGTTTTTGTGTTGATTATGAGAAGAGAAAAGGATGCAGTTTAAAAGGGGTTAGGCAAGCAGTGTGTGTGTGTGTGTGTGTGTGTGTGTGTGTGTGTGTGTGCACATGCATTCAGATGTTGTGGAAGAGAGGTGAACTTACAGGAAGAGGAAGAAGGCACAATGGTAAGCCTTCTGTTACATGTATCAGGAGTTAGATGTAGCATTGGACAGTTTTCTGGCAACAAGGTAGCCTGGTAGATAAATCACTAGGACAATAGTTAGGAAGACCTGAGTTCAGATCTAG
Source organism: Pseudocheirus occidentalis (assembly GCA_028646575.1). Classification (NCBI taxonomy): domain Eukaryota; kingdom Metazoa; phylum Chordata; class Mammalia; order Diprotodontia; family Pseudocheiridae; genus Pseudocheirus; species Pseudocheirus occidentalis. Next base: position 221,832,759 of record CM053594.1, on the reverse strand, counting down.
CCTCAGACACTTACTAGCTATGTGACCCTGGCCAAGTCACTTAACCTCAGTTTCCTCACTTGTAAAATGGAGATAATAATATTTGTAAAAAGTGGTTAACACAGTGCCTGGCACATTGTAGGGTACTATATCAATGTTTGTTCCCTCCCTCCTTCTGTCCATTTTCCTTTTCTTTTCCTCTGTGTCCCAAACTTCTAATGTTCCATCTTTATGAGAATTAACTGAAAGCTTCCCACCAAGCAAACTAAAAATATCATCCTCTAACCAGAGTTCACACTGGAGTAGTGTCATCACTTCCTGCATTCCTCCTGAAAACCTATCTGGACCATGACCTTCCTTAATTTCTAAATCTTTTGGGAAAATGAGAGACTTAAAGTGTTCCATTTCCATATTCCTATATTCCAGATTATCTGGACTCAGGGGAAAATAGAAGTGATAATTAATCAATCATCAAGCATTCACTAGGTGCCAGGCACTCTCCCCTCCTCCAATCCAAAATCCATACTACTACCAAAGTTGTGTTCCTAAAACAAATATCTGATCATCTCCCCTCTGCTCAATAAACTCCAGTGGTTCCCTATTACTTCCAGGAAAAACTACAAATTCCTTTGGCATTTACAGCTTTTATAACCTAGCTCCTACCTAACTTTCTGGTCTCACCTCCCTTTAGGCATACTTCGATCTGACCAAATTAGTGTTCTGGATGTTTCTCACACTATTCCATCTCTCCTCTCTGTGCTTTTTCACAGTATATCCCCCATAAATGGACTGCATTCCCTCCTCATCTCAGACTTGTCAGAATCCTGAGTTTCTTTCAAAGGTCACTTCAAGGGCCACTTCCTTTATGAGTCCTTTCCTGATTCCCCCAACTATTAGTGCCCAACTCTGCAAATTTATGCTAATATGAATATATGTTTATACTAATATGCATATATTTCCTCACAGAGTATAAAGTAAGCTTTCAGAGGTCAGGGACCATTTCATTTTGGAAGATGTCCAGAATATGTGTCTGAACAAGATACCTGTTCCCTTTGTCCTTCCCTCCACTGTGGTTGTACATGTGTAATGCAAACAGAAAGGAAAATGGGGATTAAAGACATGATCAGAGCTATCTCCCATCCTTTTCCCTTTGCCTCCCTAGTCTTAATTCTCCCCCCATCTGCAGAAATGGAAAGGGATACTTGAAAACTTGTGGGGGTTAGCTAGCTATATGATTAAATATTTGGGGGATGAAAAATTAAGGGATGAATTCCATCTATTTGGGAAAAATGAAGTAGATACATTTTATTTAACATATCTAGATCATCATTTCATTGGTCAATAAAAAAGCATTTATTAAAAGTCTACCACGTGGCAAGCACTGTGCTAGGTATAGGAATAAATAAAGGAAGCAATCAATTACTACCTTTAAGTTCACATGTTGTCTGGTAAATAAAATGCTTCTTCACTCAAAATGTCTTTCATTTTCTAATTATAACACCTAAAACAAAAGATGTCATGAATATTCTTAACATACAGATTAAAATGAAAAAGCATTAATTTGGTATTTAATAAGAGCCAAGTAATATATTAAGCACCTGAAACTAATTGGGGAAGACTCTTTTTGGGGAAACTAGGGATAGAAAGTCTGAAGAATAGGAAGGAGGAGTGGATTTCAAGTTCCAGAGGAAGGAGGAGGATGAACAAAATGATACAGAAATCAGAGGGAAGGGGAAGTCCTGATCTGGGACATGCAGGACTGTGCAATATTTAAATATCAGAGAATTTAATAATTAGCTGCCAAAATTAAGGAAAAAACATACACATGACACAATTTTAAATTCAATCTGCATCACTTAGTTATGTCTAAACAATTAACAAACAGGTAAACTAAATCCTGATTTGTAGCATTTGATGATTTCCAAAACATAGATACTCACCAAGTCATTCTCTTTGGCTAGTATTACCCTTAACCAGAGTTACCCATGAGAAATTTCCAGGGATTTGCAGATTAATATTTAACAAACATTTATCCATCCCCTGCTACACTCACAAAAAAAGGTGTGCCCACCAGTGTCACAATACACTTTTAAGCTTACCTTACAGCAGCTAGATCAGAAATCCATTAGACCTGCACTGCCTGAATTATACATAGTAATAGTGAAAAACACAGTTTAGGTCTTTGGTTCTGTTTTATGCCTTAGCACTTTGTCACTCCTAAAGCTCTCTGTATATGATCTTTCTTTCCCCATGAATTCCAAATATCTCCCTGAGAGTAGGAACCTAACCTTTTGAGATTGCTAGAAAGGACCAAGAAATACTCCCTTCTTTATCCAGAAAGCTGGTATGTGGAAAGTCTCATTACTTGGCCACATGACTCCCCTCTCCAAAGTTGGATCTTTCCGGCCAAGAGGCTAAGTTACTGTCTAGGTCTAGGAACTTGAAATCCAAGAATTTTTTTTCTCGGCACACACTGGTGAAAGTATTTGCAGTTGTCATTCACTTTTTCCTAAATGCTACCATTAGTCACTTCTGTGCTAGGATGATTAGGTTGCAATCCACAATCATTCAACCTTACCAATTTATTCTCAGTGTATTTGTGATAGCCTAAGTCAATTTATTAGTGCCATAATAAATGAAAAGTAATCAAAATCTCCACAAACATATCATGACCCTGTAAGGCTCATCAGCTTGTTTAATTAATCTAAATTAACAACAATTAATCTAAATATTTTGTAAAAGGTCTTAGAGACAATGTCTTAATTCAATATAATTTTGAAAAATTTAAGTGATTTCATTTAGGTGCCTGATGGAAATGATAGTTTTGTATCATTTTTTTTTGGTACACTTCAAATCTACTAAGGCAGTTATTTATCTATACAGACAGTCTGTCCTCCTAGGGAATGGTCAACATTTCATAGGATATAGAAAATTCTCATTATCTTTATTGTCATAATTGTTGTTGATTATAGATGTCAACAAGAGCAAGTGGCAGAACCAAAGTTCCTGTCTTTACCATGTGGTTACATGAAAGAACTGTTATGAATTCAATCAACCAAATCCCATCCTTTTCAAAATCCTTGTGAATATGCAATTTAGAACACTATAACATTCAAATGCTCAGATCTATGTTCTCATTGACATGAATGTTCCCTCCAAAAATATAGAATGTAAACCACTTACACCTAACCATTTTGTATGAATCATCTAGTCTTCCTGTAAGTTCATCACCATGTGTGAACAGCCAGGGTACAAATATCCAATATGCTAGGGGCTTGAGCAGACTGCAACAGATAACAAACGAGGTATTTATTTAAAATAGCCAGAGCGAAAAAAACGTTAGTAAGAAATGTATGGTGAGAAAAAGATGGTGGTCACATGAAGAGAGAGAAGGATAACTGAAAAGTTGTCCATACGCTCCATTCATACCTTTGTAATGTCTAGAGCATCACACACAAAAAAGGTGCCATATTTTGGAATCAAGCATTCAAAATATTGAGGAAATCACTGATAGTAATATGAATTTCATGCTAAGATAAAAGACCTGTTTCACAATTCCCCATGAACTTTAAACTTCTTGCTTCACTTTGAGACTTTGAAAGATGTTTGAGTTGGGATACATTCACACAGTGTTCTTATGACATTGATCTAAGATATGAAATTGGCCTTCAGCACTGAATTACATTAAAGTCAACCAATCCAATTAAACTTATCTCAATTTAAGGAAATACTTATTAAAATACCTACTATGTATATGTCACTGTGCTAGGGACTGGGAATAAAAGGATGAGAAAAACCAGCAATACACTCCCTGACTTCTATTCAGAGAGTCATCCAGAGAGTAATGGGGTAGGCTGAATGTGAAGTGAGCACAGATCACATGAATGATTCCTCAAATGGAAGGAACTCAGCAACTGAAATATGTGACTGTAAGGATGTTACCAGCATGAGAGGATTCCTGGAGGAGAGGTAGAGAAGTTGTTCAAAGAGTCATAGGTTCAACCAAAGCAATCCCTAATTCTAATCCCTAATATATATAAATATATAAGGATAATTTCTTCGTTGTTGTTGTTTTCTGTCAAGAACTTCTCTGGCAATCTAGACCAGCATTGCTAGTGGTAAGAGGTGGGGAAAAAGCCAAGAGATCAAAGCTTTGTGGCTGAAATTCCATTATAACAAATATTAGTATAATAATAATCTCATTTTAACCAAAGTATTTTAAAGTCCTGGCCAAGAAATATCTAATACAATAAAAGTCTGCTAACAAAGTAATTTAGGTAATTCACTCTATTTGGGATTTGACTGTATTATATGAGGTACAGTAGTAAAATCATAAGATCTAGGTTTATATTACTTTCAATTACTGAATGTTAAGATTTTTTTTCTTAATTAGAAAAACTACCAATCACTGTGTCCAAGTTTGTATTTTTTTTCTATCTTCAAAAAAATATAGAACAGATGGGGAATGGAGAGCAGGATCTCATCAAGGATTGTTTCAAAACATCAATCCATAAAAATAAACTTTAATTATGTTGTACAAAATTATTATTAGTACTTCATTGTTATATTACATGTGGTAATCTATTTCTGCTGGCAACAGAGGAAAACTATTCTATCAGTAAATTTTATTTAAAATTCTAACTTAATAGATATTGGTGCCGTATTGACAATATAATATGATTTTATAAAATGTAAAGTAATAGCGCATTTGTTATTGTTGAGGAATGTTTTGGCATTCTGTTTCATTATGGCCTCTGTAATGTTTATATAGTATATTTACATGATTAAAATGCAATCAGTCATATAGACAGTCCAGTGTATTTCATTACTTGGTGGACATATTTGCAAAGCAATATTATGAAGAAAAAAATATGGTTATGTTAATCACTTTGGCCCTTGCTTTGCACTGATTTCAAACTCTGCCTTTCACTTGATTTTCATAAATGCCTGATTTGGGTATTTCAAACAAAAGATCCATATTGATATTCACTTTTAAAATCTGGTGGTTATTTTAGGGATTTAAATTTAGTTAAATGGTCTATAAATTAGAGAACTCTAGAATTTCCTTAGGAAACAGCTAGATTTCCTGCAAAGTGTTGTAGTCTCTACAGTTTTAAATAAGTAATGCAAATAAAGGAGGACTCTTTATGACCAAAGGGTTCAAATGGCAGACTAGAGCTAAAAACCATCATAAGATTCTAAAGCCTAGGCAACAAATTGTCTAATGAAGAACTGAAAGACCCCAGAGATAGGAAAAAAAAAATAATCATTCAGGCAAAATAAGTGCTTTGTAGGGCTAGTGTTTATCCTACTGAAATGAAAATATAATTAATCTCTAAACCAAACAATATTTAGGTTCTTGTTATTTTTTTTAATTGGGAATGATTCTTAAGTTTTAGACTTATGAATGTCATCATTAGATCTGTATGAGACCTTAGAGGTCATCTAATCCATTACCTAATCAATCAATCATTTAATCAATCATGTTTTCCACATAATTGGTGAAGAAGGGTAGTTATGTTTTACTTTTATCCTTCAGCTAACAAGCTACTGCCCACATTTTAAATTGTCCCTACCCATAAAACACAAGAAGCTAGGTTTGGCTATACAATCTATAAGATGAGAAGAATTAAGAGAGGAAAGAAGAATGCGTGTGGAAGCAGAATTAATTTATTTTGTGGCTAATGTGTGAATTTGAGAAGAAACAATAGGAGATGGGGGTAGGGGAGGCATCTCCCGGACATTAGTCAAGACTGAGAGTAGGACACTCTTTCTTTGCACTTGCTGGTATGCAGAGGAGACTAGCAAGCAGAAAAACAGCAGTGCTGAGAGCCAGTATACCAAACATACCCAGGCAGCTGATAGTAGAGCAGAGTGAGAGAGTGGCTGAAGCTGAAGGAGGGGGCATTTAAATCTAAGCTTCCTATTTTCCTTCAACTTCTGACTTGGGCGTCTCCCACAGACATTGATGAGGTTCAAATGTGAGCACTTAACCTATGTCTCATTAAACTCATAGACCTGTTTGTCTGTAGATTATAAAATGATGTGGCCTAATGGGTCTTAGAAGAGTACAGATGCCAAGATTACATGGTAGTTATTTTTGATCTATTTAATATATTATTTTGCTTCTATGGTTATATCATAAGGAACTATTACAATTAAGTCACATTTGTGTAAATGCGTAATTCCGCCATATTTTTCTCACTAAAGTGCATTGGAATTTAGCAGGATAAAGAAGAGGGCATTTCCTAGAGATTGAGTATACAAAGTATCATAAGAATCTAATTGAATAAACCAGTAAACAGAAACTTGTAGGGTAATAATATGTACATTCCATTCCATAAAAGAAGCAGAATAGAAAAGAGGGAATAGAGGTGGTCAGGTCTCTGATAACCATAGACAGGCTGGCAATTTATAGGAGCACCCACTGATGCTGAGTGAGAGTGCATACCATTAACAAACAGAATGAACAACCAGAATGTTAAGCCTCTGTGCTCATCAGTGAATAGAATCAGGTAACATAACATCATAACAAGCATCATAACAAGAGGTAACTGAACCACACAGATGTAAAGTGACTTTACCAAAGTAAATGGGACAGCCAGGACTTGTAGACAGCTGCTTATACTCTCATACCATGTTCTTTGAGTGGATTCATTAGAGATTTCTAAAAAAAATATACTCAAGCAGTTATATTCAAGACTCTTTCCTCCTTTTCCTCCTCCTCCTCCTTCAAATTAGACGTAGCTCTGCCAAAAAATACCAATGTAATTTATTAGAAAAATGAAGAACTTAGTAATATTACATAGCAAAACCAAAGAATTCTATATCCCCCTTAGTCACTGCCCTATCATGACAGAGGGGCTTGTGTACTTCAATGAACCTATGAGTTATGACATGCATGTTTACCCAAGATGGATAGGTCATAGTGGAGAATTCTGACAAAAAGTGATCCACTGGAAAAGGAAATGGCAAACCACTTCAGTATCTTTGCCAAGAAAAACCCATGGACAGTACTAAAAAGACAAAAGAAATGACACTGGAAGCCCCTCAGGTCAGAAAGTGTCCAATATACTATAGGAGAAGAACAGAGGACAAACACAAGTAGATCCAATACTAATGAAGTGGTTAGGGCAAAACCAAAAGGAAACTCAGCTGTAGGTACACTGGCTATGAAAGGTAAATCATATGCCATAACAGTGGTTCTCTACCTTCCTAATGCTGCGACCCTTGAATACTCATATGTGGTTGTATCTACATGTGGGCAGACCCACCTGGAGATGGATAGAGGAGTGGTGTCTCAGTTCCTAAGACCACTGGAAATATGTGTTTTCTGATGGTCTTAGGTGACCCCTGTGAAAGGGTCATTTGACCCCCAAAGGGGTCGCAACCCACACGTTGAGAACTGCCGTACTACAAAGATCAATATTGCATTGAAACCTGGATTGTAAGGTAAAGTGGTAAGTTGGATGAGGTCCAATAGGAAATAGAAAGATTATTCATCGACTGGGTATCAGTGAACTTAAGTGAACAGGAATGGGTGAATTTAATTCAGATGCTCTCTACATATACTACTGTGAGCAAGAATCCCACAGAAAAAAAAATGGAATAGTCCTCAATCAATAAAAGTGTGAGAAAAGCAGTACTGGGGTATAATCTCAAAAATGACTGATATCTGTTTGAATCCAAAGTAAAACATTCATCATCACAATAATATAAGTCTATACTCCAAATAACACACACACACACACACACACACATACACACACACACACAAACACTTGGACACACACAAATGATGGCACAATTATCAATGCCAAAGTAGGGAATCAAAAGATAATTGGAATAATAAGCAAGTTTGGAAAATTGAAGCATGGCAGAGACTAAAAGAGTTTTGTCAAGATAAGTTTCTGGTAATTAAAAAATACTCTTTTTCAACAACCCAAAAGGTTACTCCCATGTGGATTTCACCAAATGGTTATATAGAAATCAGAGTGATTATATACTTTGCGGCCAAAGGTAGAGAAACTCTATACAGTTAATTAAAACAAAACGTGGAGCTGTGGTTCAAATCATGAGCTTCTGCAAAATTCAGACTTAAACTGAAGAAAGCAGGGAAAACCATCAGACCGTGCAGTTATGACCTAAATAATATCCCTTATGAATATGAAGTAGAGGTTATGCATAGATTTAAAGGATTAGATCTGGTAGACAGAATACCTATAGAACTCTAGATAGAGGTTCACAATGTTGTACAGAAGAGAGTAACAAAAAAAATTCCAAAGAAAAAGAAGAGCAAGATAGCAAAATAGTTGTCTGATGAGATTTCACAAATAGCTGGGGAAATAAGGAATGGGAAAGGGAAGGGAAAAAGAGAAAGGGAAAGAAAAATCAAGCTGAATTCAGAATTCCAGAGAACAACAAAAAGAGAGAAGGTTTTCTCAAATGAGCAATGCAAAGAAATAGAAGAAAACAATAGAATAGGAAAGACAAGAGATCTCTTCAAGAAAATTAGAGGTATGAAAAGAAAATTTTATGTGAAAATAGACATGATAAAGGAAAAAATGGTAGAGACTTAATAGGAGAAGAAGAAATTAAGAGGTAGCAAGAATACACAAAAGAACTATGCAAGAAAGATCTTAACATCACTTTTAACCACAATGGTATGGTTATTGACCTACAGACATCCAAGAGAATGAATTCAAGTGGATCTTGAGAATCATTGCTAATAGTAAGGCTAGTAGAGATGACAAATTCCAGCAGAGTTATAACCCTAAAAGATTATCCAGTTAAAGTGTTGTACTCAATATGTCAGCAAATATGGAAAACATAACAGTGGCCACTGGATTAGAAAAGATGACTTTACATCCCAGTGCTAAAGAAGGGCAATGCCAAACAATGTTCAAATTACCAAAAAATTGCACTTATTTCACACATCAATAAGGTTGTGCTTAAGATTCTTCAAGCGAAGCTTCAGAAATATGTGAACTGAGAATTACCAGAAGAGGAGGCTGATTTTCCAAGAAGCAGAGGAACAAGAGACCAAATTGCCAACATTTGCTGGATTATTGAGAAAGCAAGGGAGTTTCAGAAAAATATCTACTTATGATTCAATAGCTACACTAAAGCCTTTAACTATGTGAATCACAACAAAATGTGACAAGTCCTCAAAGAGATGGGAGTGATTATTTTATTGGTCAGCTGAGGGAAAAAAGGCCAAAAAGCAACAGTTAGAACCAAACATGGAACAACTGATTGGTTTAAGATTCGTAAGGGTATATAATAAGCCTGTATGTCGTCATCTTATTTATTTACCTTACACACATAAATATCATGCAAAATGCCAGGTTGGATGAATAAAAAGCTGGAATTAAGTTTGCTGAGAGAAATAATTAATCATCTCAGATATAACTCCGATGATATAAAGTGAAGAGAAATTAAGAAGCATTATCGTGAGGATGAAATATGAGTATAAAAGCTGGCTTGAAACTCAACATTAAAAAAGCTCTAAGATCTTGGCAACTGATCCCATCAACTTCCTGGCAAATGGAGGGAGAAAAAAATGGAAGCAGTATAAATTGTTTTTTGAGGGGGGGCTCAAAGATCACTGCAGTCAGTGACTGCAGACATGAAATTAAAAGAACAACCACTCCTTGGAAGTAAAGCTATGGGAAATCTAGATAGCATACTAAAAAGTAGAGACATCACCTTGCTGACAAAGCTCAACATAATCAAAACTGTGATTTTTTCAGTTGCAATGTATGGCTCATAGAGTTGGACTATAAGGAAACCTAAGCACCACAGAATTTACAATTTTGAATTGTAATGCTTGAGAAGACCTTTGAAAAGCAAGAAGATCAAGTCAGTCAATACTTAAAAAAATAATTCAGGATATTCACTAGAAAGACAAAATACTGAAGCTAAAATTTAAATATTCTGGCTACATGATGAAAAGATGGAACTCATTGGAAAAGAACCTGATGCTGGAAAAGATTGAAGACAAAAGGAAAAGGGGACAAAAGAGGATGAATATGAACAGAACATTAACATGGGCAGACTTCAAAAGATAGTGGAGGATATAAGGATCTAGTGTACCATTGCCCATGGAGTCACAAAGAATCAGACGTGACTAAACAACTGAAAAGCAACAACAAAAATGAGTTCAATAATGTCAATAGTATCCAAGCATTTAAATAAATCCATTGGGATAATTTTATTTTTTTTTACTTACCATTTACTGAATTTCCTATGTATGAAAACAGAGTTTTGTTTGACTCTTTCCTTTCCCCCACTTCTTATAAGCATACCATTTCATGAAAAAGAGAGATTCAGCTTGTTCTGTTTGAACCAAAAAGCAGAAGGAGGAATAATGGATGGAAGTTACCACAAGGTAAATTTAAGCAGGATGTCAAGAAAAGCATCCTAAGAATTAGAGCTATCCATGAAAGGAATTGACTAATTCAGGAAGTTAAGGCTTTCCCCTTATTGCAGTCTTTAAGCAAACCTGGATGATTACTTGTGAGGTAGGTTGTAGAGGAGATCCTTGTTTAGGTATAGGTTGCACTATACTCTGAGGTCCCTTCAACTCTGAGATTCTATGACTGTGAGTTTCTAAGTCCTGTTGATGCTACCCTTGAAATATCTCTAGAATTCTCTCTTCTCTTTATTCATGTTACAAATGCTCTAACCATGACTACTATCCACCTACACTATTACAATTGTTCCCTAATGGGTCTCTCTACCTCCCCTCTCTTCCTGTTCCAATATGTCCATCCTACAAATATCAAAATAATCTTTCTTTTGTCTAAATTTATTCATGACCACTACTGTAGTGTTCATCAGTTTTTCTACCAAATGATACCCAGGTTCCTTCTTGATGGGTTAGCCTTAGTTAGCCAATTATATTTTTTTCCTCTCTCCTTGAATTGGTTAACTATAGGGGCAAGACTGAAAATAGAATGAAAATGAAGCCAGAACAGATATTCTCCCTGAGAGAATCAGGAGAGGTAAAGGGACTCTATGGCATAGTGGAAATAATAACTGACTTTGAGTTTACAGAAGAAGAATTTCAGAATTAGAAGGAAACTCAATGCCTAATTACTCCAAACCACAGTGGAAAGAAATTGTTACAATAACACACCAAACAAGGGGTCCACCAGCTTCTGCCTGAAGACCCACTGTGAAAGGGAACTCATCACTGGGTGATTCTAGCCTCTACTCTCCCTGTCAGGTGGAGAGAATAATAGAATGTCATTACTACCAAAGATTGGAGGACATGGAAGAGTCTCCCACAGAGAGGGTAAAAAGAAGTTCAGCTTCCTGCTGCTCTATTCTCCTAGCAAAGAAAAAAAAAAGAAAAGAGCCAAGGCAAGAGTAAAAGTAAATGGCCTTATGCACTTCTTCCTACCAAGAAGAGAGATTGAGAAAGTATTTTAAAAATCAAACCACCTCATCCACTGCTAGTAGTCAGATCAGTGCTAAGCCTCCCTTGATTCTTCCTTTACCCCCTTGGAGACTGGAGAAAACATTTAATTTTTTTTTGCCTTCCAAGACCAATGGAGATGTCCTTTGTTATAGGAAAAATCTATTTTGACTCAAAGGATTCCAACCTTTTAACAAGAAAACTGTTGCTTCTTCTCTCCACACTAATGTTTCATTGTTGTTGCTCAGTAATTCAGTCATGTCTGACTCTTTGTGACCTCATGGACCATATTATCTATAACATTTTCTTGGCAAAAAATATTGGAGTGGTTTGTTATTTCCTTTTCCAGTTTTATGCAGACAGAGGTTAAGTGATTTGCCCAGGGTCACCAACTAGTCAGTGTCTGAGGCTAGATTTGAACTCTGATCTTTCTGACTCCAAGCCCAAGTCTCTATTCACTCTGCCACCTCACTGACCTAATCTTTCTCTAGGGTCCCCCTATATTTTGCTTGAGTTAGGTAGGAGGGTGAGTTATTATGCTATTATTCCAAAAAAAGGAGAGAGATTCTAATTTGGTAATATCTACACTCCTAAGATTTCTATTGAAAATAGAATAGTCTGAGAACCTATAAATCAAGTTCAAGACCAGGTTCCAGCACTTCTACATATATGACCCTGGGTAAGTCAGTTAACTTTTGAGACTAGGTTTCTCGGTCATAAAACTGGGACAGAATACTACCTATTTACAAGTCTCTTTTATGGAAAACAATGCACAAAACAAAGTAATATTTTTAAAGGAGCTATATAGGCATAGGGAGACATAAGAAGAAAGTCCTAAATTAATTTGCTTATCCAAATTCCTACTCTAAATAGAAAAAGGTCATCATTGTTATGCTTCATGGTTTATATAATGATACCCATTCAAATATAATTTAATGAATGGTTTTAATTTAAGTGACATTTCTATTGTGACTAGGCCCTACATAATTTTCAATCAATCAATAAACATTTCCATCTCAATTACGTGCCAGGTACTGTGCTGAGCGCTAATTTTCATAGTATTATAGTATTATACAATTTGGAACGAGGAGTCTCAGAGATCATCCATCCTGAGCCTCCTCATTTTACAGATAAAGAAAGTGGGATCCAGAGAAGTTAAGCTACTTGACATAATGTGCACAGCTAGGTGCATTAGTATGAAGCATTAGAGCTAGGACACCCCTAACTGGCAGCTTAAACCCCTCCATTGATTCATTCAAAAAATTCATTAAACATCTACCTTGTAAGGAGTGCTGTGCCTTGTTTTGAGGAAAATAGGAAGTTTAGGTAAGAACCATTTCTGTCCCTGAAGAAATATAGAGGCTAATGGTGGCATATTATAAGGGCAGGAGAGGAGGGAATAAGCATTTATTAAGCATCTACCATATGCCAGACATTACGCTTAGTTCTTTATAAATATTACCTCGTTTTCATCTTTATAATAACCCTGTGAGATAGGTGCTATTAATAGCCCCATTTTTCAAATAAGGAAACTAAAGGTAAGTGACTCACCCAGGATCATACAGCTAGTAAGTCTCTGAGGTTGGATTTTAACTTAAGTCTTCCTGACTCCAGATTCAGAACTCTGTTCACTGTGCCATCTAGCTTTTTGCCTTTTTGTATGATTACATATAGCCACTGTGCTATGTTTTTATATGGCAGTAATTCATTAGATCCAGGATTTCAAGGATGTGGATCATCATTTCAGTGATGTATATTATAACTCATTTATGCCTTCCCATCTCCTGTTACCCTTGTTCATATCCTCCCATAAATGTTCCACAAAGCATCCCCCTGACACTGGTAGCTTTCCTTTGGAATTTTGACATTCCATAGGTATTTTTAATCATGGGATCCAGTTCCCAATTAAAAAATAAATAAATAACTCTACTGGCCTAGACAAAACATATTTTTCATGTACTTTTTTTTTCTTTTTGTATTATTAGGTCAACTTCTTTTGAGTGTCTAAGTATCTTATTTAGGAGACAATGTAATATTCTATGGCTGGATGAAAGCGACTATTCTTCACAAACAGAAGCATATTGTGGATATTACTATGTGCAGGGAATCTATATTCCATTTGGACTCTGTATAGAACAGCAGTTCTCAACCTGTGGGTCGCAACCCCTTTGGGGTTCGCCTAAGACCATCGAAAAACACATATTTACGATGGTCTTAGGAACCAAGACACCACTCCTCTATCATCTCCAGGCAGGTCCAGTCACATGCAAATATGCCCACATACAAATATTAAAGGGTTCCGGCATTAGAAAGGTGGAGAACCACTGGCACAGAACAACCTACATGATCTAAGCCAGTATCCATCTCCTTCTACTACACAGCTCTAAGAAAAGGTTGGATATTCTGCTAAAATGAGGCCATAGGATCATAAGATCTGAGAGACAGAAGGGAAGTTAAAAATCAACTAGTTAAATTTCCTGATTTTACAATGTCCTTGACTCCCCCTTCCTAGAGGCATGCCCACTGCTTGGTCTCTTCCTCTTGGATATCCCAGAAGACTGCAGTGACCCTACAAGATTGCATAAATCCACAGATCTAATAATGACTTACTCAAAGAACAAGTTCAAAGATTCTCAGAATGGCTTCTCAACATCCTTGATAGCCTATGAACCATACTATCTGAAGAAACTATTAGAACTTCTAAATTTCTCTTAGTCATTTTCCAAGGACATAACTACTAAAAAATTGGACTATCTTCTGTTCTCCCCTCTTTGGGGGTCAAATGACCTTTTCACAGGGGTCGCCTAACACCATGGGAAAACACATATTTTCAATGGTCTTAGGAACCAAGAGACTGCTCTTCTATCTGTCTCCAGGTGGGTCCGCCCACATGCAGGTATGTCTACATATGAGTATTAAAGGGTCACAGCATTAGGAAGGCTGAGAAGCACTGCCATATGGGGTCATAACCCACAGTTTGAGAAAAGCTGCTTTAAAAGACTATAAAATATAAAGAGTACTACAATGAAAGTCAGAAGATCAGCACTACCACTTACTTGCTATGAGATTTTTGAGACTAAATTTCAAAATTCAAAATATATTTATAAAGTATGTACTAAGTATAGAGCATTGTATTCAGAAAAAGAAAATTCAAGGATGCCCTGTTGGCCAGATATTTCAGGAATAATTTTCTTTAAAAAATGTTGAAATGAACTGTGAACAGGTCTCATTTGCAACAATGATATAAGAAAAAGCCATAAGTATTTTAGTGTACGCCCAAATGTAAGTTAGCATTGTACTGTTACAGCAAAAATTCTAATGAAACTTTAAGCTATACCCTGCACTGTTCAGGTCAACCAAAGTAATATGTTATATCAATATGGTCATAATGTATTTTGTATATTGTGTCTGGTTCTGAGTAGTATGTTTTCTAAAGTACATCAAAACCTGGATTGTCTCCATAATAATATTCTTTTTTTAATTAACTCTTGTTTATTTTTAGTTTATGTCATTCATTTCTATGAGATATTGAGTTACAAATTTTCTCTGCATCTTTCAGCTACCCACCACCCCAAAACAGATATCCCACTGTATATCCCTTCTCCCAATCCACTCTTTCCTGTGTCCTCCCCCATCATCCCTCTGACTTTCCAGTAGGACAAGATGGATCTCCTTACCCCAGTGCCTATATATCTTATTTCCCAATTGCATGTAAATAATAATATTATGTCTGTGTGTTTATATTTAACATTTGATTTTAGAACTTTGAATTCTATATTCTTTCCCTTCCTCCCTCATCACCCACCCCAACTGGAAAGACAAGTAATTCAATACAGGCCATACATGTGTAGTTATGCAAAATATCTCTACAATGGACAGATTGTGAAGGACTGACTATATGTCCCTCCTTCCTATCCCACCCCCCACTTGTTCTATTATCTACTTTGTCCCTGTCCCTTTATAGAAGTGTGTGCTTCTACAACACTCCCCATCAACCTGCCCTCCCCTCCATTCTCCCCCTTTTCATCACCTTCCCCCCTACTCTCCTGTAGGGCAAGATACTCAATTTAAAGTGTATGTCATTCCTTCCCTAAGCCAAATTCAATGAGAGTGATGTTGATCCATTCCGTTTTGCCTTCCTGTTCTTCCCCTCCATTGTAACAGCTATCCCTTGCCTCTTCTATATGAGATGATTAACCCTATTCTGTCTCTCCCTGTCTCCTCTCATTCTATTCCTCTTCCACCTCTCAGTATCACCTTTTAAAAATATCATTCCTTCCTATTAAATTGATCCTGTGCCCTCTGTCTATGTACACATCTATACACATACTCACATATGTATTCATATGCATATATACCCTTCTATATTGACATATGTGTATGTATACATATATGTATGTTTATATTTATATTCCCTTCACCTATCCTTATACAGAGAAAAGTTTCATAAATTATCATTTTTCCATGTTGGCATGTAAATAGTTAAACTTTGATAAGTTTCTTATGAATACTTTTCCATGTTTACCTTCTCATGCTTTTTATATTTGAATGTCAAATTTTCTATTCAGCTCTGGTGTTTTTCCTCAAGAATGCTGGAAAGTCCTCCACCTCAATGAATGACCATATTTTCACCTGGAACATTATACTCAGATGTACTGGGTAGGTGATTCTTGGTTTTAATCCTAGCCCCCTTGATCTCCAGAATATCATATTCCAGGTCCTTTGATCTCTTAATGTAGAAGCTTCTAGATCCTGGGTTATCCTGATTGTGTTTCCACAGTATTCAAATTGTTTCTTCTTGGCAGCTTGTAATATTTACTCCTTGATCTGGGAATTCCGCAACCTGACTATAACATTCCTAGGAGTTTACTTTTGGGGATCTTTTTTAAGAGGTGATCAGTGAATTCTTTCAAGTTCTATTCTGCACTCTGGTTCTAAAATATCTGTGCAATTTTCTTGAGAATTTCTTGAAAGATGCTTTCCAGGCTCTTTTTCTGATCATAGCTTTCATGTAGTCCAAAAATTTTTAAATTGTCTCTCGTGAATCTATTTTCCAGGTCAGTGTTTTTTTTTTCAATAAGATATTTTGCATTGCCTTCTATTTTTTCATTTGTTTGGATCTGTTTAATAGTATTTTGATTTCTCATAAAGTCATTTGCTTCCATTTGCTCCACTGTAATTCTGAAGGAATTATTCTCTCCAGAAAGCTTTTGAGATTCCTTTTCGATCTGGCAAATTCAACTTTTTATGGCATTCTTCTCCTCATTGGCTTTTTGGGCCTCTTTTGCCATTTGAGTTAATCTATTTTTTAAGGTGTTATTTTCTTCAGTCAGGTTCTTGACTCTCTTTTCATGGTTTTCTTCCACCATTCTCATTTCTCTTCCCACTTTTTCTTCCACTTCTCTTATTTGGTTTTCAAAAATCCTTCTTAAGCTCCTCTATGGCCTGTAAACAATTTACATTTTTCTTGGAAGCTTTTGGTGCAGGAGTTCTGACTGTGTTGTCTTCCTCCTGTTCCATGCTATGATCCTTTTTGTCTCCCCTCCCAAAAAAAAGGAATCTAAAGTTGGATGACTGTGCTCGCTTTGTTTCCTTTGCCTGCTCATGTTGCCAGTCAATTACTAGACTTTTGGGCTCAGTAGAACTCTGCTTTCAGAGGGAAGAGCTTTGTCCCAAATCTCTGGGGTTTTTGCAGGTTCAGGGGTCATTAGGAATCCATCTCTACAGCCCCCATCAGCTCTAATTCACTGGTCATGCACTGCAGGACCACCACCCAAGACCATGATCCCAACCCAAGCAGGTTAAGGCAAGAGCACTTAGCCCCTGAATAATCACTTGGAC
>CM053594.1:221794595-221815017 GCA_028646575.1 Pseudocheirus occidentalis | reverse complement strand
GGAAGGGAAGGGAAGGGAATTTAAGAAACTGGCATTTATTAAGTACATACTATATGCCAAACACTGCTCAGGGCTTTCCAAATACTACCTCATTTGATTCTCTCAACAACTCTGAGGCAGAGAGAGATTAAGTGACTTGTCCAGGGTCATGCAGCTGTTAAGTACCTGAGACCTGATGTGAGTTCAAGTTTTCTTGACTCTAGAACCAATACTCCATTCACATTCCACCTTGAAGCCTGATGTCTGGTAGATAAAACTACCAGACCGTATTTCTAGTTTTGGAACAGACATCAGAAACCACATTATGAATCCTCTCATCTGATATAAGAAAACTTAGGGTCAAGTGATTTACCCAAAGTACAATAAATAATATCAGAGGCAAGATTTGAACCTAGGTTCTCTGACTCCAGAGTCAGTGTTCTTTCTACTGTACTTTCCACAATGTTCTTTCTCAGTTTTATGTTGTCTGAAAGTTTACTGTATCTGGAGGTATGGAAAAAATGTACATTTGGATAGAAAAGTACATTTGGTACCTAATGGCCTGTTATGGGAATCTGAAGATCTTCCCTGCTCCTAGGCCCTTTAATAGACTTAAGTTTCTCTGAGAATCTTCCCTGACTTGAAAGTATACTCTGCCCCCTAATAAGCCGAATGTGGTCACTTGGAGCCTGTAGCAGGAGGCTTGTTTTTCAGTAATGCCCAAACCTTGGTACTTTGTGATTGGGCAGTGGGTCAAGAGGGCTGTGACATTCTTCAATCCAGAAGAAGGCTATATATACACCCTGATGTGAGGTTTTTCTTTGGGGCTCACTTTGAAAAGACTTGTGTGATTTGGCCAGACAAGACTCTGGGAAGCCATTGAGCCCCCCAGCTTTGAAAACTCAGATGTTGATGCTTCCCTCTCTGGTAAATAACTAGGTATGGATGTAATGGTCAGATGGTTGGAAGCCTGTCTGCTGATCTGTTTCTTGGTCTGCCTGTAACTTGTGCTTGTAACTTGTTTGTATTCTCTGAAGTTCAGGGTGCTGACTTTTCCCCCTGAACTAGGTAAATGATATGTGTTTGATTGACTAAAGTGAGACTGTTAACCCATTTTGAGTTATTTTCATTTAGAAAAACATATCTAAGAACCCGTGCTAGCAGCCACCCTGGGTATGCTAGGGTGCTTGCTGATACATGGTCATTCTGAAAAATTTCACCAGTAAAAGCAAACAGGTTCTGCTGCTTACATGTTATCTAAGTCCGTTCAGTTCTTTATGGAGAGAGCAGGGGAGGGGCCCAAGCTTTTATCAATAGCTATCTTCAGGAAAGGGTAGGGTTTGTTAAATATGAGACATATTATGCTTGGTCCCAAAGGCCCCCAAAAAGGACTAGTTGGTAGAAAGTACAATGAGAATAATTTTGTTTTAATATAAGGTAAATCTTTAGCAAATTCAAAGACAAGATAGCTAAACTCTATAGGGTTCTAGAAAAAGCTTTGCTAGAAAAGCTTTGAGAACAGTACTGGCAATACACTCTGTCAGCTTTCCAAGGACCAATCTAGAAAAATGCAGAGAGGCTCCTCACAAGTAGACAGATATTTTGGTGAAGAAGTATTTGGCCATGGCAACCCAGAGAGCCAAAAATTTAAAAACAAATGACTAGTATATACAGTCTACTTTTGCTTCTATACTGTTTGTGGTAGAGTGATAGAGGAACAGAAAGTATTTAGTCAACTAGATTCTTAGACCAACTATAAACATTAATTTATCTTTTTTCTGGTGACAAATGGATGACTGTGTGAAGAACTGATTCATATCAGTTTTTGCATTCTTAGTATCTATGAAACAAGAAGAGGAAGAGGAAGCTAAATGGATTGTGACTCACAAGTTCTTCATAGAGAGGTGAATAAAGGAGCATCCAAAAGGAATTTTTAAAATTATGTCTTAGAATAGTTGACCAACTTGCAAGCATTCCTTACAGGTATTTGTAAAGAGGGCATTATGGAGATATCTTTCCTGACATCAAAACTTAAAAAATAAATTAAATAGCTATATCTTGCCAATATTATCCATAAAATTCTGACTCATGACTAAAAGTTGTGTTTGTGTTGAACTTTAAAGCAGGAATTTAACAGGTGAGAGTGGGAAATATAAGGATTCCATTACCAATGACTTCCAGGTTCCTATGAACTGGCATTTGACATTTGAGACAATAAGTAAGGGCTCAAAAGTTGCTGTCAAGGTCACAGCCAATGTTGATGGAATCACCATTACATCTCCCTTTGGTGTGCTCTATGCCTATGATCTCAGGCAACATATATCATAGTCCTATGTTTAAAGATATCCTCAGAAATGAAAACGGGGGAAGGGGGAGATATGAGGGGAGGAAATAAAGGAAAAGACAGGAAAAAAATGACTTAGGTAACAATACTCTCCAGAACTTCACTGTTTTGCCACAATAGAATTTCACCTGGCTTCCTTACTCTTCCTCCTTAAAATTCAATAAACTCTATAGATCAAATAAAGGATATAATTCATGTAGTCTAGATTCTCCTTGATTTTATATAATATTTATAATCACATCAGCCTACGTCCTCATTAGAGCTGCTACTTCCTGCTTCCTTGACTCTGCTAATAGAAAGGATAACATGCTACTCAGAGGTAAATACATGAACAAAGGACAGAGGTGAGAAAGTACAAGATAGTCGGGGGGTACAGAGAACAACCTTGCTTCATGGGAGCCCAGAATGTGTGGAAAGGGATTGCATGGGAGGGCAGAGGCAAGATGACAGAGTAAGGCTGAAATCACTGAGTTCTCTAAAATTTCTCTCCCAACAACTTTAAAATAATGCCTCAAAATTAATTCTGGAGTGTCAAAACCAACAAAAGGATGAGGTGATACAAATTTCTAACCCAAGGCAACTTAGATCAGCAGGGAAGGCCTATCTTACTGGGGTGAGAGCAGAGTCCAGTCCAGAGCAGGCTGTGCCCAAAAAACTAACATCAAGCCTTGGGGATATGTATATTAGTTTTGGTTTCCAGAGCTAATGGCCAAAAAACTGTAAGGAGTTCATATAACTGGTCAGGAGGAGATTGTCAAGGATACTTTGTTGGTACCAGGATCAGGTGTCTGTTGCACTGTCCATGTGAAATTTAAGGGAACAGTACCAGAGAGAGAATGAACACCAGCAGGAACAGGGAACTTTGCCACAGTTACATGGAATAAAAGAGTGTGAGAGGACACACCAGGAGGATAGCAACAGCATCTCTGCTTAGATCATACCACCTTGGAAGAACTGAAAACAAATAGACCACCAGAATTATCTCTGAAAACAGCAGCATGAAAAACCTAAAGCTTGGGATAGTACCCCTCCACCGCAGCAGCAGAAACCAACTTTAACATAAAGCTAAAAATCAAGGAAAAGGCTGGGAAAATTATCAAAAAAAACAACCAAAAAAAAGAGCCTGGTCATAAAAAGTTACTTTGGCAACAGGATATAATTATATAAGCATATATAAGCATAAATTCAGAAGAAGACAATGATATGAAAACAGCTACATGAAAACCCTTAAAGAAAAGATAGCAGAGTAAAAGCACGAACTTGATTGACCTCCAATCACCTCCAATACCTGCAAAATATGACTCTAAACAAATGTTAGAGCTACAGAACACACAGAGTGACAAAGTGAAACAAATCTCTCACTGAAGGCAGCCTGGCAGGCCAACAGGAAGGGTCTACTGCACCAAGCTGGGAGTGGAGCACAATATCCCTGCAAAAAGCAAATTAAATAGATAGATGTATAAATGAATAAATTAATAAATAAACAAATGGATGGATGGATGATGAATAAATGAACAAGTGAATAAATGAATAAATAAATGAATAAAAATAAAAATATGAAAAGGTCTCAGGCTCAAAAAGGGTTTTGAAAATAAAGTAAGAGAAGTAGAAGAATAATTGGGAATAGAAATGAGAGGGATGCATGAAAATCATGAAAAACGAGTTAACATCTTGCTAAAAGAGACCCAAAAAATACTGAAGAAAATAACACCTTAAAAAATAGACTAGACTAAATGGCAAAAGAGGTGCAAAAAGCCAACAAGGAGAAGAATGCCTTAAAAAATAGAATTGACCAAATGGAAAAGGAGATCCAAAAGCTCATTAAAGAAAATAATTCCTTAAATATTAGAATGGAGCAAATGGAAGCTAATGACTCTATGAGAAATCAAGAAATTACAAAATAAAACCAAAAGAATGAGAAAATAGAAGAAAACATGAAATATCTCATTGGAAAAACAATTGACCTAGAACACAGGTCCAGGAGAGATAATTTAGAAATTATTGGACTACCTTCCATGATCAAAAAAAGAGCTTAGACATCATCTTTCAAGAAATTATCAAGGAACATTGCCCTAACATTCTAGAAACAGAGGGTAAAATAGAAATTCAAAGAAGCTACCTATCACCTCTTGAAAGAGACCCCAAAATGAGAATTCTCAAGAATATTATATCCAAATTCCAGAACTCCCAGGGCAAGGAGAAAATATTGCAAGCAGCCAGAAAGAAACAATTCAAGTATTGTGGAAATACAACCAGGATAACACAAGAATTAGCAGCTTCTACATTAAGGAATTGGAGGGCTTGGAATACGATATTCCAGAGGGCAAAGGAGCTAGGATTAAAACCAAGTATCCCCTACCTAGCAAAACTGAGTATAATCAATGAGGGAGGAAAGTGACATCCAGTGACAGAAATGGTGGGAGGAGAGCTAAAGAGACAAATTCATTTTCAAATACAAGACTCAAAAAAAGTATGAAAGGATAAAAAGGAAACAGAAATCATAAGGGACTTAATAAAACTGAACTGTTTATATTCCTACATGGAAAGATGATATTTCTCATTTATAAGACCTTTCTCATTATTAGGGTAGTAGAAGGCGGGGGGGGAAGGGCACAGAGTGAGTTGAATATGAAGGAATGATATCGAAAAAAACAAAATTAAGGGCTGAGTGAGGAATATACTGAGAGAAAGAGAAAAGGAGCGATAGAAAGGAGTAAATTATCTCACATAAAAGAGGCAAGAAAAAGTTTTTACAGTTTAGGGGAAGGAGGGAAGGTGAGAAGGAATGAGTGAAACCTACTCTCATCTGATTTAGCTTAAGGAAGGAATACATATACACTCAACTTGGTATGGAAATCTATCTTACCCTACAGGAAAATAGGAGAAGAGGATGGGGTAGGGGGAGAGGAAAGAATAAAAGGGAGGACAGATTGGGGGAGGGGCTAATCAGAATGCATGCAGTCTTGGGATTGTGGGAGGGATGAGGAAACATTTGGAATTCAAAAATTTGTGTAAGAAAATTTTGAAAAAGAAAGAGAAAGAAAGAAAGAAAAGCAAATAAGCTAATCCTAAAGAATGCATAGTTAAAAGAATAGAAACAATCAATAATTTCACTAAAAAAAAAAAACAATGAGACAACATACCAAAATTTATAAGATACAGCCAAAGAAGTACTTAGGAGAAAATGTTTCTCTCTAAATACTTACATCAATAAAAAAGAGAAAGAGATCAATGAATCAGGCATGCAACTAAAGAAACTAGGAAAAAAGTAAAAATCCCCAATTAAAAACTAAATTGCAAATCCAAAAAATCAAAGGAGATATTAATAAAATTGAAAGTAATAAAACCAGCCAATTAATAAATAAAACTAGGAACTGGTCTATGAGGCAGTCATGATGAAATACAATCTACCTCCAGAGAAAGAACTGATGAAGTCTGACTGCAGTTCAACCATATGGTTTTTGGTTTTTGGTTTTCTTTATTTATTTTTCTTGGTTTTTTTGTCTGTGTTTTCATTCACAACATGATTAATATGCAAATATGTTTTGTGTGACTGTATGTATGACCTACATAAAATTGCTTATCTTCTCAATGAGAAGAGAAGGGGATGTACAAGGAAGGAGGGATAGAATTTGGAAACAAAATGTTAAAAAGCAATTGTCTAAAATTTTACATGTAATTAGAATAAAACAAAATATTTTAAAAAGAAAAGAATTTTGTGAAATAAGATTTTTAAGTTGCAGGGACAGCATTCTTTCCCACAAAACATATCCCTTTATAGTCTTTTATTTTTGCATGTTAGCAATACCTAGTCTACTAATAAACCTTTACAGTTATGTAAGTTTCTTCTTGTTTTTTTGTCCTTTGTTTTTGAAGATGACCAATGACATCACAGGTGATGGAATTAAGTGATGCAGAGATGCACGAAGTCATCAGCCTCTCAAATCCAGAGACATCAAAATCCATCAAAGGCAGGATAAAAGTCACAATGACTGGCAATGGCCTGGGATTCAGTGGATGACTTTGGTATCTTTAATTCTAGTCTCTATATAGCAGGCCTAGGTTATCAAGAAGCTACAAGATTGTCTGGGACCTTCAAAATTAAAACAACTGTTGTTCAGTTTAAATGAGGGGGGCAAACTTCCATAAGAAAAGAAACATCCCTAACATGAAGCTTCTGAATTGTCTAAAATCCAAATATAGTTTTAGAAGCAAGATGAGATGATTCATTTGTGAGCTGGAAGATGCAGTCCAGTCAAGTTGAAAGAGAGGGACAAGAGAGAAGAAAATTTTAGGTTTCAATCAAATGGTGATTGATACCAGTTTGGGATTTAAATGATAGGCACTTAATTGGCCTCAGACTTTATTTCACTTAACTTTTGTTCTTATGTGCATCATATTTTAAAGTATATACTGATTGATTTTTATGATTAGCAGTCTTACTGGAGAGCTCTGTATTTAAAATTTCAAAACATAATTGGGTAAGAAGGAATACTTATTTCTTTCTCAATTTACCATACCTATATCCTATATGCCCAAACCACAAGACCATAACTCACCACTGTTCACCTCATGGCAGCATAATCTCTAGTACCCAAGGGAGAAATAAACAACTTTTTAAGTGCTGGCCTTACAAACCCAAGGCTATAAAAGTGACAGTAAATGTTACACCACCCATAGGCCAAAACTTAAAAATTCATTATTTATTTATTATATTTATATATTTCTAAAGTTCTATTATATTTATATCATATAATACTTACATATTTTTAATTTTCTAATAACCCATGTTGAAAAGATTTTCTTTGAGGTTTAAATGACTTTTTTTGGTTTTTAATTCAATATAAAATGTAAATGAAAGTTTTTTCTTAATACCTTTAGTAATTATAATAGGTATTTTTGTCATTGTTGCTCTTAGTTTTCAACAACAGTCACTATTTCAAATCTGACTCTATAAACGTTTTGGAATTTTTCTCTTTTTATGCTTAAGTAGTTTTTATGTTTTACTAGAGAAACCCAATGAAAAATTTTGTCTCTATGCTACTGGAGTTAATGTAATAAATTCATTTTTGAAATGTTTAGTAGGCTTATGTGGCATTCTCCAACCTTGGCCACTGTAATTAAGTCATCAGGTGTTTGCTGAATCAAGACCACTGTAAGAAAATTTTTATTATTACAAATCTCAAAATATTCTTTCTTTAGGAAGAGAAGAGCTAAAAGTTTCTTTGGAAAGTATTTTAAGGAGAAAAACTATTTTGCCTTTTTAATATGATATGAAAAATTTGAGCATTTGAATGGGTAATTTAATTAACGTTTTCATTTATGTGAATTTTTTAAATTTCTTCTACTCACACCAAGCTGTACACAAAATAAAATGATGTATTAGGAAGGAAATGCTGTTAAGAGAATTACTAAAAGCATGAGGAAACTATTAGACTGCAGTTTTCAGTAGTCTGAAATTCTCGGATTTGATTTTTAAATGATGAAACATCCAATAAGCCAAATGACTCTGCGCAAACATGTCCATGGAATAAATTATTCCAAATGAAAGCATGAGGGCTATTTGTTCAGCTGCTTTAGTGGTTGGAGCCTTCGGAACAAAAGCTATTATTGTTCAGGGTATTTTTTCACAGGAAATAGGCAGTGGCAAACATACAGTAGTTCAACACATGAGATCAGAGACGTCGTTTTTATAGTAAACTAAAAACAGATGTTGGAAGGACTTGAGACCTTTACAGAAATTATTAGTTACGTTTGCCTTTGAAAGCAAAGAAAGTTTACAGAGCCTCACATACCTGATTATATTAAGAAAGAGACAGGTTTCAAAATCCAAGAGCATTAACTCATTCGAGCCAAAATGTTTGCTGCATAAATCCTGATTCCGCAACTCAAAGCTACTCTGTGGAAGAACTATGAGGGACTAAGTGTTACCCTGAGGTTTACAAATGCACATTCATTTTCATCAGACTTTAAAACTGCTGATTACTCATATAATCTAAGTAATATCATGGAGTTCAAGCTAAATAGCAATAAGTTTTATACTTGAGGCAAACTGACATTTTCATTCCCAATCATTGAAATAAATTGATTCCTAAATATTCAAAAATTTCCATAGAAAAACCTCTGAGGCAACTGGCATACATATTTTCCAAGATTAAAACAAGGGCCAGAAAGCAACACTTCTTTCATTTGAACAAATCAGCATCTGGAATAACATCTGTGCTGGAGTTTATTTAAACTGTATTGGAGCAGGTAGACTTCTTACGTGACTTTGGCCATGTCTTTCATTTTAGTCATCTTTCTCATAATTAGTGATTACTAAGGCTAATTTAATCACATGATCATCCACATCTATATATTTTATTATAAACTCCTTTACTAATCATAATTTTTGGAATTTAGGATTGCATATTATGCTCCTCTCATTCCCTAGCAGGCAGCTAGATAGTACAGTAGATAGAGTGGACCTGGAGTCAGGAAGACTCCTTTTCCTGAGTTCAAATCCAGCCTCAAACACTTACTAGCTATGTGATGGTGGCCAAGTTACTTCATCCTATTTGCCTCAGTTCCTCATCTGTTAAGATGAGCTGGAGAAAGAAATGGAAAACCATTTCAATATCTTGTGGGGTTATAAAAATTCAGATATGACTGAAAGACAACTAAATGACATTCCTGAGTATAACATAAAGTAGGCAGTTAGCAAATGCATGTTAAATTGAATTGTTCAGATAATCAGAATGGATGGAAAGGTCTTTCCCCACTTTCTACAGATATGACCTGGATGGGGAAGTTTTTCAAAGAAATGATTTTTTAGAAAAGGCAATACAATTATGCATCCGTGGATATTGGAAAGCATCATAGGATTATAGATCTAGATTTGGGAGGGAAATCCCAAGTGATCTTATTCAGAATTATAAAAGGGAAAACCTAAGGCCTAAAAAGGGTTAAGTGACTTGACCAAGGTCACGTATAAAGTAAGTATAAGAGGTGAGACTTGAACCAAGCTCCTCTGATTTCAGAGTCAATGCACTGATATTACCTATAAAATTAATAGGAAAATTGAAATTTTGGAGTAATGTGACTATTTCAAAGACACTCAGTAACTAACTGAAAGCAGTATCTTCTAAATATAAGTCTAGCTCTTATTTGTTATACCGTAGTACCTTTATGGATATACTAAGCTCCCATATAACATGAAATCAATAAATATTTATTAACCACCAACTATATGCTTTATGCTATATAAAGCATTATACTAGGTACTGGAGAATATCTATTCCTTAACTTTGAAGAACTCACGATCTTTTCATGTAGACAAGACATTAATACATAATATTTTTTTATTAATGAAATCTCTGGGTCTGGTTTATAAAAATTGAGAAACTTATCTGAAATGAAGGAATTACTTAAATAAAAAAAGTCCAGATGAATTTGAAGCAAGTTGAATAGCCTGCTAGTTTTACAAGCAAAATGCTACTCTTTAATTTGAAAATATGGCACATACTGATCAACTGTTTCACCTTCCCAATACACACAGTTTGGAGTGCTTGACCTCTGTAATGTCAGAGGGAAACAACTGAATCATTTCTCCTTTAAGAGAGTTTTTAAAGGAGCATATTAAAAACTTCTAAAGAGAGAAATGTCACCCTCAAAAGGAATATACCAATCACAATCAATCTATCATTTTATAGACAGCTGTTAGAATACTCAACAAAGTTGACTTTGAGGAATATTATCTCCAAAAAGTTAATGTCATTATTCAATTATGTATGTGTATACATATATATGTATATTTTAATGATCAAACTTTCACTTGGTATTAAGCATCGCATCCTTTCCTGATTCTCCTGCTTTTCTTTCTTAGGAATATAGTAGCCTCTCTGACCTGCTAAGTGAAAAAGACCCAGGAAGTTCAAACAACCCTATCAGGGAAAGAGTCACCTTGTCAGAGTAAGACCTGCAGCATTGGCCCCAGATCCCTTTTCCTATGAACTGGGAATTTGATTGTTAACTAGCTTCTAATTCCTCAGGACTCCTCTATCCCTCCACTAGAATGTATCAGCACTAGTCTCCAGGTATAGGCTCCTCATTCCTTTGCCCAAATGCCTTGTCCTGCTAGGTCCAAATAAAAACCCTATAAAAACCCATCCCATTTTATTGGTCTGGGATGATTGGGTATCCCCTTCCCTTTGAAGCCCTAGAAGGGTATCTATTGCTCTCCCCACCCAGTGCTCCAGTAGAACTGTTTCCTATATTCTCTCTGATCACTCTTGGTTTTATGAATATCTCCTGACACTCCTCCACATCTCCAAAAAGCTGACTCGCTCTTCTGAGCTCCATTTTTCTTATACTGGACCATGATATTTCAGACTTTCCTAAATCTGCATTGATATGTAACTTCTCAGTCCCTTTTGCTAGATCTTTATCACAGTCAGTCTATCAACATCCACAGTCAGTACCTATGAACCATGGGTGTCCTACAACATTCTAAACTCCATCTTCTTGTCTTTGCCCTCTATATTATGTCACTTGAGTTCAGTTACCATTTTGATTTCAATGACTTCTCTTTTAACCCTACTGTCCTTATTGAGTTTCAGTTCCACATCACCAAAAGATATTTTATCTCAAGCTTGATCTTCCATAAGCATATCAAACTTAACATTCCTAAAACAGAACTCATCTTTTTTTCCCCCAAACTAACCCTTCTTTTGAATTTCTCTATCAATGAGGATATGGAAAAATTGGAACTCTAATACATTGTTGGTGGAGCTGTGAACTGTGAACTTTAAAAAAAAAACATAGATATTTATTTCTCTCCCTCTTTCTTCCAACTCACCCAATCCCTCCCAACCTACCCCCCAGAGAAAAGAAAAATAAGTCCCTATAATAAAGATGCATTTTATTTTTATTGACTTGTCTGGTTACTTTTAGTTTACAAGATTCAGTTCCAGAATCACTTGAGTTTCAGATTTTTCTCCCCTTCCTCCCCACCCACCACCCCCACCATGGTGGCATACAATCATGTATGTCTGGTTGTTTAAGCGTTGTAGTCAATGGAGTGAACAATGGGAAATGAGAAACAAAGCTAAACATAGAAAAGAACGATAGCATGTATTGCTTCAGTCTCCGTTTAAACTCTGATCTTTCTAGATCTTTCTCTGAATGTAGACATCCCCTTCCCTCCTGAGACTTGCAGAGCTGTTTTTTAACTGTGCATTCCTGAGAAGGGTCCAGTTTATCAAGGTTGGTTGTCACACATACGATGTGTCTGTAACTGTGTATAAATTTTTCCTGGTTCTGCTCTTCTCACTTAGCTACAATTAGTATAAGCCTCTCCAGGTAATTATCGAGTCCATCTCCTTCCCATTTCTTATAGCACAATAGCATTCCATTGCATTCATATACCATAACTTATTCAGCCATTCCCCAATTGATGGGCATCCCCTAAATTTCCATTTTTTTGCCACCACAAAGAGAGCTGCAATAAATAGTTTTATACATATGGGACCTTTTCCCACTTCTATGATCTCTTTGGGATACAACCCCAAAAGTGGTCAAAGGGTATGCAATTATTTATAGCCCTTTACGCATAGTTCCAGATTGCTCTCCAGAATGGTTGTATCAGTTCACAGTTCCACCAACAATGTATTAGAGTTCCAATTTTTCCACATCCTCTAAATTATGAAGCAATTATATAGAGCTTAATGTTTTTAATGTACAGTCAATCTAACATGTAAATTTTTTTGGAGGGGGGAAGGCAGGGCAATTGGGGTTAAGTGACTTGCCCAAGGTCACACAGCTAATTAGCATTAAGTGTCTGAGGCTGGATTTGAACTCAGGTCCTCCTGAGGACAGGTTCAGTGCTCTATTCACTGTACCACCTAGCAGCCCTCCACCCTCTTTTCAATTATCAAGGCTCACAACCTCAGGATCATCCTAATTCATCCCCATCTCACATATCCAAACAATTGTAAAATTTTATCATTTTTACTTTTGCAACATAACTCTTACATGTTCCCTTCTGTTTATTCAAAGAGGGATTCCATAAGCCCTCATTACTTCTCACCTAGATGATTTCCTCCCTTCTCTTTCTTTCCAGTAATCACTCTCCTGGTAAGCTTCTCTTTATTACAACCTGCCCTATTTTCCACATTCTCTGCTCATGGGTGCTATTTCTGAATATTACTGGCTCTTCTTGCCCAAGATGGCACTTGCCCTAGCTATTAGAATTATCAGTTAAAGCACTATCCTTAAGTTCCATGTCAGTGTCTCAAACAAGATGTTAGATCACAGCAGTGCATTTTGAAGATATTAATGGCATGCTATTGGCATGATTATGTAAATTTTAGGGTTGTAAGCTTAAAGATGAAAAGGTCCATTAAAAAGCATTCATTAAGTGCCTGCTATGTACCAAAAACTGTGCTAGGTGTATAAAAAAGTCAAAAGACAGTCCTTATTCTCAAAGAGTTCACAATCAAATGGAGAAAGTTCTTTAGAAGTTGTCTGGTCGACTCCACTCAGTTTACAGACGAAAAAACCCAGAGAACTGAATTGACTTGTCCTAAATCACATGGAGAATAAGAGGGAGAGATAGGCCTGAAACCCAAGTATTATAATTCTAAATCTAGTAATTTTTTCTTTATGTCATATTCCAAGGCAAAAATGAAATTTCCTTTTATGATGCTCCATTTCTGATAGCAGAATAAACAGGGCCAAAGGAGACAAAGGGCAGTGATTCCTGCATTCCTCTTCTTTTTATCTCCAGCATATGAGAAAGAGCATCGACCTGAATAAAAATTAAAGTTTGGAATGTGAACCAGAGCAATGCTTCTGTATTTCGTTTGTTACAGGTGGTATGTGTAGGCAGAACTGACCAAAAAAATGTTTTTAGGTTATTAGAATTTTATTTTGGTCCTTACTTGCAAAGCTGCTTTAGTACTACTAATATTAATGTGATTGATAATTATTAGGCTTCAAGTTATTATCAAACAGTTGTAAAATAAGGCATTCTCTGACACAGTGGACTTGAGTGGATAAAGAGCAGATTTCAGAGTCAGAAAGCTATATAATGGCTATGTGACTGTGGGCAAGTCACTTAACTTCTGAATGATCCCAAGCTGTTCTCTGACGACCAGTTTGAAGAGCCAACCCTTATTATCAGAAGGAATTCCAGTGCACCAATGAAATCATAGGCTCAGTCAAAGAATAAAATAACATAAAATAATGAATAGTAAGACTCATTAAAAGTTCATTAATTAAGAGTAATTGGAGGTAGTGTGAATTAGCAAAAACAAATCTGAAAAGGAATATTTTAAAGGAATGAAATTTCATTCCTTTTAAATATATAATAACTCAAACTACGCTAACAAAGGTCATTTATTCATTCAAGCTGTTGCCTGCTAGGGCCTCTTAGGGGATAAGTTTTAATGAATAGATAATACTAATTTAAATTAGCATATCAATTGCTTGCATGTAAAAACGCCTCTAAAGCTTTATATTAGAAAGTTTTCATTTCTCTTCTTAAAACTTACTCCCCTCAACTTGATTACAGTGATTCAGTGATACTACCCTCACTCCTTGCTTTTCTCCTCAGAAGGTACTCCATATCCAGACTTGAAGCATTTTCACTGGCTCTACCCCACATCTGGAATATTCCCCCCCTTCATCTCTACCACCTGACCTTCCTGGCTTCCTTTATGGCCCAACTAAAACCTCATCTCTTATGTGAAACCTTTTCTGATCCCTTTTAATTCTTCTGCCTCTGTGCTTCACTCCAATTTACCATATATTCAAATCTGTGTGTGTGTGTATGTGTGTGCGTGCAGTGGTTATTTGCATGTTTTCACTATTACACCATGAACTCTGAAATCAAGGACTTACTTTTGTCCTTGGCACATAGCACATAGCACAGGGTCTGGCACATAGTAAGTACTTATTAAATGTTCATTGATTGTCTAAAAAATCTTGATTACTCTTGTTTATACGATCAACCTACCTACCACAAAGTAGGTATTTATTAAGTAATTGCTGAATTGAACTAAATCTGCTGAGAAAGAATATTGAACATTATGAAGAAAGGGCCTGCTGTGCTATTTACCTTTGTTATCTCCCCTAGATAATCCCTCCAGCATCTGAACACAGTAGGCCCATTATAGTGAGCTTCAAATTCAAAAAGAGGCAAAGAATAATCTCATTCTAGCTACTGTTCAAACAACACAGTATTTTATTGGGTAGAATGGCAATTAATATAGTTTTACTCTATATGACAAAATTGCCCAAATAATCAAGTGGCCAGCAGCAAGAAAGTAACAGAAAGAGAATAATTGAATAGAAAGTTCTGAGGTCTGATACAGTGTTCAAGTGCACCTGTTTATCTGCATGCATCTCCCTCAGGAATGCTCATTTATCAAAACAAAATTCTTTTTCCCAGGCTGTCCTATTGTATTCTAGTCAACAATCCATGGGGGTTCCGGATGCCCTAGAAACATGTTTGTTCTAAGCAAGCATGAAAAATGCAGCTTGCCTTAGCTTTACAAGTTCCATTTTGCACAACTTAGATAACTTATCTCATACAACTTTAGGGCTTCTTTAATTTTATACTAAACCCTCATAAATATATAATATATAAGGCACTTTAGTTTTTAATGAACTTTTTCCATGAGGATCCTTTATGGGGCTAGTATCCCATTATGTAGATAAGAACTTTAAGGCTTCAGGAGAATAAATGTCTTGCCTAAGATTGCAAAGCAAGCACCTGACAGACCAGGGTTTTCAGAATCAGAGAATCTCAGACGAGATAGGGAACACACCATCTAGTAAAGTCCATGTCTACACAACAATGTATAATCTCCAATTATAAGTCATCATCCAGTCTTTTTTGATGACCTCCAGAGTGGAAAGTGGGAATCCAATTATTCCAAGGCAGCACATTTATGTATTGTGTAACTCCAGTTAGTAGCATGTTTTCTCATACATGAAAACCATCTACATCTTTGAAATTTCCACCTATCATTCCTAATTCTATACTCTGAGTTTGATATCCACATTTCTTTCTTGAGCTTTATTTTTATGTGAACAACCAGATGGACATGCCTACCTGGACATCTTAAAGAAATCTCAAACTTGCTATATCCAAAATAGAACTCAAATCTCATAAACTTTTCCCCTATAATATCATATATTATATTAATTTCCCTATTTCTTTTTTTGGAGGGGGGAAGGCATTTGGGGTTAAGTGACTTGCTTAAGGTCACATAGATAGTAAAGTGGTCAGGATTAGGGTTGCTCAAGACCCCAAAATACCAACACACTAGGTCTTGCCTAATGAATTCAATTCAAGTCTTCTCTCAGCCAAAGAAAAGCAAAGTTTATTAAAAGTTTGCCTGTATTGGGCACAGAACAAGTTTGTGCTAGAAAATTCAATGGCATCTCACACACATGGAGGAAAGATGGGGTCTTATACACAGAAAATTTGTGGGAGGAATCTAAGGGTGATCTAGAGGAGGAGTTTGGGGAGGGTCTTCAGGAGGAGTTAATGAAGTAAATGAGTGATGAAGGGTGGGAAGTTGCTGAAGGTTACCTGGTGCCGCCAGACAATGGTGGACTAGGCCAGTTCAAGGGTGGATTGATATTTTGATAGGCTCAAGGGTGGGAAGTAGGTAGACAATGGAGGCCTAGTCTAGTAACAGAGGTCTGGGCAGAGTCACATTGTAAGCTTGCCTTATGCAAATGCCTCAACTAGTGGGAAGATGCAATCAAAATTCAAGGGTTTCCCAGAGCAAAGTACCCCATCACTACTAAGTGTCAAGTGTCTGAGGCTGGATTTGAACTCAGGTCTTCCTGACTCCTGCGCTCTAATTTCTGCCCCAATTTCTCTCTTTCTTTTTTTTAAAATTTATTTATTTATTTTAAAAAAAATTTTAAACTTGTTTTCCTGTTTACATCATTCATTTCCATGAAATTTTTGAGTTACAAATTTTCTCCCTGTCTTTCTGCTACCCCAACCCCAAAACAGCAAACCCACTGTAAAGCCCCTCCCCTGATCTGCTCTCTTTTGTGCCCTCCTCCAACACCCTTCTAACTTTCTGGTAGGGCAGGGAGGGTCTCCCTACCCCAGTCCCTGTATATCTTAATTCCCAGTTGCATGTATTGCAGAGCTTTAAATTCTAGATTCTTTTGGTTCCTCCCTTGTCACCCACCCCCACTGGAAGGACAAGCAATTCAATACAGACTGTGCATGTATAATTACACAGGATATCTTCACGTTGGACATATTGTGACAGTCTGATCATACGTCCCTCCTTCCTATCCCACCCCCCCCTTGTTCTGTTCTCTACCCTGGCCCTGGCCCTTTACTGAAGTGTATGCTTCCAGCAATCCTCCCCCAGACCCTGCTCTCCCTTCCGTCATCCTGCCTCTCATCCCCATGCCCCCTACTCTCCTGTGTGGCATGATACCCAGTTTAGAGTTTATGTCATTCCTTTCCTAAGCCAAATTCAATGAGAGTAAATGAAAGTAAAGTTGTAACAGTTATCCCTTGCCTCTTCTATATGTGATGATTAACCCCATTTTGTCTCTCCCTGCCTCCTCTCATTCTAGTCCTCTCCCACCTCAGAATTTCACCTTTTAAAGTATCATCCCTTCATATTCAATTGATCCTATACCCTCTATGTACACATATACACACATGCTCAGATATGTATTCATATGCATATATAGCCTGCTATATAGACATATGTGTAAGTACACACACACACACACACACACACACACATATACACACATTTGTATTCCCTTCATTTATCCTCCTGCTAAGAAAAGTTTCATAAGTTACTATTATTATTTTTCCACATTGGCATGTAAATAGTTCAATTTTGATAAGTTCCTTATGATTTCTTTCCTGTGTTTACCTTCTCATGCTTCTTGTGTTTGGTTGTCAAATTTTCTGTTCAGTTCTGTTTTTTTTCAGCAAGAATGCTAGAAAGTCCTCCATCTCATTGAATGACCATATTTTCCCCTGGAAGATTATCCTCAATTTTGCTGGGTAGGTGATTCTTGGTTTTAATCCCAGTTCCCTTGACCTTCAAAATATCATATTCAAGGCCCTTTGACCCCTCAGTGCAGAAGCTGCCAGATCCTGGGTTTAATTTCTCTCTTTCTGTCAAGAGAACCACCATTCTTCCAGTAATTCAGGTTTTCAACCTTAGAGATATTCTTGAATTTTCGTCCTTCATATCCAGTGAGTTGCCAAATCCTATTAATTCTACTTTCATTATACACTAAGTATCTGTACCATTGTCTTCATTCTCTTAGCTTCTATCCTAGTCCATAATTTGATCATCTCTTGCCTAGATTGTTGAGGAATCTAGTCAAACATCTCCTAATGACTCTTCTTGACTAGTTTTTTCCCTCTTCCAACAGATTTTAATGGTGCCATGTCACAATAATGAATCTACAGTTCCCTGTTGGTGCCAGAAAAATATATATATAAATTCCCCAGTTTAAATAAAGTCCTTCACATTCTAGCCCCAAACTATCTTTCTAAATGATACTGCACTATTTCCTTTACCATATTAGATAGTATATTGCCACCAACTTGGTGCATGTTCTGTTCCTGTATATGAACAATTCCATTCCTGATCTCTGTACTTTGTTCAAGCTTCTCTTACATTCTCTCCCTTTTGACCTACATTTCTTGGAGTCCTTAGATCTTTTCATTAATTACCTTCAATCCACAGCCCTTCCTGGTCCTGATCTGATTTTTAATGTTCTATCCCTTCCCCAAAATTATTTTTAATTTATTTTGCATATATTTTTTTTCTTTTTAATGAACTGAGATATATTTTGTTTCACTGAAGTACATTAGAGGGGGCTCTGTCATTTTTTGTCTTTATATGTCCAGCACCTAGCAAAGTAACTGGCCAATGCTAAAGGATTAATGCATTTGTATTAAACTGAATTGTTTTGAATGTAAATGGCCTTAAGACCCTTTACCACCATCATTCCCTCACTCTAGACACTCTGTAGTTTATTAATAACTTTGCTAAAACGAAGTATCTGATAAAAGACCTGGATCTGAGATCTAGCCTGAGCAGGTCATAGAACAGACAGACAATGTATCACTTTCCTAATGTTGCCAAACAAGTATAGCTATGGACTGCAGTACGGATAGAGCACTGCACCCTTTCCCCAACAAGAAAATTGATGGAATGGTTGATTCCAGACAAAGTCTGACTTCATGCACTTAGTTGTAGGCTCTATTCTCCCGAGAATAAGAAAATTCAAAGACCTTTAACAAATGTTAAAAATTCTTTTTACATGTAATTGGCAAATGAAATATTATTTTAAAAAATCACTGACAATCAGCTGTCAAAATAGCAAGTTCCTTTAGTTCTGGGGATTCTGGAATGACTTGGATATTGTGATGTGATTAAGTTCAAATCTTGGGTATTAATGCCTAATAAGCAGTCCAAAGGTCATTCCCCTTCACTGGGAAAACTAACTTTCTACTTTCCATCTTTAGCTCTGCTTCCTTTAAACTCCATGGAACCTGGTGCCCCACCCAGAATAATCTGATCATCTGACGTCTCACCATTATTTCCTTAATTCAACTGTGTAGTCATTGCTTGGGCGTTGTTTGACTCAAAATGAATGTAAATAGGAATTGTTTCTGTTTTGGCCACAAACCCTAATTGTCTTCTCCCAGTTTTATTTATTTTTTTTGGACTAGGTAAAAAAGGCCATTCTTTGCCTCATTTTTTTTCTACCTAACCTTAATCACTGAATGAGTGTTGCCTCTGTCAAACTGAGATCTGCTAAAGATGTTAGCTTTAAAAGGACAAGGTCTTCCACTGCATCTAGGGTCATCTCCAGACATCCAGATCTATATCTGGCCACTGGACTCAGATGACTCTGGAGGAGAAAATGAGGCTGGTGACTTTGTACTGCCCTCCCTCACCTAAATCCAATTTACATGTATGTCATGGCATTACCTCCATGATGTCATGGTCCTCTTCTAGAAGGAAGGACAAACAATAACAACATATCATCTCTGAATACTAAACTGCACTGGCCTCTCCTTTCCTCTAATTGGAGGGCTGGAAGGTGGAGCACTCAACTCCAAAAGCTTTCCTTTATAGAGAGCTAGAATCTGGAGTTTCCAGGTATCTGTAATAGTAATCAGTTTATCAGATACTTAGCACTTAGTAACTTAGAGCTAAGTAGCACCTAGTAACTTAGGGCTAACTATGGAAGATATGAACCTTGTCCATTGTTGAGAAGGCATGAACTCCCCTGTTAACTTGGAAAAACGCTATTGGCTGAGACAGGAGGCTAGTGCTGTATACAAAGAAGAATTCTAGAGACAGAGAGACAGAACTGGAATGTTCTCCTCCTGAAGAAAGATTCATGGAGACTGAAGCTAGCTAAGAGAGAGAGAGAGAGAGAGAGAGAGAGAGAGAGAGAGAGAGAGAGAGAGAGAGAGAGAGAGAAAAGAGTTTCTCTCCCTGTATCTGGAAGCTGACTGAGAACTGAATTGGAATTTTCCTGAGACCAGAATCTGGTGAAGGCCAAACAGAAGGCCGATATTCCTTCTGGGTCCTAGAGCCAGCTGAACTGCCAGAAAACTGAAAAAGTATGACCAGGATAAGTCTTTGTTTATTCATAGCCTGGCTGATCCTTAAGTTCCAGGCAAGAGAAGTGGTGAAGGGTTTGAGATGTGCTGAACCCTGTGAACTTCAGTGTGTGCTGGGGATTTCCCTGAGGACTGGACAAAAACCTGGGAGCTGTCTACCTCTGAGGACTGGAAGAAAATCTGGCAGCTGTCTGCTTCTGAATCCAGGTGACTGTTTGGCTGATTCAGGAAGGAGCTGGGACCATGGAAGAGGATCAGGGAATCAGAGAGACCACCCAGAGTCAAAATGAAGAAAAGGCTTCCCCTTGAATGAAACTGAGGTTTGCTGGAAACCAGTGGGTGGAAAGTTTGTGTGGTTTTCTAAGGATTGTATTAGTGACTAATGATATTTAGTAATTGGGAATCTAGCTTGGTGACTGACTGCTAGATGAGTGACTGATTAAGATAATGGTTGCCCAATGAGTGGA
>CM053594.1:221761324-221794095 GCA_028646575.1 Pseudocheirus occidentalis | reverse complement strand
TGAATCTTAAAAGCTGTTCACAGTAGCATTCTTTTGGGAATCTACTGGTGCTTGGCTTTACAATATCTCTCCACTTTCCATCTGCAACTATGCTTGCTTGAACTCCATGGAACATGAAGTCTCTATATCATGTAACTCCTGGTGGCCTCCCTTCTGCCTTTTCATTGTGTTGTTTTCCTCCATTAGATTGTAAGCCCCTCCAATAAATTGCCAGCTCCTTGACGGCATATAGGGAGGACCTCTTTTTGTGTCCTCTGTGCTTAGCAGAGTGCTTGGCACATAGGAGGTACTTAATAAATGTTTACTGAATTGAATTGAAACAAGAAAAATAAGGGCTAAGCAACTCAGCCTTCTACCCATGATTAATTAACATTTTATCTACCCCAAGTCTTTTCTCTTATTTTATCTCCTTTTTTCCTTAACTGAACAACAAAAAACAATTATCTTTTATGTTGTTTTTACTTTTCTTTGGCATTTTTGACTTATTTTGACCTTCTGTGCTTCTCACAATATTCTTACAGAAGGATGCTATTCTGTCCTTGTTTCTGTTTTATACTTGTCTTTTTGAAACTCTTACTGGAGTAATAAATTCTCCAATTAAATACTTTTAAATAAATCCTAATTTCCCTCCTTATCATAATTGTAGACCATTATATTTTCTGGATTTCATCCTTGAGAAATTTACATGTCTCCTGAACTGATTTCTCCAGTAGAATTTTAATCTGTGGGATCCTACTGATTCTTTCTCTGAACTCTGAAACTTATTCTCCAAAAATCAGATTATGACCATCTCTCTCTATTCCTTCTCCATCACAAATTTGAAAAGGGAGTGTTCACTTCCCCACAAAGTTGCCATAATTTCCACCACAACAAGCTGTTCCTCCTTGTTGACAAGGCATATCCAGGACTGATTTTCACTTAGGTGGTTCCTCTATGTATTAAGGGATTTTAAAATGAAGAATATATTAGCTGCCCTGCATGTGACAGAGAGATGGCATCAGAAGATGTTCAGGTAATTGAAGTCCCTCATCATAACAGACCTGTAATCTGTTTGTCGATAGAGTTGTCATTATTTCTTTTATCTGCCTGGGTAGCCTATAAAATATTCTAATGATGATATCATTTCAGTGTCTGCATCTCCTCATCTTCCCTCAATGCTCTCTACTTCTCTACTTCTATTTAATTATTTTTACATCTCTGAACTCCCCACTCTCTTTCTTGGATAAACACTTGACTGATCTAGTTAGTGTCTAATTTCTCTTTAAGTTGCTTGTTACTTTCCAATAGAATATAAGCTCAACGGAAAGAGTCTATTCTATTATTTTCCTCTTTATATTTCCAGTTTCAAGCCCAGTGCCCAGCATAATGCAGGCTTAATTGAATTTGATTAAATTATATTATCTGGGGCTACTGATGGGGTACAGGCTCTGGGAACCCCCTTGAACTCTCCCTGATTCTTCCTACTTGATGAGGAATTTGTCTGAGGCAATAAGCCTTTCATTATGGCTAAGCCCAAATTTCTGTTATTGTTAACCTAGCCTAGCCCTCCATTGTCCAATTACTTCCCACCCTTGATCCTATCAAAATATCTATACCCAAATCTGTTACCCTTAAACTAGGCTAGCTCTCCATTGTCTGTCATCTCCAGGCAGCCTTTAGCTATTTCCTACCCTTAATCCCATTCCTAAAGTCTGACCTCAGTCCCATCAAGGTCTTTATTAGACTTCTCCTCAAGACTTTCCCCAAACTCCTCCACTAGACCACCTCTAGATCCCTCCCACAATCTTTCTGTATATAAAATCCATCTTGCCTCCATGAAGGGGCTGAGATTAAATCTAGCTCAGCCTTATTCTGTGTCAAATTGTTCTGGCTTGCTTTCAGTACAAGCATGACAAATACCTAGGTTCCTTAATAAACTTTGCTCTACTTTGGCTGAGAAAAGGCTTGAGTTGAACGTATTTGGCAGGACCTGACATATTGGTATATTGAGGTCTTCAGCACCCCTAAACCCCAAACCTCAAGACTACCACACTGTTTTTTTTTGTTTAAATAATTGTCAGGATAATTTTTTGTTTATTCATTCAGTCAGTCATGTATTGTAAATAGTATATTATTACACATAAAGAATTTTCAACATTCATTTTTATAAGATTTTTTTAGCTTCAAATTTTTCTATCTCCCTCTCTTCCCTAAGATAACAAGCAATCTGATATAAATTCTATATGCGCAATCATGCTGAGCATATTTCCACATTAATCATGTTGTAAAAGAAGAAGCAGAACAAAAGGGAAAAACAAAAAAAAAACCTTTAAAAAAAAGTGAAAATAGCATGTTTCAATATACATCCATACTCCGTAGTTCTTTCTCTGGATGTGGATAGCATTTTCTATCACGAGTCTTTTGGAATTGTCTTAGATCATTGCATTGCTGAGAAGAGATAAATCCATCCTAGTTGATCATTATACAATGTTGCAGTTACTGTATACAGCGTTTTCCCAGCTCTGCTCACATCACTCAGAATTGATTCATTTGAATGTTTCCAAGTTTTTCTGACATCTGTCTGCTCATCGTTTCTTATACCACAATAGTGTTCTATTACATTCATATACCACAACGTGTACAGCCTTCCCCAGTTGATGAATATCCCTTCAATTTCTAATTCTTTTCCATCCTAAAAAGGAGTTGCTATAAATATTTTTGTACTTGTAGGTCCTTTTTCCTTTTGTATAATGTGTTTGTGACACAGTCCTACTAGTGGTATTCCTGGATCAAAGGGTATGCACAGTTTGACTGCCCATTGGGCATAGTTCCAAATGGCTCTCCAAAATGGTTGGATCGGTTCACAATTCCATCAACAACTCATTACTACCACAATGTTCCCACATCTTCTCCAACATTCATCATTTTCCTTTTCTGTCATATTAGCTGATCTGATAGATGTGAGGTGATACATCAGAGGTTTTTAATTTGCATTCCTCTAATCACAGTGATTTAGAGTATTTTTATATAACTATAAATAGCTTAAATTTCTTTACCTGCAAATGGCCTGTTTATATCCTTTAATCAACTGGGGAATGCCTAGTCTATATCTTTCAAATAAGCACTGCCTTCTAGAGCCATATTCCAGTCATCTAGGTTGCTAGGCGGCATTGTAGATGAGAGTGCAGAGCCTAGAGTTAGAAAGGCCTGAGTTCAAATCCAGCTGCAGACACTTATTAGCTGTGTGACCCTCAGCAAATAATTTAGCCATTGTTTGCTTTAGTTTCTTCATCTATAAAATGGGGGTAATAATAGTACCTATCTCCCAGGTTGTCATGAGGATCAAATGAAATAATAATTGTTAAGCACTTAGCACAGAGCCTGGCACACAGTAGGAGCAATATGTTAGTTATTATTACTATTAACATCCCACCAAGTCTCAATAATACCTATGAGACAAAATTTATCTCCTCCCATTATTGATATTTCTAATTTATCACATCTGTTATAAGTTTGTTCATAAATACCTGATTATGTGAATTTTATTCCTTGTTTCTTGCTTAGATTTTGTTGGTGATTAACTCTAAAAAAAAAATCTCCATCTGTGACCTTGGGCCAGTCACTTAACCCCAACTGCACTCCAAAATAAAAAAAAGATTTAAAAAAAGACTCAACTAAAATAATCTCCATCACTATTCTACTTCCTATATTGAAGCTACTTTGTAGATCCTCCTATCTAGTTTGGGATGCACTGTATCTTTCTCCCCAGCTGCTATGACTTCCTGTAAAAACAGACTGTGATCTACAAGAATCTAGACAACCAAGCATGCTCACTTGGAAGGGGCCTATAAACACTCATTTTATGCAAGAAAACCATGCGCAGTAATACTAATCTCATTATTAGATAGCATCTTCTTAATCAGATGTTCAATTCCTAAATCTGCCTTTCCATTTAGAAAGAATATTAGAAGCAGTGATTAAATTGCCACCTGTATCATTAAGGTATTTATTTCCTTGCACAGTATTTCAAGGCTTTTTAAAAATTTCTTCAGGTAATATCATTTTGAGTATGGAAATCATACTACTGGAAGAAAACATAATTCCTAATTGTTATCATCAGGTTGACAAATAGCTGTCTCTGACACACTCTACAAAGGATCATGAACAACCACTATTTTTCTCTTCTTCAGATGTTTTATTTCAGTCCTCTGCCATCTACTTATCAATTATTCTAGTGACCAAAGCAAAGCAAGCTCTGGAAGAATTAATTCTTTCATATCAAGAATTCCCATTCTAGAAGTCCTATCACTCTGATTAGTGGTTGCCTACTAACCCAGGCCTGGTTCTAGTCATTCTTGACATCACTCCTGGCCCACTTCCTCACTGCTCATAATACCCTGTCTTTCAGTTCTTGAACCATAATTTTTGTCATCACATTTACTAAAGATTTTTCAGTCCATTTCCCTACAGCTCCTCTATTAATAGCCTTTCCTTCTAAAATACCCTTCTTTGGTCTTCATTCCCTTATGTGTTATCTCTTCTTATCAGAATATAAACTCCTTGAGGATATGCTTTTTTCTTTTGTACTTGTATATCCAGTGTTTAGCACAAGGCTTAGTAAAATGTGAGTGCTTAATATTTTTCATTCATTCATGATATCTCAACAGAGAATTCTTATGGATACACATCACCATTCCTTATAGTATAAGCTGTTGCTTCCTTTTCAGGAAGAATTAAGAATTTGTTGATTAGTTCCAAGTATTTAGCAGTACTCCTGCTTCCCTTTCTTCTCCATAGGACATTCTTCCTCCATAGAGACCCTCTGCCTTTTGTGATCATCTTTCTTTTTTTAATCTGTCCATTGAATACTTTGTTTTTGATTTTTTCATTAACTTGTTGTTTTCTCTTAAGGATCATTTTCTTCTTCCAGATAATGTGGAGGATTATATTCTTCTAGCATCTTTTACGTACTCTTTTTTAACTAGAGAAAAGAGCTCATACTTTGAGCACAGATAGCAGTCACTTTACCATAGCAAAAATACAATTATCACACATTATAGGGCAGATTGCAAACTATTAGTCTTCTCCACATCTATGAGAGCCTTAGTTTTGGTCATTCTTGCTAGTTCATTGGAGAACTGCTGTGTTACAATGGTTACCTCTGGATGTGTCACTTTCTTCAATTCTTTAGAACCTTGAC
This sequence comes from Pseudocheirus occidentalis, assembly GCA_028646575.1. Classification (NCBI taxonomy): domain Eukaryota; kingdom Metazoa; phylum Chordata; class Mammalia; order Diprotodontia; family Pseudocheiridae; genus Pseudocheirus; species Pseudocheirus occidentalis. The sequence continues at coordinate 221,788,916 of CM053594.1, read as the reverse complement.
AACCATACCACACAATTTCCTCTTTCTTCTCACAAATCTTTTACCTTGTATAGAAGACACCTTCCTTCATAAAGGGAAGACACCTCAATAAATGAAATAGTGAACAAAACCTCTGAGTGAATGCTTCTTACAACACTTTGACATGCTTTGTTATTTGAATAATGTCTTGGAAGTTTTGAGTTAAATTATAAACTGACATCACAGAAAGATGATGTCTTTTCCCCCTATTTCTTCTTTATTACATTCCTAAGCTCAGAGAGGCTAGGGCCTTCATTCTTGCTTAGTCTTTATTCTGTGGAAGAGTCATCCATTGTATAGCTAGTCATTCCATCTTCGAGGTCATAAAAGCAGCTACTAGTAGCTTTATCTGTATGATCCAAGAGCTTTGAGTCAGTGCTTATTCTTCCTTTTATTCTTTCCCCTTTTATCTCTCCCTCAATTAATTATACTGCTCAAAAGTTTTAAGGTATAGATTGGGAAGCAGATTTAATAGACTATCTTTTGCCTCTTTTTGTAGTCCTAGCACTTAGCACAGTGCCTGCCATATAGTGGCACTTAATAAATGTTTATTTATTAATAGATTAATTGATTATAACTTGTCTTCTCATCAACTAAAATGGTAGAAAATTTCAAGTAATATGGCAAAACAGTGAGACCTATAAGTAACTCCAAAACCATCTTCTGTCTCGCCTCCACACAAGTGGGAACATACTAAGCAGCATGAGGCAACTAGGTAGCAAAGCGTATAAGGACAGGACCTAGAGTCAGGAAGAACTGAGTTCAAATCCAACCTCAGACACTTACCAGCAGGGTTACCCTAGACAAGTCATTTAACCTCTTTCTGTCTCAGTTTTCTCATCTGAAAAATGGGAAAAATGACAGCACATACCTCCCAGGGTTCTTGAGGGATCAAATGAGATAATGTATATAAAATACTTCAAAAATCATGAACCACATTATATATGACAAAAGAAAATCCTTAAGAGACACAATTTCTGGATAATTAATAATCAATTTATTAATTAGACTCTCCGGTAATCACATGGTGGTCAGAAGACACTCTCGAAGTCTCCCTCAAGTACTTTGGAACTGACTATTTTGTGTGACATGGGAGACACTGGCCCAGGATCTTGCGGCCTGGTATGCCCTCATCAGACTAGGTGCTGTACTCTATGAGTAAAGCAGAACTGAAACAGCTCAAAGAAAACACAGGATGCACAAACTTGGAATATCCACTCCAAATGTTCACATGGATTATTTATGGCCAACCTGTGGTAGAGCTTGTATCAGTCTGATCAGCCACAGTAGGAGAATAAGAAGGCAATAACACATACAAGAACATTAAAACTAGACAGTATAGTGATGTCAACCAACCAACCTGGACAACAACCAACCAGATAGCATTTATAATCAAACCAGATTGCATTTATAATCAAATGATGGAAGCAGAAAGAAGAGAATGATTACCACTTAAATTAGTCCCTGAAACCTAAAAGAACTATGATCTTTTACATTTTCTTACTTATCTTCCCAACTGCCTTTTACTTCTCATTGAGTCTTTTTTTCCTTCTTTTTTCTTTTCCTTAGCTCTTTTTGCTTGTCTTTCTGCTCCTTTTTGAAACTTTCTCCACCAATTTTAGTCATTCTTCTTAAGTACTAGTCTTTCCCTGTTTTCAGCATGAGTATTTTCCATTCATCACCAAACATACTTCCATTTTTTCTATAGCTTCACTCCATAAATTAAAATTTTAAGTCTTCATAATCTGAAATCCCTTCAAATCATCTTCAAAATTCTTTTATCTCCTTCTTTGACTCAAGTCATGATCCTGTTCTTCCTCTAACAAAATCTTCTTCCACTGAAACAAGAAACAGAAATATATATTTCTTCTACTACACTCTTCTGTTTTATGTAACAACTTGGTCTCCAACTGAGAATGGCTTCAACCTACCCTTTTCTGATTAGCTATTCATCTATGATAATAGCCATCAACATCATCCTCTATTTCTGAACATGTCTAATGATCCTTGGGAAATATGATAGCATTAAGTTGAATATCTCCACACATATAAGAACATATAAAATATACAATAAATTCATAAAAGTTTGTATGCATAGATGTATTATACATACAGGTATACATATAGTGCTATTTTGGGAGACTTGGACTCATTTTCATAAAGTACATATAATTACTGATCTTAATCTATTACTGTTCTAGAAAGGGAAGCACAGGGTGGTAGAAAAGAACTAACATTTAGTGCACTATTCTTATTTACAAAATCCTTAATCCTCTTCCTAACTCCCATGCTTACAAACTTATCACAACATTATTTAGGACTGATTACTGTGTTTGTACCACTCCTCTTTGCAAGTATTTAATCTCATTCATTCTTAACTGTCTCAAATGAAGAGATAAGAAGAGAGTTCAGAGTTTCTAAGGCATGAATTAATCTGATGATTACTATATCCAGTGGTTTTTACATTGTTTTTCATGTAATTTTATTCTTTTCAAAATGGTCTCAAAAACCATCTATCACTGATCCTAGATTCATTTCTTTACTTTTTCATCTTCCTTTTTGCTTTTATTTTTTTGGGTTTTTTGTTTCTTTTCCCTTGAGGATTCTTCAAATATACCTATATGAAAACTGTTGAACTTCCATGTAAAAAGGTAGAGTGAAAGCATCAAAAACCTAACTCTACCAAATATACTCTAATGGTGTTTTTGAAGAAACCACTGGATCAAATAATGATCAAGAAATTCTGATCTAGTAAGATAACTTCTAAATTCTGTCAGGGAATGTTGAAGTCTGCCCCATCTCTAAGTACAGCCATTTGAGGGAAAGGAGATGGTAGCCAATAATGGGAATTCAGGGAATCCAAGCCAGGACTAGAATGGGCCTGGTCATAACATGTGAGAATGAAGTTGAAATGACCTATCACCAAAAAAACAAATCTAAGTTGAGTTTGGAATTGTGAGTAAATTGAAGGCACTGAATGAAGAAATATCATTGGTAGATACCCTACAGGTAAGCTCATAAGTTAAGAATAGTTACAACGACTATAAACAGAGCCTCAGAGAGACCAAATGATTTTGCCACAAGTATTAGAAGACTATCTGGAAGAAATGAGGCAAGGAATATTTTAAAATTAAATTATAAGTGAAATAAGAGCTCTGCAGCAATTGGAAAGAGAAAAAGAACTTAGAACAGATAAGAAATAAAGTTATTCATGTAACAGATAGATTCCCTAAAAACAGTGCTGATGAGACAACAAAAATTTTAAAACAAATTTGATATTAAAAAAAGTAGAGGGCAAGAGGAGGGAGGGGGAGAAAAATTGGAACTCAAAAACTTGTGAAACTGAGTGTTGTAAACTAAAAATAAATAACTTCATTTAAAAAAATTAAAAAGAAAGCTAGGACTTATCTTCAAAAGTTTTTAAGTGATGAAAGGGATTAGCATTCAATTGGGCCTCAAGGCTGTAATGACAAGCAAAATAGGATTTTTTATTGTTTTTCTGAATTGAATTTTAGCTAATCAAGTACCATTGAGCCTCACGTTTGATTGTATCTAGAATCTTCCATTGGAAAGAGTATGTACCTTATTGCCCTTAACAGGCCTAAGGGAGTTTGACGATCTTCCCTGTCCCTTAATAGGCAGAATGAAATCACATGGGAGCCCACAATGGGAGGAGATTGCAAAAAGAGTAAAACAGTAAGTAGCAGAGCTGGGAGCAGGCAGAACTGAGGGAGAATGTTTGTGATGCTGATGCTCTGCCTGTTGATCTGTCTTACTTTCTCAGACAGAAGTCCTGTCTGTTGCTCTGCGTTGATCTCTGAGACAGAGGCCCTATCTGTTATTCTGTGTTCATTTTTCAGACAGAAAGTAAACTGAGATGATAGCATTGTTAAAATGTGTAAATATTGTTGTAGCCCTGTTAAGCTTTGGTTTCATAGAAACAGAAACTGTGAAGATCTTGGAGTGGAGTTGTTCTCATGAGCAGAGATATAGAAAAGGAGCAGAGAGCTACCTATGTGTGAATCCAAGAAAGCATTGGGAGCTGTCAGACTGTGGAAAAGAAGTCATAGGATTTGGAAGCCATTCTGAAGTCAAGATGAAAGAGGACTTTAAAGACTTTGGGTACTCTGTATTGACTGATAACATTTGTAACTTATTGTGATCTAGGAGTGGATGGTATTTGTGCTTTCTGCTACCCCTTAAGGATGACTGGCATAAGGATAATTGGAATCTAGCCTCTAGTCAATATAAAAGAGGACTTTACTTGGGCATTCTGCATTTGATTGGGTGCAGGTTCTGGGAGACCCCTTGAAGTCAGATTAAATCTTCCCACTTGATGAGGCATTTGCAGAGGCCATAAGTTTTTCACTGTGGCTGGGCCCAAACCTCTGTTACTAGCCTAGCATAGCACTCCATTTTCCATCTACTTCTCACCATTGAATCTAGCAAAATATCAATCCACCCTTCATTGACCTCATTAACTCTTCCTGAAGACCCTCCCTAAACTCCTCCTCTAGACCATCCCTCTGTACATAAGATCCATCTACCCTCCATGAGGTGTGAGAGCACCATGGAATGACCTAGCACAGACTTACTCTGTGTCAGACTTACTCTGGCCTACTTGCCCAATGCAAGCATCACAGATACCTAGGCTCCCTAAGAGTCTACTCCATAGGGTGAACTTTTAATGAACTACTAATAAACTTAACTTTTCTTTGGCTGAAAAGACTTGAGTAGAATTCATTTGGTAGGACCTGGCATGTTGGTATTTTGGGGTCTCCAGAGTAACCTTAACCCTTTTTATGAGTAACCTCTTCATTTTTATTGTTCTACTGAGGAGATTGTAATTTACTGTGACCTAGGGGCAGATGGTATATTTTCTACTACTCCTGAAACATGACTATAAGATATACTGAATGATATGTTTTGTTTAACACTATGAGGCCAACTTAGTAATGACTTGTTATGTTGTTGTTCCTGTTATGTTATGCTTTAGTTTATTGCTGAATAAATAAAGTTCATTATATTATGTGAGTAGACCCTTATAGTTATTCACAGCAGCATTCCTCAGGAGAGCTGTTCATGATTGACTTTACAGAGGCTAATGGGGGATTATGTTCAAAACGAAAAAAAAGTTTTGTAATTTAAAATAAATAATATTTGTCTAGCAAAAAAATGTAGAAAATATGTCAGGTATTTACAATTTTAGAAAATCCTGCCCTGGAAAGCAGACCAATAAAAAATAATCATCAAATTCTCTTAAAACTATAAATAATAACCTACATACCCTATTTCAAGAAATTACAAATGAAAATATTCTAGATTTACTGGGAAAAATAAAAATAAAGAATGCCCCAGTAATCTCTTTAAAGAAATCCAAAAATAAAAACTCACAGTACTGGCAAAACTAAAATACAAAGCTTCAAACTCAAATTTAAAAAAAAATATTCTGCAAGCAACCCTAAAAGAAAGATTTCAAGAACCACAGTCACAAACACACAAGACTTGGCAGCAATTACCTAAATGATAGAAAAACTTAGAATGTCATATTCCAAAAAGCAAAAGATATAGAGCCAAAATTAATTTATTATGAAAAATTGTTATACTACATGAAGTGAGAATGGATATAGAATATAATACATCAAAGTATATCTAACAAAAAAACCAGTGGTAGATAAAAAGTAATAATTGCAAAAACAGGAAGCAAGAGAAACCCAGAAAGGTAAATACTTTTATGGAACTGAAAGAGACTAAATGATGATAAAGTACCTATATTTTAATAGGAGTAGCAGAGATGAGTATCACTTCAAAATGCCAATATACTTAAGAATCACAGATAGAACAGAATAAGACAAATAGGAACTCGAGATTTTGCTTCATTTTAATAGAAGACATAAAAAGTACATGAAGGGAAACCACTAGGAAAGAAAGGGAAAAGAAGCTGAAGCTTATTATATTTCAGCTATTCAGTGGGGAAGAAGACATTTATTTTTGTGATCTTCAGACATCTGCTAAGTTAGGGAGACCCTGCCTTCAAATGGTTTGTGCTTTTTATTTCCATAGATGAACAGAAAGCTGAGTCAAAAAAGATAGGGATTAGTTATGTTTCAAGGTCAGAATTTATGTCTTTTAAGAAAAAAAAATCCCTATTATTGGGAAATGGGAGAATCTCAGTCGTATCAAGTACTAACCTCATGGTGGCAAAGTCCTATTGAACTTCCAAAGGACTTTCAACAACTTAGTGCTTTCAGGACTTTTACTCAGCATTTTTTCTTATACAGGTAATACTAAGAGGAAGAGGGATAAAAAGTGAAGGGAGCCCAAACATCTCATCCAGGAATCAGGCTGTATTTTCAATCATCTGTTCCTGGGTTTCCAGTGATGTGACTGTTCCATAGTGGCCAGCTCCTAGTTTTCCTAGTGATGCAGCTGTAAATCAGAGCTTGCCTGATATCCTGAGATTCAGGGCTCTGTCTTGTTCTGGAATTCTGGCCAAAAGGTGTTAGCTGCCTTTTAATGATTATTAATACATTTTTAGATACTATTCATGTGTATGAAAACATCAAGGACATGATTACCATGAAAGCCTACTTGACATAACTGTCTGGCATCTTGAAACTGAATAAAGCAGTATTGGAAAGCCTAGTGACCTATAGTTACCTTCTTTGTCTTATTACTCTATTAAAAACCTTGCTCATGGTATCAAATGGATTTTGACAGTCTCACCTGGCCAAAATTTATTCCACACTTCTACAGTCCAGAAACCACTTAGTGTTGGTTCACAAAAAAGTACCCTCCTACCCCCAGCAAAGAGTTACCATAAGGAAATGATGAAAGGGACTGATTCAGAGAAACCAGGGAAGACTTAAATGACTTGAGCAGAAATTGGTGAGCAGAAGTACTACAACAATTTGTACAATGACTATATTGTAAAGAAAAATAACTTTGAAAAATTTAAGAACTTTAAGCAATAAGATAAAATATGTTTTTAGATGACCTATGATGCTTTCCATCTCTGAAAAAAAAGCAATGGATAAATATGTTTAGATAAAGCCAGTATGTAGATTTGTTTGAATTGATTGCATAAACTAGTAAAAAAAAAAAAAAAAGGTTTTGGCAAAAAGTAGTAGAGATTGAGGGAGAAGGTGGTGTCTAGGAAGAGTGATGACCCCACCACCAAAAAAAAAAACAAAGGAGAAATGAGTATCAATGAAACAATGGAAGAAAATAAAACATATATACATATTATACATGTAAGCATATCTACATCTAATAGATATAGATAAAACAAGCAACACTAAACGAGAATCCTAGTTTTCTATATAATCTTCTTTTTCTATTTCTTCTTCCACATGGCAATATTAATGTTGTCAAGTTCAAAATAAGAAAAAAATAATGAAAAAAGAGAAAGACAAATTATTAATATAAATTCCAGAAATAAGTCTTAATTCTAATAGAATGGTAATTCTTCTGGAAAGCTTCATAGCTGAATGATTAAGAGTTAAAAGTAACTTTAAAGTTGTGTTTTAAAAATATTTGTGAAATCCCTTTTAATACAATAATTCCCTTTTATATGTTAGAAGTGATTTAAAATGCCAAGCCTGTGTTCCCTTGTTTTTCATTACACTAAATGAACTGTTTCTAAAAATGCATCTTTAAGGTGTTGTTTTAGAAAGTACTATGATGTCACTAAAATCTGGAAAACAGATTCCTTCTCTTAAGTTGTGCCAGAATTCCAGGAAAACATAGCTATTTCAAAATTATAGGAAATACAAGCCAAACATCTAAAAATATTCTGACAGCTAATGCCTTTGGTTGTCTGTAACAAATTTAAGGAGCACAGATATAGGAGTCTTACAATGAGCCACTTAAGAGCAAATTTCAATTGTGGTGAGGCTAAAACCCTCACAATTCATTGGCAGGCCTTCTGTCTACACAACCTCCCTTAAAAACAAACCAAATATGCTATCTTCCCACCCCCGTATTTACAATAGTCACCAAAAAAAAAAAAAACATTCTCCTGAAAATCTGACATCAGAATTTGTCATTTCTTGAGCAATTTTTTTTTGTTTTTACTATTGCTGATGCTATTTTCATGACCTAATTTATCAGTGTTTTCTTTACAAGTTTCAGATGCTCTACTGAAATATTGTAGTTATTATTGTAGTGTTCCTTTTGGAGTTCTTTGCCAAATCACACTTGTACTGGTGGACTGTATTCCTATTGGGTAACTAACTGTTTCTTTCCCTAGGGCTCTACCATCAAATAACCCTTAGAGTCTGCCATTTCTAATATTCTTGCCCAAGAGATGCCAAACAGTATTGTCCCTCCAATGTGAAGTATTCAGTTGACACCTTTACAATAGTCAATTAACCAAATAGCATCATTGACACTTTACAAAAATATATTTACATATCTATGTATATGTATGTATATATGCATATATAAATACACGTGTGTTTTTGCATGCATATATAAAATTATGCATGTGTGTATTGCTGTGTATATGCATAGGCATATATATGGGCAAATTGAAAATTGAAAGAACCTCTTTAAAGAAACCCCAAAATTAAAAACCTCTGGACAGTCAAAGCCTGAATACAAAGCTTTCAGTTCAAATAAAAAACATTCTTCAAGCAACCACACAGAAAGAATTCAAGAACCACAGTCACAAACATATAAGATTTGAAAACTGAATGATGTAAAAATCTGAGGTGTGACCACATCAGTGGGTGAGGTGTAATGGAGAAAAAAGTTATAGGAGTTGAGAAGTTAAACTTATTGTATAAGGCCATGGTATTATAACAGTCACTAATATGAATGGTAAAGTGCACATGTATGTATATATAGGTACGTGTATAAACACACACACAAATACATATATGTGTGTATGTGTATGATGGAAGTTACAAAAATATTCCCTCATAACAGAGGTATAGTTTCCTCATCATATAATGGACTCTGGGGAGATTGGGATCAAACATAAAACAAATAGTATTTGTGAGGCATATATGAGAGAAACACATAGGGTTGGGCAACATTTCCCATCTCCTGACCTTTGAGAGTCCAATTCTCTCTTCTTAGAGTTCCCACCAAGTTTGTTTCTGGTTTGCTCAAATACACTGGACTCTTCCAGGGTAGTATCTTGGCTGACCTTGCTGGACTGGCCAAGCAGATCACTAAGTTACCATACTGGTTTCATTGGATTTGGTAGCTCTTATTAATGGATCAACCATAATAATGGTTGCTAATTTGCCCTTTAATGACTCTTTAGATCTTCTAAAGCTCACATGGCTTAACTTGGTAAATCCTACCTCTGGATATTCATTTACCTAAAATCAGGAAAAACAAAAGCAAGAGACATAGGTGCTATGCATTCACAAAAATATGCCTGCCAGGGAGGAAGATCAAGCAGTTGTTCTTCCCCCTCTCCAATTTGTCCCTGCAATCTTCTTCACTTGAAAGCCCCATGGAAGAAAGTAAAAGATTGTATATATGAATCTTTGGTAAGTATCCTCTGTTCTACCTCCTCTCACAATTAGAAGCTTCTTCATCAGCATAGTTCCAACCCCTCAATCACTCAAGGCAAGAAGTAAGCTCACCAAGTAATCATATATTGAATTGGAACCAGATATGGAATTTAGGGCAAGTTTTGTAAAACCCACCAGGAAGGCTACACTCTCACAATCTAAAAGACTGTTCTTCATTCACCAATTCCCCAATTCCAGAATTATTTTAGAATCTGATCTTGTAATTTTTCTATTACATTTTCTTATATATTTAATTATACAAAGTAAAAGGAGAAATAACTAAGTTTTTCAAACACTAAAATGAAGGCAAACACCAGGAAACTGTAATGACTGATCATGGCCCTGGAACAGAAATGAGCTCACAGTTCCTTTTCTTTGAGAGCTGGGGAACAACAGATAGGGAATGTTGCAAACATTCAGTTGCACTCACTGTATTGGTTGTCTTTTGTTAATCATTTTTCTTTATTAGAAGCAACATGGTATATTAAATTTTTACCCAGTTTCAGACCCAAGGAGAATAGGGTACTGCCTTAATTGGACACACACTGGCTGTATGATCCTGGCCAATTCCCTTAACCTGCTCCAGTAGGCAACTCTCTAAGACTATAAATTTCAGAGATAATGCCAACCTGCCTTGATAATAGAAGTCCAACATCTACACCATTTAAATCACAGGGAAGCCTTGATTTTTTTTTTACTTTATTACAATGAAAACTGTTTACTCATTTTCTTTGTTATACTCCTTAGGAGTAACATCAGGTGAAAACAAAAGACAACCACAACATTTTTCAAAAAGCAATGAAGTTTTACTCAGATTTAGTTTAGTTACTAGATAATTAAACAGATGATAGATAAGTAAATAGCATCCTTCCTTGTACTTCAATCTTTTATTAATCCTATTGCCTGGCTTCCAATTTCATGATTCTATTGAAACTACTCTCTTCAAACCTATTAGTAATCTCCCAATTGTCCAATCCGATGACCATTTCTTGTTCTTCATTCTCCTTGACCTCTCTGCAATCTTTTGCCACAGTGGATAAATCTTTTCTTTTTTTATACTCTTTTTCTCTCTGGCCTTTTGGGACATCACTTCCTTTGGCTTTCTTTCCGCCTATCTGACTGATCTTTCTTAGTTTCCATTACAAAAGGGGGTGGTAGATGTCTCTCAAGGCACAGTTCAGAGCCTTCTTTTCTTCTCTCTCCTTTATATTTCACTTGCAGATCTCATCAGCTAGCTAGGACTCAATTATCTTCTCCTTATGCAAATAGTTCTCAAATCTACTTATTTTGATCCCTTAATTTCAGTTTCTCAACCAAATTCTTAGTGAACACCTTGAACCCAAGGTGTCAAAAACTGAACGTATCCTCCCCCTCCCCCAAACCCTCCTCTATTCTTAACTTTCCTGTTAGGAAAAATTTTGTTGAGAATAACACCATCTTTCCAGTCATACAGGCTCACAACCTTGACTTCTCATTCTCTCTTTCCACCCATATCTAAATATGTTGCCAAGTTCTGTTGATTTTACCTTTGCAACAAGTCTTGTATATGCTCCCTTCTTTCCTCTGACACCACCATCACTCTAGTGGTCATTGCCCTCATTGCCTATCCTCCATTTTGCTGTCAATTTGATCTTCCTGAAGCTAAGGTCTAATCCCTCCAAAAACCAAAACTAAACAAAATAAAACCCACCTTCTATTCAATAAACTCCAATAGCTTCCTATTCTCTCCAAGATCAAATATAAAACACTGGCACTCAAAGACCTTCATAACTTCTCCCTCTCCCATCATTCCAGTCTCCACTTTCTCTTCAGTTCAGCAATACTTACTGCCTTGAACAAGACATCTTGTGGCTCCAGAGATTTTCTCCATCTATATTTCAAGCATGGAATACCCTCCCTCCCCATCTCTGCCTCCTGGAGTTCCTGCTTTCTTCAAGTCCTAAGTAAATCCCACCTTCTATGGGAAGGTTTTACCAGTTCTTCTACATTCAAGTGTCTTTCCTTTTTAAATTATTTCCTATTTATTCTGAATATAGCTTGTCATCACATATTTGTTTGCTTGTTGCCTCCCAAATTAGTATGCTCCTTGAAGTCAGAGACCATCATTTGCGTATTTTAGTATCTCTAGCTATTAGCACAGTGCCTGGCAAGTAGTAGGTGTTTAATAAATGCTTATGGACTGGCTTTCTGATGGGGATAAAATATGAGAATAGTCAGTGTTGGAGAAGTTGTAGGAATATAAGTGCACTCATTCCATCAGCTAAAATGGAGAACTTAGCAGGGGTAACACTGTTCAGGGTTATTAGTATTTCTTTTAGACATATTGAGTCTATAGCATAAGTGAGAACTTTAGGTGAGATACAGAGAAGGCTTTTTACACATATAGCACTAGAACTTTGGACATAGGCCTTGGAGATCTGGGAGACACAGATTCAGGAGTAATATGAACAAATGTGATAATTGAATTATGAGAATGGATAATGTTACCAAAAGAGATCGCAGAGAAAAATGAAACCAAGGAGAACAGTCTGTTTTGAGTGATATAAAAATCTGAGGTGTGACCACACCAGTGGGTAACTGAAGTATAATGGAGATAAAAGTCATAGGAGTTGAGAAAAATTGATTGCAAGAGGCCATGATATTATAATGGTTACTGATATGAATGTTGAGCTTTTTATGATAACAGTGGAGATGTGGAAAAATAGAGAGAGTTAGGTATCAAAGTAATAGAGAAATATCAAGATTATTGAGGAGATTAAGGGGAGACAGTGACAATAATTAAGAAAAGATAATGTAGTTATGCATGAGCATAAAACAAAAGGTTTTTTGTGTAATAGTATACTCACACAGCACAGAAAGATTTAAGAAAGCAGAATATGAAAAATGAGTATTTTGCTGACATGTTAGCCTTCTGAGATGGACAGGGCAGTTAAAATTCAAGAGGGCTCCTACTACAAATATGGAGTCAACAGAGACAAGTAAATGTTCAGTTAATTAAAATAATGATAATGATTATAAAAGGAAGAGAGAGAGGACAAAGGGAATTTTGTTCAAATGCAATAGTAATTTCAACTATCTCCATTTTTTGCTGATAGGAACAATATGCATGCAGCCTATTGGGAAAGCAATGTTTGACAAAGGATTTATGAATTCCACAATAAGAATAATAATAACTATGCCTTAATAAATGCAGCAGGAAGATCAAGCAAACAAATTAAGAACTAGTGTCTGAAACACTTGGGATTATCAATGGCTCTGAATCTATAACTTACTGGTAATTCTTAAAGAAAAGATAGACTGCAAATTGTCAACATGGAAATTGGTGATATAAAATACAGAAACAATGGGATACTGCACCTATTTCTAACAGGAAGTCTGAAACAGGTTTCATAATAATCATAGCTCACATATATTTCTTCTTATATTTCAGTATCCAAAAAGACCAAAGTGACATTAGGCAAAAGATTCATTTCAGAGAGTATCAGTTGATGGCATATCCCTGGAGGACTTAATTATGAATGCAAAGATAAAGAAAAGAGAGAGAACACCACAGCTGAGGAAGAGGCTAGTAATGTCAGCCATGACAAAGTCAAATCATTTCCAAAATTATAAAGCCTACTTTCCTAAGGGCTTTCACTTATTATCTAACTTACTATGACAATGAGAACTTAACAAAGAAAAAGAAACCAAGGTAAGTATTATTGGAGCCATTTGATACCTGACATTCTCCTCACCGACTCAAAATCACAGACATATAGATTTTTATAGTTAGAGACCTTAGCAGCTCTCAGGTCCAAAGCAATCCAAAAAAGAATTGCTACTATGACATACCTGGCAAGTGATCAGCCAGACTGTATGTGAAGATTTCCAATGAAAGCTATCCACCTCTCCCGTACTTACTGAAGTAGCATATTCTACTGCGGGAAAACTAATACATTAGAAAACTCTTCTTGGCATCAATTCGAACTTTGTCTTATTGCACCTTGCTACCTGGTTCCATCCACTGGGGTTAAACTGCTTAACTCAAATCCCTCTTCCATATGAGAGCCATTCCAGCCTTTGAAGACAAATGATACATTTGTCCTGAGCCTTTTCTTCTCCAGGCTTAACATACTACAGGCTGTGAAGTTTTCTCAGTCAAGAGAAAAAATATCTTTAAGGCATATTTGTTCAAGAAAACAAGTATACTTCAAGAACATTTTTTCTCAGTTATAAATATAAAACAATATTTTCTCATATTCTCAATTAGAAATTGTTTCATTTTAGCTATATATAGCATTGATCTAGCAAAAACTGATATGGCAAATGTATGGTGAACTATAGAAATGTAATTATACATGCAAAAGTATAGTAATTGAATTATCAATTTCATTCATTTTCAATCATAGGCAAAATTTACCTGGTTTTAAGTTTATGGGATTCCTTGAAATTATATCCAGTTTTAAGTGAAAGTGGGACAGGGCATGTCCTAGTCCCTATGTTCTATATAGGTATTTCCCCTTGGAGAGAACACGGAAGACCTCAATAATCTGAACCTTCTGTCTAACACCAGGTGCTAACATTTCATAGGATATTTTTCTTAGATTTGGAAGAGGAAACTCAGCATGAACTTGTTTCATCTTTGAACTAAATGATCTGGATAAAGAGGAAGAAAATGTCCCTCCTGTTTCAGAGAAATGAACAAAAAGATTTCCATAAAAGGAAGTGGGAAGAGTTAAAATACACCTAACGACATCATGAACAGTGAGTTCACAGAGGTGAATTCTGCTCAAAAGTGCTTCTACAGATATGAGGGCAAGAAAACTCCTCATAAATCTACTGTTATAGAAGTGATTATTTGTTTATTACCAATAGTCAACACACAAGGAGAAATACACTGAAGATGCAGTCCAATCAGTGCATTTAGTCTAACATCGCACATCCTAGCAAGCATTATGCTCTAATGTATCATATTTGCTACATGCTACAGACATAATAATTGGCATGGTGCATGTTCAACAAAATATATGCACCTCATTTTCTGTGGAATATATACCTGGGAAAAGTACTGTATCAGTCATAAGAAACATTCATATATGTTTTTTTTCATAAGTGGCTCTGAACTGAATAATAACAACAGCAGTTCTAGAGCATCATCTATTTTTTTAAATCTCTTGGCACATCATTAAGCAATTCTTGGGTCATCCTGAATTATTTACCTGAAATAATATTATGTGTGAGGGTTTAGTGAATAAATCAAAGTAGGAAAACAAAGTAATAGGCTTTAGTTATTGTCTAAAGTAAGAACATAGGAGAAAATATGTATGAATGTCCTAGAATAGTCACTGAAATAGGTAGCATCTTGTTCATGTTTTCTTTAAGTAATTCCAAAGAGTTAAAAATAAATGACTCCACCTGCTTAGAGAGACAATTTAATACTTTAAGAGCTGTTCTCTCCAATGGGAACAAATTTAGCATCTGACTTACTGACAAATTAGTTGGATCTGGGACCCAGCTCTGATACTCATTAACTTTGTTATCCAAGACAAGTCACTTAACGTCTCTTTGCCTTAGTTTTCTCATCTGTAAAAATAGTTGTAAGGCTACCATATTCCTCATAGTATTGTTGTGAAACAATATTTTATAAAACTCAAAATATCTTATTAGATGTTATTATAATATGATAAACAGATGGTGATTGGTCTTTGATGTGTTGCTACTATCCAAATTAAGTATTTTTGTGTGAAAATCACCATCACAATCAAATTAAAGAAGAGACAAAACCACCTACAAATGTCATAGCTTTGGTCTGGACTGTTCAAACAAGCTATCAAAACAAAACCAAAAAAAAGTAAAATGGAAAAATGGAAAGATATTGGCCACAATTATGACTACTACCTACAAAAATTAAGCAATGTTAATGTGCTATCCCAATGAAGGGGTCAAAAAGAGCCCAGAAATCAACTAATCAAACAAGTATTTATTAAATGCTTACTGTGTAGGAATCAAAGACAAGAGTGAAGAATCCCTGCCTTCAAGAAGCATTTTTCTAGTATGCATTTAGACAGCAAACAATTGATATTTTTTCAAATGAAAATGCATGGCAGCCTAGGAAAGCATTGGTTTATTGGCTTTCAATATGAATTATTTTGTAATTATTCTGCTGAAGCATGGTTGATTATGAACAATTATGCCTAATAAAACTGAAAATCAGTGAAAAAAAGGCTCTAGAACACTTGGCATAACTACATTCTAAGACCATTCCTAGGAAACTGGGAAGTGGACAACAAATAAATGTATAATTCTACAGATTTGCCAACATTTTTATAACAGTCAATATGATCAGTAATAATACAATCACCATATTTGGATGTTAAAATCTCAGTACCCGATATACTTCATGAGAAAAGAGAAAGGACACCTAAAAATAATCAGAAAAAGCTCTTGGATCAGACATACTGCATATCAAGGAAATCTACACTAAAAAACTATTTTACAAAAATTCTCAGGGAAGGAAAAGAGTCCAACTATCTGCTTTTTCACTGGCTATTTGCCATGCCTAAAATGCTCTCATTTCTCACTGTTTCTTGACTTCCTCAATATTCTGTTTAAAACTAAGCTTCTGCAGCAAGTTCTTCCCCTGCCCGTTCATGCATTCCCTCCAAAATTATCTTCTACTTACTCTATACATGTTTGTATATATCTGTATGCATTTGACAGAAAGCTTCAGCTATATGATTCCTATTGGCTGAATGAATACTGAAATCTTAGCTTTTCAAGAGTATGGTGCCCTTTTCTACCAACTTTGCTCTCAAAGGGAAAATCAGGAAGGGGAAAGATGAGCATTTCAAGTACTTCATAATAAAAGCTGGCTAGGTTAGTTTGCCCTGCCCAAAGAGTCTGCCTAAGCCATTTGCTTTGAGCTGCTCTGATTGGACATCTAAGCATTTAAGTTAGTGAATAATTAGTTAGGGTGGCCTATGTAGCCTAGAAACACTCAATATAATGAGTTTACAATTCTCTGGCATAAGAGTACCTATATAACTTCTGTAAAGTGTTACATTAACTTAAATTGGGAAGATAGTCACAGTGTATTACTTATTTATGTTACATGTTGCATCACAAATGAATGTATTATCCTGTCTTGTCCCTAGAAATGTGTTATATTTAGTTGTTGAACTCCAGGATAAGATTATATAAAATAATTGGGGAAATTATGGATTTCCTCAAACATCTCTTCATTTTGTCATATAGGGTTTTCTCTAACTTTTGCTCTAGTGAATAAAACATTTCTTATTTCTTTTTGATACCAAACTACGTCTAAAGAGTTTCAGGTATGATGACTTCCAGGCCATTTTTCTTGATGTCAAGTCTATAAAATGTTTCAAGAATCAATTGAGTCTCACAGTCCTACAATTTTATGCTCCAAATATATCAAAGTAATGCAGCAGTTTAAGCTTTTGTGTTACATGTATTGGTAAGATTTAACCCATTATTAGGCCACATCTCTTCATGTAGCTATGAACCCATATAACTAATGTCGAAAAAAGTCTACACAGTTCACATACTGAAGCTGGGGATGAAGCACCTAAGCCTTGGATGAATCAACAGGATGCAAACTCCTTAAGGTCATGAGCTATTTTGCATTTTCATTCTTTCATTTCACAGAAAACTCTCTGACACTTGGTATCTGCCGAATTGAATTAATAAAACCACTCTATTGCCACAGAAAATCATACAAGTGTGAATTCTGATTTCAACTAAGTTAATATTTAAGTACCTACTATTGTGTGTGCCAGGAATAGTTCAAGGTATTAGAAATATCCAAAGAAAATTAACATCAAAATGAAATTTGAAGAGGAAAAATGTCATAGCACAGTGGAAAGGGACCTGATTATGGAGTCAGAGACCTTAGTAACAATCCTTCCTCTCATGTTCTTCTCTATGCCATCACAGGCAAGTCTCTTGGACCCATGAATCTCAGTTACCTTATTTATAAAATGAAGAGGTTTGACCAAATGGCTTCTAATATTCCTTCTGGCCCAAGATCTAATAAGTTATCCCAATGAAGAGGTCAAAAAGAGCCCAGAAATCAACTAAACAAACAAGAAGTATTTATTAAACACTTACTGTGTAGGAATCAAAGATAAGAGTGAAGAATCCCTGCCTTCAAGGAGCATTTTTCTAGCATATGCTTAGACAGCAAACAATTGATACTTTGTCAAATGAAAAAAAAATGGCAGCCTAGGAAAATATTGGTTTATTGGCTTAGAACATGAACTCTTTTGTAAATTATTATGCTGAAGGATGGTTGTCACGCGTGGGAAGAAAGATACAATTCCATTGCTATTGACTTGGTATTTATAGGTAACTCAGAGACTGATGGCTAAAAGACAGCTACCTCTTTCTCCCCAGAGTTCATTTCCTGTCCACATACCTTCAGAATTCTAGATTCAAAGCCATTGTCTTCATTCATTATATCTTAGAGGACAACCTTTCCTCCTTATTACAGAGCATTCCACGTTGATCGTTAAGGACTGTAGCGGCAGTCCAAATGGTGTAACCATTCTACTGCACAGGTATAGATCCAGACTTATGTAGCCTATGATATTTAATAAGATGCTTTTAAAGACAGTCTATCATTTTTATCCAGGTAAAAACAGCTATTTTCTATCTGAATTACAAATGTCACATTTAGATGCATATCTATCTAATAAAGACCAAAGTATGAATATTACTTTTCTAACTTTTTATTTAATTTTTAATTTACAGAATAAAACAAGTATTCCTGTAACATAATTGTAAAAAGATGATTGTACATAAAACTGAAAAATCTGTTATGTACAACTTGCTATTCTTAATAATATAATAAAGATATTGTCTAGATTTCTTTTTTCCCTCCCCCTCTTCTGCCCTAGTGATGGCTACCATTAAACACATGTATGAATATTTCTATAAACACCTTTACATCTATGACTTGGTGGCTATGTCTGTGTGACTAAAAACTCAAAAAATTAAACAGTGGATCCAGTTTATTCAACTGCATTTGTCAATTCATATTATGCTATGAGTCCAAAAAAAATCACAATATTTAAAGTGATGGTCAACCAATCAAAAATACTTACATACATATACATAACAACAATCTGTAGGGAAAAAAATTATTAGTTCTGATGTATTCTATATGTAGATGTTTTACCTTATTATAAGTTTCTTCTACTTTCACTTTATGAATTATGTCACTTTTATAAGAGATCTGCAAGGTCACAAATCAGAAGATAAAAGTATACTCCTGTGAAATCACTACAGAACTTTTACAAAAAGCTATAAAGTGATAAATCATGACTCAGAGCATGTCTGAAAGTTGAAGTAGAATTCACCTTGTTTGAAAGTGCATCCCATTCATTTTGAGTAATCACAAGGGCTTCAATTCTGACTGCAATCCACTCTTTCTCCACTAATACTGAATACCTATGCTGTGTCTTCCCTATTTTCAATTGTTCCTCACTCCACCTAAAAAGTCTTTTAATAATCTTTTGAAATTTAGAAGCAGGTGATTATAATATTTCTGTTGGGAAAAGACAATTTCCTGTTATATAAAAGTATTCAAAATACCTTACCATATTGTACATAGTCAGGTTTGGGAGGATTCAGAGTCTTTATTTCATTGGTACAGGAACTACTAGTATGTATGCTTTCTTAGCTAATATACATCAATCTTTTTTCCCCCCTGTAAGCAATAGCTTGGTAATCTTAAGGAGTTGTCAGATCCATCCATGCCACTCTTCTTCTCATAGAATTCCAATGGTTTCCTATTTCCTCTGGGAAAATATAAACTTTTAGCTTTTAAAGCATTTTACAACTATCCTCTCCTATTTTTCCAATTGCATATAATATTATTATTCCCTTTCCTGATCTCTGCAATCTAGTCCACTTATCTTTCTTCCTGTTCTTCCCAGAAATCCCCATTTCCAATCTCTGTCTTTGCACTGCCTAACTCATATTCCTAAAATCTATTCTTTTCTTAGCTTTACCTTGTAGAAGCCCTGTAATCCTTTAAGACATAGTTAAAGCACCAAACTTCACAAAAACTTTCATAACTACTTTATAATTGTTGTATTTATCCATATATATATTTATACTTTCTCTATTTCTATATGTACCATTAGAATGTAATTTCCTTCTGAATAAGATGTTTCATTTGTTGTTCCTATACTTCTTACATGGAGAACAGGGACTACTGAAAAAATATATTCCTGTTGATCAACATTTGGAGGACTGAGAGATTAAATAATAAAACAAGACCTAAACCTAGGACTTTGTTATTTGCAAGCCTACCTTCTCTCCACTATGGCATCCTGCCTCTTTTATATAGATTAGAATTCTTGTAATTGCTGTAGCTGTTTGTTTGTTTTGGCTTCTTTGCTTTGGGGTTTGAACCTGTAATTCTAGTGGTACATAGAATTTCTGATGAGAAAGATGTCTATTTGAATGCGGACTGACATCTGTTCTTAAGTTTGGAGCCTTAGAGTTGCTAGGGGAACTATGAAGTTAAGTGACTTGCCCAGCATCACACAGCCAATATGTTAGAGATAGCACAAGAACCCAGATTTTTCTGACCCTGAGTTCAAATTTCTATCAAGTATGGCATGATGCAGCCCTTTTTTAAACGAGTTTTTAAAGTGGATATCAACTTCTTCATGTAAAAATAATCTGCATTTTCATAAAAATTATAATTTTATAATCATCAAGAAAAGCATTATTAGGATAACTTCTTACCTTTTAAGTATGTTTTAAAAGTACACTTTTAATTTTAAAGAACTAGAGATGCTCCAAAATGTCAAATCAATATGCCATAAACTGACTTTCCTCTATTTAACATTTAGGAATATAAGAGTAAGGGGGCAGTTAGGTAGGGCAGTGAATAGAGCACTGGCCCTGGAGTGAGGAGGACCTGAGTTCAAATCCAGCCTCATATACTTAACACTTACTAGCTGTGTGACCTTGGGTAAGTCACTTAACCCCAGTTCCCCCTCCAAAAAGCAAAAATTTAATAAAAAAACTAAAAATTAAAAAAGAATATAAGTGTAAATTCTACTATCTCAGATTCCACAGGGTACATCCAGTTCTGGGGGCAGATAAGAGTTGTTGGGAAATCAATCAGAATGGTTTTGGGGAGCCAAAAAACTGCTATTGTGGACCCAAAAGAAGTATAAGACATGGTCCATTGGTCCTTTTCTTATACTATGGAAAACATAAGAACATTTAGAAAATGGATGAAACTATTTTTACTGTAATAGATAAGGATGATGATGAAAGATATGAGGTTTAGCCCCATAAGGTTAGGCGAAATTTGGATAATACAAAAAGAGGAAAAAGAAGGTCATTCCAGAAGTGTGAGTGAGAGTTGAGGATGTAAGCAACACCAGCACAAACAATTCAGATCGGCAAGACTCAATGACAGATAGACAGAAGAGTCAAAGAAGATGAGCAAAGGTAATAATATTTTGGAAGGGATGCCATGGGTTTTGTTGGAGACCTCTTGAGTCTTTAAATGACAATGGTACATTCAGATCTCTGCATTCTAACTTAGCTTTGCCATTGTTGCTCACTCCTTCCTGATGCAACATTCTAAGCAGATTCTTCCTCCTCTTCCTTTAAAACTGTTTAAATCTAGATACAGATTACCCCATTGCCTACTGAACCAGTACAAACTTAATAGCCTGACTTTTTAGTTTTTCAACCATCAGAATTTGCCCTACTTTTCCAACCTTTTCTCATAGTGCTACCTTTAACATATCTACTCTCTGTTCTGGCCAGAATAAACTATTATCTTTTTTTCTGATCATATATACCCTTATTTTAACGTGTTCATATTTACACATGGAATATATTCTCCATGTCTCACATACACACACACACACACACACACACACACACACACCCATGATCACTGCTGCCTGCTGAATTGTTTTCCTTCATATAAAACCCAACTCAAATGTCATCATCTGCATGAAGTCTTATCTGATTTTCCTGGCCTGATATAATTGTTTCATTTTCAAATTTCTCACTACATTTTGATTGATCCTTTTCTTTTCACTTATATTCCAATTTATATCACAGTTATTTTTCACTACATTTATTTTTGTCATTAGTACCTAAGTTAGTGCCACTTTACACTATGGTCCCCTCTACTAAACTTTTGGATTCACCAGGTTTAACTTTAAGATACTCCTCAGCGAGTTTTATCTGTTCTCCCAGGAAAAATAAAAATTTAGCATAACAAAAAGGACCCACAATTCCCATGAAAGTACCTGGCTAAGAAGTTATTGAATAGGACAGATTTTACATTATTAGACAGAAAATGAAAAGGATTCACACCTAAACCCAGGAACATTTATATCACTATACTAGGTTTGAGGGTCTACCATAAAAGAAAGAACTCAAATTGCCTAGAGGTTACTGCAGGTTTCCACTCTTTTGGCTCTCACTTTCCCCAAAGACCTGTACAATCCACAGGATTAACAGTATCAATAGAAGGATAGGTCTTGCTTACTAATCCATATATTAGCCTCCTATATGCTGACATTTCTTCTTCTTCTGTTATTTTTTCATGGTCACTTTTTTTTCATTGCTCAGGTTGAGCAAACTATTCACAGAGGGGGGAAAAGACTGAATAATTCCTATTATGTAGATCAGTGTTTCTTAAACTTTTTTTTCTACTTGCAACCTCTTCAGCAATTCTTAAACTATGGATTGCAATCCCATGTGAGATCATGAGTCACAGTTTTAAAATTTTAGACTATGTCTACAGCTGGACCAAAAGCTTATAGAACTCTTTTATCTGTGTGGATGTATACAAGACCATATTGGACAGAAAATACAAATGAATGATAAGCCAGACCAAGATTAGAATAGGCTGAGAATGAACAATTTTGCCTTTAGGAAAGAGCAAACTTTTTTTGCTGAAATAAAGACCTATCTTTTTAACACCAATATTCTCCTGATGATGTATAGCTTTGAGTCATTCAATGTAACAGTTTCCAATGAATTAAAGCTGAAGAATCCTAAAGGGCAATAAAAAAAATACATGGTGAAAGTGAGCAGGCAGCAACCTATAACATACAAGGAAAGAAAGAAAAGACATGACATCATGAATTTCATCAAAAGGAACGTATGATCAAATATGGAGATTAAATGGTCACAGAGTGAGAGCAACAAACAACTGATGGGCAGCCTGCTTGCTTCACTGGTATCTATATAATGTCAAGAGAATTTGAGGAAGGTCCCTAGTACATCAAACATTCCCTCTTTGGCAAACTTATTTCAAGGATGACACGGTTGAGAAATGAGTAGGATGGACAGGCATTAGTGGGTTGGGCTGTGCACCACTGGAGGGAATGCCAACATTGATGAGGCCACAAATCCACTGGAAATATGGACTAAGGCAGGTTTACAAAGGGAGGAGAAATACTCATTTCACAAATAGGGATGCTTGAATAGATGTCTCATGATACATCAGTTATTGGACTGCAATAAAATTCAGACCAGCTTCCAAGTAAGGGAACTATCCCATAGATCATGCCATCCATTAGAAAGTTTAAATCAAAAGGTACTGCACAGTCCATTCTGGAAATCCCAGGAATTCACATATTCCTCTTACCGAGCAGCTCAATTTACTGTAAATATATTCTTTGCTATTTGTCCTCAAAGTACTCTAACATAATTCAATATACAATTAAAAATGCAAATGTTATTGAAAAGTTTATTTATGTGCATAAGTTTTCCTCTCACTGCTGTCTGAAATATATTGATAAAACTGCTGTCAGACTTTTGCTTTGCCAGTTTAGAAAATGAGAGCATTCTTTCCGTTATTGTTGTATCATTATTTTGGCAAGTAAAAGATGCCTCAATGACTAACATGTCATTATTGTGTGTGAGTTGTGTTTTTTCCTTCTAGCTGGAGTAACATTTTTATCTGCAAAGTGGGATGATTCTTTTAAATACTCCAATCATACTCGGTCCTTGTTTTCTAAACTCGTGAATCTTGAAGATGGTGGAAATTATGGGAATGGAATTATATGTCTGAAAACTGACATTTGAGGTAGAGGCTTCATCTCTACCTCTACATCTACCTCTATATCACTCTTCTAGAGATGAATGGGGAAAAAGCATAAAAATAGACAGAGAAATTTTGAGGAATACTGGTTATATAATTAATGTCTTTTTCTTTCCATAGTAAAATGTATTTTTTAAAGAATCAATTTTAATTCATCATGCATAGTTTTGGTTATGAAAATCTAACCATCCAATTTCCATCTCCTTGAGAGTAAGGACTGTCTCTTATCTATCTTTATTTCCCTTCCCTTGATCCTTCTCCCAAGTCCACCACAGTGCATCTCATAACACAGGAACTTAATAAAATAAGGAATGAAAGAACTGTGTCCCTAAATGTCTTCTGGTCCATAGCACTTAAACAACTAGAATTCTTTATGCTTATGTTAATTTTCTTTGTTTTACCAACACAGAATCAGTATGTGACAGGCCACGCACAAGTGTAGTATATTTTTTGATATGACTCCATTGAAGAACAACTCTCAATTTGTAAGGAGAAAAATTTGTAGCTAAGTGTTGATTTGTTGTAACAGAATTCAAAGAACTTCAATGGCAAATAAATTCCCTTTATCCAAACATAAGAATTCTCCATAGACTACAGAGTTTGAGCATATCTCTATGCAACAAATGACACTGGGGGGAAGAAAAATAAATCACCACTACTATGACATGCAATAATGAAACCAAATATAGCTATAACACAAATAATAAATATTTATAAAGAAACAAAATATAGCACATCTAAAATACAAACTGAGGTAACAGAACATATAGAGTGGTCTCTCAGGGAAGTGTTAGGTTGTATTTATATGCACAATTGGTTCAACTGCATTTGTGGTCAATTTAGTCAAAAATGAGTGTATTAAGCCAAAACATCAATCACGTCAGTAAAAGAAAACAAAAACAAAACATTTTGACTGAATTTGGACTGACTTGACTGTTTACAAATGTGAATCTATAACCATTATGTGAAACAATGGAAATGAAAAATGTCTAAATTGTTAGCAAAGGAAGGATACAGGTAGCAATGAGAAAAGTCTACATTGCCATATTAATTTTTTTTTCCTTTTTAATTAACCGATACCCTAAAAAGAGATTTTAGAAAATACTATGATATGAACTCAAATCAAATTAAAAGAAGAGCTATGTAAGGAAATCAAATTTCTTGATCTTAGCTTGTCAAAAAGCAAACTGGCCTTCAGAGACTCCACTCCACCACCCCCTTAAAGTATCTTCACACATTCAATTCAATTCATCTAAGTAAAAATTCTCAAAACACTTCCATGCTGCCAGTAAAAACAACAAAAAACAAAAAAAAACTGCTCTTAGGTATTTAAGCTGAAATCAAAGTGGCAACTTCAGTATAAAAAATGAAGGAACAGAATAATGCTAAGGAATACGCAATAAAAACTTTTGCAAACATTTTCTCATTTTTTTAAATAGCTAAAGTTCCATATAAATGTCAGTTACTGCCATTACTAACATCTAATGTTTAAAAAAGATGGATCATTTTATACTTACACACATGCTTAAAATCAACATATAAACCATTGGGAGGACTCAGCATAGGAATCTACTGTCTAGCAATTGTATCCGCCTCCATCTTTCAAAACTCCATCTTCACCCCGTCCAACTTAGTTTCATTAAAAGATGATATCTGCTATTTATTTTGACCATCTTTTATCTGGGTAAACAGCATTGTTAGCAAGGAAGATGATTGCTTACCCTGTTCCTCTATTCACCAAGTTTGTCTTATTTGCACCTTCACAATATCTCTTATATATTCCAACTTCTCTACACTCACACACCCACCACCCTAATTCAGGCCCTGATCTCTTCTGATATGAACTATTACAGTAGTCTTCTAAATGATCTCCCTGCCCCTGCCTCATATTTCTTTTAACTCCAATCCACTGCTTAAAAAGCTGCTAAAATGATTTTTTAAATTATAAGTCTGTTCATATCAATTTCTCCATGTAATAAATTCCAGTGGTTTCCTATTATCTCCAAGATCAAATGTATTTTTTTTGTGGTGGTGGCATTTAAACTTTTCACAACCTGGACCCTTCCTACCTTTCCCATATTCTTATATTTTACTACCTTCCACACATTCTATGATCAAGTCACAGTGACCTGTTTGCTGTTTGCCACACAATACTCTATCTCCCAATTCATGCCTTTGCACTGGCAGTACCTCCATACCTGAAATGTTCTGCCTTCTCATTGCTGCTTCTTATTTTTCCTGACTTCCTTCAAAATTCAGTACAAAGCTCAGATTCTATAGATGGCCTTTCTCAGTCCCACCAGCTGCTACTACTCCCCTTTCCCTCCAAGATTGCCTTCAATAGATTTTCTCTTTGTCTCTCTGCCTCCCTCCCTTCTTTCCCACTTTCATCCAGCTAGATGGCGAGATTAGCAGAAAACTGGCAGTTTTGTTTGTGCAAGTCATAATCCCACATTCCATAGTAGATCACATCTTTGCTATCACATAATTGATAAACTAAAGTATCCCACTGGGCTATTGCTTTTGTTTACTTTTTAAAAGCATTTGATTCAGTAGAACAAAATGCCATTTTAGTGGGGTTTTTTTCAAAAAGGCATACATCTCTTACATCAAAATCATTCAAGATTCACTGATGTATACAAGAGAGATGCACAGTAAAGATTATTCAGTGACTCTAAGCATCACTATAAGGTGATGCATACAAAATGGAGATCTATGTTTCTCAAAGGTGTTTACCAATGTCATGTGGAAATCTAGCAGGTAATAAAAGATGAAGAAGGATTTCTTAAAGAATGGGATATTCTCTAGATGCTGCTGTTTGTGGATGACATCACACTGGTTGCTTACAATCCTGGAACACAATAGAGTTTCCTGGAAAAAGTCCATACCATTCAAAAGAAATTAGTTTAACATAGGGGTGGGGAACCTGTAGCCTCGAGGTCACATGTGGCCCTCTAGGTCTTCAAATGCAGCCCTTTGACTGAATCCAAACTTCACAGGAAAAAAGTCCTTTTATTAAGAGGATTTCACCAGTGTAGGAAATTTCTGGTATGGAAATGTCTTTGTTTCAAGGTAGATGGAAATCAAGGGTGTGATGATAAAGGTGACACAATCAGTTGTGGGGGGGAGGGACGGGAGAGTATGAATCACATGTTTTTTAAGTTTAATCTGCACTATTAACTTCATCACTTTCTTAACTCCATCTCTTTATTAAGTCTAGACAATCAACAAAACAATCAAGAATATCCTGATTTGTAACATGTGTCAGTTTCCACTGTAAATATTCACATTGGGAATTTAATGATTGGCTGTTGAGAGGTCAAACTGGTTCCAGCATACTCTTGATTTCACAATTATCTATGTCATAATAAATAAGTATTAGGAATTTTTCTTGGGCATGTAGAGGTCAAAAGAATTGTTTAAGATCACAGAACAAATATTAGAGATGAGATTTGAACTTAAATCATCCTGATGCGAAGTCCAGTATTCTCTCTTTCATGAAATGCTGCCTCTACAAAAGCATATATAGGGGGAAAATCATCTTTAAAATAATACTAATGGAAAAAAATAAACACAAAAGTTCTGCAATAGAAATATCAATGTGGGGGGGGGGGTGGCTAAGTGGCACAATGAATAGAGCACTAGCTCTGGACCTGAGTTCAAATCCAGCCTCAGACACATAACAATTACTAGCCATGTAACCTTGGGCAAGTCGTTTAACACCAATTGCCCTGTCCTCCAAAAAGCAAACATGCGCACGTGTGTGTGTGTGTGTGTATACACATATATAGATAGGAAGAAACATTGGATAACGTTTCAGGGATTTATCTTCATATTTAATTTTTTTTCTTTTTGGAGGGCAATTGGGGTTAAGTGACTTGCCCAAGGTCACACAGCTAGTTTTTGTGTCAAGTATCTGAGGCCAGATTTGAACTCAGGTCCTCCT
>CM053594.1:221736944-221760824 GCA_028646575.1 Pseudocheirus occidentalis | reverse complement strand
ATTGGATAACGTTTCAGGGATTTATCTTCATATTTAATTTTTTTTCTTTTTGGAGGGCAATTGGGGTTAAGTGACTTGCCCAAGGTCACACAGCTAGTTTTTGTGTCAAGTATCTGAGGCCAGATTTGAACTCAGGTCCTCCTGACTCCAGGGCCGGTACTCTATTCACTGCGCCACTTAGCCACCCCAATTTATCTTCATATTAATTATGAAATTGACATGTAAGCTTAGAAAGTTTTCTTTCTATTATGTATACTGCCAGCATCACTCAATTTTCTTATGATTCTTCAGTGTAAAGATAAGTTCCCCAATAACCCCACTTTTGCTCTTTTCTTTAATATAGAATATCTCAAATGTAAGGTAATTTAGGCTATCAATTCACTTTGATACATTTATTGGGAAAACAACTGTTTCACTGGATATCTCAGAAATTGAGCACTATTGTGGTGACTTACTATTAAGGGGATTTTAGTCTAAATGGAACCTGTCTCAAGCTAGATAACATAAAAGAAAAAGAAACAGTGACAGAAAAGATAATAAAGCTTTGGAATGGAAAGGAAAAGGTAACCCATTTCACCTGGATGCTCTGAAAAATTATGAAATAACATTAGATACAAGCTTTGAACTAGAGAAACAGGTATTTACACAAAATATAATCCATTCATCAGACCGCATCTCATTCTCACCTTGTTTTTATACACAATATCTCCTAAGGATCTAAAAAGTATGAGATAATCAAAGGGAGGAGAATAACTGTAATCCCTCTGACTTCAAGTTCTGACTTAAAATTAAGAAAATAATCTAACAGGTTATACAGTTATAGATGGATGTACACACACATACATATACTTATGTGGGCATGTTCCTGACTCAGACAAGAGTGATTGACAACTTCAAGATTTATCAGTAGAAATAACATCTAAATATAAAACTATACCCTCCAACAATTTTCTGAGAGACAGCCACCAACTACATAGAATTTCAAACTTATGGAACGTGAAAAGGAACAAATGTATACCTGTATCTAGAAGCAACTGCTCTGAATGTTGGGTTTTAAAACACTGGTTCCTAGGATTTCTTAGGTTGAAAATTATGAGTTAAAAAAAACTCTTTTTAAAAATTCTGGCTTTTGTATGAGAATCAATCATTTATAGTATTTATATGCCAGGCACTATGCCAATGTGAGGAAAGCAAAGAAAAAGCAGAATTCTCCCTATCTTCAAGTCACTCTGATTTTAATGTGGGAAACAAAAATGTACATAAATAGGTCTATAATGCACAATATAAATACAAAGAAGATATAAAGTAGCCTTTAAAAGGAAGCCACAAGCAGCTAGAGGACCAAGAAAAATATCTTGCAGAAAATTTTTAGAAATGGTCAATTGGCAAAATTTAATAACCTAGAAAATTAAAGGATCATTAAGTGATCTAACCTACAGAGTTGGTATGGGTAACTAAGAAACTGAAACAGATACATGGGCCAATTCAACCCTAGACATAGAGAATCTAAAGAGTAGGCGATTTTAGGTCAGAGTCACTCTGGCTGGCTTTTAGAAATCTGCCCACAGGTGACTGTGTTTGCACATGGAACTGGCCATGGGCCATAGTTTTAAGAACTATTAAACTTCTATTGTCAGGGAGGGGCTACCTGAATAGATAGAAGACAAGATGACAAGTAGATAGACAGGAAGACAGAAGGCTATGTTAGTCATGAAGTCCATCAGCATTTATGAAGTGCTTACTATGGGCCAGGCATTGTGATGAGCTCTGGGGATACAAAGAAGGCCAAAAATTTAAAATAAAATAAGGGCAGTTCTTCTCCTCTAGGAGCCCACATACTGATGCGGGAGACAAAATGAAAAGAAAAAAATAGCTACAAGCAAGATACATATAGGACAAATCAGAGATAGTCTCAGAGAAAGGACATTGTAATCAATGGGTGACTGGAAGGCTTCTTGAAGAATGCAGGGTGTCAGATGAAAACAAGGAATCCAGTGAAGCTGGGAGGCAGAACTGAAGAAGAAAAGTGTAGCAGGCATGGGGGTGAAAAATGCACAGAATAGGGAGATAGAATGTACTGGGTAAGGAATGGAAAAGAAGGCAGTATCACTGGATCATAGAGGACTTGACTGGTAAGATAGGAAGGGGTCAAGTTTTGAAGGGCTTCAAAAGCCAAAAATAGAAGTTCATTGCAGAGGAGATCTCAATGATCACGAGATCAGCAGAGATGTTCACAAATTATCACCAGACAAATGGACTGGACAAAAAGTGGATCAGAGATGATGTACTTTAGCCTCTGGTGGAGGACAAAGACATAATACTCAAGAGAGCAGGGAAAATAGCACCAGAGAATATCAGCATCCTGGCAAAACTGGAAATATAAACTTTCTTGGCTAAATGTGATCCCTAGTTATACATGTCTCCTATATGAATGTCTTGATTTTCTGTTCCCTAGTCACATATATGCTTTGTACATGTGTTCTTCTCCACTAGTAACGCAACAACTCTAGGAGAGTGAACTCCATGTGTATGCAGGGAGGTATATGTCTTTTACTTATCCTTTAACTTGTTGGTAAAAATGAATTCACCAGTGAGGACTTATCTAAAATACAGTTTTCAGAGAATGCTGGCCCAAATCATACTTAAAAGTTTAGAGAAATTTTTTGGTAGATGTATACATTGTATGCAGGTGGAGAAAACAATGCCCATATAAGTTATATGGCTTGTCAAAGACCACAGATGTAGAAAGTTAAAGGGCCTGTTTTCAAATCTAGGTCATATGACTTGAAATCATGCATTCTCTCTTTACTGCACTACTCTTGCTCCATTTTCTCTTCATATTGGTCTTTAGGTAAGACTTACTGAGACAGATTCATTCCCTATATAATCATTTCTTTAATAATAGCATTTTACTGTTCACTCTTCAGACATAGAGAAGACAGTCATCATTTCTTCCACCTTTGTGGAAACAAAAGGACAGCACTCTGATGACCTGACATGTCACTGAATAAGATTGCAGGGGCAGTAAGAATCAAGGAGAACCAAATTATCAATGTTGCTGCCTGTCTCAGGAACGTTTGGCAGGTACAGACTTTCTCAGAGTACAGAGAAGCCAAGAAAAGGGTTGTCTTTCAAACCCTGAAGAATGCCCAATCAACTTTAGCACATGGAAAACAAAATAAATAGAAATAGATCCTGTGTGAGTAGTCTGGGCTAATGAGAAGCAGAAGGGAAAAACAGAAACCAAGTAGGAAATAGCATTAGGTATACAAACTTTCTCTTTTCAGACAACCTGGGTGAAACACAAATATTTGATAGACTGAAGAAAACTTTAGCTATGATTTATAGAGCTTTACTTTCACTTTACTAAGTGAAACTTGCTTCACAGATGTAAAGTATGATTGTCAATGTTACTAAGGGGAAGGGGAAGAAATAATAATAAAGGACAAGGGGAGTCCTTCATTTTCTTATGGAATCCTTTGTAAGGAGGACAGTCCTTCCAGATATTCCACCTGAATGAAGCAGACATGCCAAGAACTAAATATACAAATAAAATGAAATCCTAAATCCAAAGGAAAAAAACCATGCCTTCATTATGCAACCAACAGTGAAATTTAATGACTCAATGACAGTCATTAACAGCCGGATGAATAATGTTTATGCTCAAGTAGCATATGGGTAAAAAGAAATACAGGCCAAGGAAACCATTACCTTTATGTGCTGGTAAGTAAGAAACATTCCTATATGGCATATCTTTTTTATTATATATCATTTATACTATCTATTTTATGTCTTATTGTGTGCTTTGTCAACATTTTTTTCTGGTTTTGCTTAGCATGTTTATTTCATAACCTGGGATCTTCAAAATTTATTGCAAAATTTGTAAGGCAAATCATTACTTTCTTCTAAGACTTTTATTTTAAAACCAATAACAATTAAAAAGGCTAATTGTTCCTTGTGGTTAAAAAATAGAAATATTAAATTGCAAATATTGGATATACATGCCAGTAAGTCAGTCAGGCAACAAGCATTTAAGTGCCTATATTGTGCCAGGCACTGTCCTAAGGGCTAAAAATACAAAGAAAGGAAAGAGATAGTCCTTGACCTCAAGGAACTCACAGTCTAATGGGAAGAAGAAGGGCAAAAAAAATGAAAACTATGAACAAAAAGATATAAACAGGTTAAATTAAAGGTAACCAAGAGAGGGAAAGCACTATCAATCAAAGGGATCATGAAGGTCTTTTTTCCAAAAGGTATAATTGGATCTCAGACTTGAAAAAAGCCAGTGAAGTCACAAGGGAGAAATAAGAAGGGAGAGAATTATAGGCAGAGGGGACAGTCACTGAAAATGCCAGGAGTCAGACAGCAAGGAAACCAGAGTCACTTTATCACAGAGTACTTAGGAGGAGGAAGGTATAAGAAGATTGAAAAGTTAGGAGGAGACAAGTTTTGAAAAGCTTTGAAAGTCAAGCAGAAGAATTTATAGTAGATTCTGGAGGTGATCAGGAACCCTGGAAATTATTGAACAGGAGAATGTTATCATCAGACCTGCACTTTAGGTACATTAATTTAACAGCTGAGTGAATAATAGACTGAAGGGTGGAGACCTATGAGGTAATAAGACAAAAAAGGTGGCCTGGATTATATTTGGGAAATTGTATATTACTTATAGTGATCCCAAGCTGCACCCTAAAACAAAACCACATCTTTTTAATACTAATATTCCTCTACTAAGGCTATAAGGAAATGGATTTTTAATATCACAGTGTCCAAAGAATCTAAAATACATGTATTCCAAAGAGCAGTAGAGAAGAACTAGAGCAAGCAGACTATAGTGTGTTACCAGTGATTGTTTGAAAACAAAAAGTGTGCAAACATGTTCAAGTATCATATTCAAATGGATTTATAATTCCCTCAAATCTTAATACATGTCTGTTCATCCTCTATAACCTTTGTCCACCCAAGAAGCAATGATCTTTCTTCATTTTCCCTTAATGTAGCATGGATACCACTGGTAATTTTGAGTTACCTACCATTATCACTCAGTCTCCCCATGTAACCAATTTAACCCTTTTTTTTTTTTTTTGCTAACACATTAGTTTGTTGATCTCCTTTAAACGGTCTTGTGCCCAATTCCTGGTTTATAATGCTTTGGCACTTGAATGTAAGCATTAAGTGTTGTTTGTCCTTTAAATGACCCTCAATTTCAATTCTTTGGAGACTGTACTGTTTATGACTTGAAACAATTCACTACCTGAATAATATTGATGTTATAAAGATGGGCTTGCATTGCAAGGAGGAGCCTAGGGACATTAAAATCACTTTGAAATTTCTCAGAGAGAATACAGCTCATTCTGTCCTTACTCAGTTCTGGGTTTAACTCGTTGTTTATGTATAGTTTTTATCCAAGACATGTATTAATGATGTACGGAATTTAAATACCTAAAAGTAGGTATTTTGGATTGACTGCTAGTTTTTTTGCAAGAAACAACTAGTACCCAAAAGATTCTTAAAATACCAATGTATAACCTATACATTGAGAAGAAGTTGTAGGAGATATATGAGAGAAGATGGAGAAAACTGGCAAAGAATAAAAAGTCATGAACAGGTTTAGATATGCACAATTCTGTTGAGTATCCACATCATAAGATGATAAGCACATTGAAGTATAAGTAAACTCAGAGTGCGCAAAATGGTGCTATATACACTTAGTCTCTCCAACAAATTTTTGTGTGTGATTAAAATAGAACAGAAGCCAAATTAACAAGTACTATCATTTTTACTATAAAATAATTAAATATAACTAAAAATAAAGTTTAAAGGAACAAAGAGGCTCAAATTCCCTGTATATAAAAGAAGATATTGTAGGACCTGCAATACTATATAATAAAACTTAAGGAACATCATTAGCCAAGTACAGGGTAATTTATCAGAGATTTCTTTTACCCAGTTTTAAATATTATCCTTGAATTTAGATAAAAATTATTTAATAACTTATAGATCAGATAAAATGTAAATTTAAATCATTTCTGAGATTTACTCAGTCTGCTTCCAAAAAACAAAAAAACCAAATAAACAAAAACCCTATTTGTCAGAAAAAGAAAAATCTGGAGGCATAGCCAAGATGGTGGAGAAAAAGCAGTGACTCTCCTGAGCTTATCCCAAACTGCTCTGAACATGGTTAAATGTTACCATAAAACAATTCCTAGAGTGGCAGAACCCACAAAAAGGACAGGATGAAACAATTTTCCAGCCAAAGGCATCTTAGAAGGTCAACAGGAAAGATCTGTTGTACTGGGATGAGAATGAAAAACAGTGCAGGCTGCACCACTGCAGACTAGGCCTCCACAAACATGGGTCAGACTTTGGAAGTCACTGAATCTGCAGCAGCAATAGCTCTTGGCCCACAGATGGTGAGTTGAACAACTGGTCAGAAAGAGATTGTAGGGGCTTTTCCTGTTTGGGCCGGTGTTCCATAGAGCGCCAGCATGGGGGTGGACTTCCACCACAACAAGGACCGGAAACTCCGGCGCAAGGAGCCCAAGAGCCAGGACATCTACCTGCGCCTGCTGGTGAAGCTCTACCGGTTCCTGGCCCACAGAACCAACTCCACTTTCAACAAGGTTGTCCTGAAGAGTCTGTTCATGAGCCGGACCAACAGGCCCCCTTTGTCCCTGTCTCGAATGATCAGGAAAATGAAGCTTTCTGGCCAGGAAAACAAGACTGCTGTGGTCGTTGGGACTGTGACTGATGATGTGAGGATCCAGGATGTCCCCAAGCTGAAGGTGTGTGCCCTTTGTGTGACTAGCAATGCCCAAAATCGCATCCTCAAGGCTGGTGGGAAGATCCTCACCTTTGACCAGCTGGCCATGAGCTCACCCAAGAGCCGGGGCACTGTCCTGCTGTCTGGTCCCCGGAAGGGCCGTGAGGTATACAGACATTTTGGAAGGCACCGGGCACTCCCCACAGCCATACCAAACCATATGTCCGATCCAAGGGCCGAAAGTTTGAGCGTGGCAGGGGCCACCGTGCCAGCCAAGGCTACAAACTCCCTTCCTCATTGTTATATTAAAGAATTTTGGACATTTTAAAAAAAAGAGAGATTATAGGGGATCTCTTTGCTAGCACTGAGGCAAAACTCTGCTGCTTTGCCCATACTCAGATACAGGTCACAATCCCAGGTGGCAGGTCCAGGGCAAGGAGAAGCACTAGCACACCAATATTTGCAGGCAACAGTGGAGCAAGGACCCTCATCACAGTTCAGGGCAGAATAGAGTGCTTATGGGCAGTAATAGACAGAGAACAGACTGGGAGAGTAATAAACATCTCTCCTTAGATCACACCACCTTGGAAGAACTGAAAACTTACAGATCCATAGAAGTATCAGTGAAAATCTCAGTATCAGCTCTCTATAGCACAAAACTCCTGAAGCCTAGGACAATACACCCTCTACCCTGGAAGCAGAGCTCCACTTTAACAAAGAGTTAAAAGTCAAGAAATAGATTGGGAAAAGGAGCAAACAACAACAACAAAATGTGACCACAGAAAGTTACTACAGTGACAAGAAAAATCAAAAATCAAAACATATACTCAGAAGGAGATAACAAAATAAAAGCTCCTACACCAAAAACCTCCAAGAAAACTATGAACTGGTCTCAGGTCATGGAAGAGCTCAAAAAATATGGGAGCTCTAGACAGTAAGGGGACTGAACAACTGGTCAGAAGGAGATTAAAGAGGTCTCTTTGCTAACACTGAGACAGAACTCTTTTGCTTTGCCCATAGTAGGAAATCCACATTACCCTACAGGAAAGTAATGGGAAAGTGGATAAAAGAAGGGGGGGGGTGATAAGGGAAGGCAGATTGGGGGGTGGTGGTAATCAGAAACAAACATTGTTGAGGAGGGATAGGGTCAAAGGAAAGAACAGAATAAACTGGGGGGAAGATAGGATGGATAGTGGGAAATAGTCCCCCCACTGGGAATACTCTTTCACAACATGACTATTATAGAAGTGTTTTGCATAACTACACATGTATAACCTATATAAAATTGCTTTCTCAGTGAGAAGGGATGGGTTGGGAGGAAGGGAGAGAATCTGGAACTCAAAATTTTAAAAACAAATGTCAAAAACTGTTGACAGGCAATGGGGTATAGAAATCTATCTTACTCGACAGGAAAATAAAAGGGGAAAGGGTTAAGAGAAGCAGGAGGGCAATGATAGAAGGGAGGGCAAACTAGCGGAAGAGGTAGTCAGAAGCAACACACTTTTGAAAAGGGATAAGGTGAAAGGAGAGAGAGACTAGAATGAATGAGGGGGTGGGGAAATACACTTAGCAATAGCAACTGTGAAAAAAAATTGAAGCAAGTGTTTCTGATAAAGAGCTCATTTCTCTAACATAAAGAGAACTGTGTCAAATTTATACAGACAAGAGCTATTCCCCAATGATAAATTATCAAGAGATATAAGCTTTCAGATGAAGCAATTAAAGTTCTCTATAGCCATATAAAAAAATGTTCTAACTCACCACTGATTGGAGAAATGCAAATTGAAACAATTCTGAGGTACTATCTCATACCAATTAGACTGGCAAATAGGAAAGAAAAGGTAAAAGATAAATTTTGGAGGGGATGGGGGAAAAAGGAAACAACGTACTGTTGTTGGAGTTGTGAACTGATTAAATCATTCTATAGACTAAGTATAGAGCAATTTGTAACTATACCCAAAGGGCTATAAAACCATGTATACATATATGTGTGTATGTGGGGGGTTGGGGGTGGGAGGGGTGTGTATACAAAATATTTATAGCAATTCTTTTCTAGGGGAAATAAATTAGAAATTAAAGGGATGTCCATTGACTGGAGAATGGCTAAACAAGTTGAGATATGTAATTATGATGGAATACTATTATACTATAAGAAATGATGAGCAGGATACTCTCAGAAAAACCAGGAAGGACTTGCAGGGGTTGATGCAAATAAAATGTACTGAGTGTTTCATGACTACACACATATAACCTATATAGAATTGCCTGACTTCTCAGTGATGGGGAATTGGGAAGGGGGGAAAGGAGAGAATTTAGGACTCAAAGTTTTAAAAACAAATGTAAAAATTATTTTTTATGTAATTTGGAAAATTAAACACTAAATAAATTTTAAAAGATTTTGAAAATCAAGTAAAAGAGTTAGAGGAAAAAGTGGGAAGAAGACTGAGAATGATACAAGAAAATCAGGTAAAAGAGCCAACAGCTTGCTAAAGAACACACACACCAGAAGAAAAAAAATTACTGAAGAAAGCAATACCTTAAAAAGCAGACAAGGCCAAATGGCAAAAGACATACCAAAAGCAATGAGGAGAAGATGCATTGAAAAGCAGAACCAACGAAATGTAAAAGAAGGCACAAAATCTCACTAAAAAAATTTCTTAAAAATTTGAACTGAAGAAATGTAAACTAATGACTTTATGAGAAATATAAAACAATAAAAAAACAAAGTAAAAGATTGAAAAACTAGAAGACAATGTGAAATATCTAATTAGAAAAACAACTGACCTGGAAAATAAATCTGGGAGAGATCATTTAAAAATTATTGGACTACCTAAAAGCCATGATCAAAAAAAAAAGCTTAATATCATCTTTCAAGAAACTATAAAGGAAAACTATCCTGATATTTTAGAATCAGAGGGAAAAACAGAAATTGAAAGAATCCACTGTTAACCACCTGGAAGAGGTTCAAAAATGAAAACTTCCAGAATATTGTCGCCAAATTCCAGAGCTCCCAGATCGAGGAGAAAATATTGCAAGCAGTCAGAAAGAAATAATTCAAGTATTGTGGAGCCACAGTCAGGATAACACAAAATTTAGAAGATTCTACATTAAAGGATCAGAGGGCTTGGAATATGATATTCCAGAGGACAAAGGAGCTAGGATTAAAATCAAGAATCACCTACTGAGCAAAACTGAGTACAATTCATGAGGGGGTGGAGGGGAATGGAAATTCAATGAGACTGAGGAATTTCAAGCATTCTTGAGAAAAGATCAGAGCTGAATATAAAATTTGACTTTCAAATACAAGATTCAAGAGAAGCACATAAAGGCAGAAAGGGAAAAGAACTCATAAGGGTCTTTATAATGTTAAACCATTAACATTCCTACATGGGAAGATGATACTTATAATGCATAGGAATTTTCTCATTATTAGGGCAGCTGAAAGGAGTATATATAGACAGAAGACACCGGTGTGAATTGAATATGAAGTGATGATAGCTAAAAAATAAAATAAAATTAAGGCATAAGAGAAGAATACACTGGGAGAATGGGAAAGGGAGAATGGGGCAAATTATTTCACATAAAAGAGGAAAGTAAAAGCTTTTGCAGTGGAGGGGAAGATGGAGAAGGTGAGAAGGAGTGAGAGAACCTTACTCTCATCAGAATTGGCTCAAAAAGGGAATAACATACAGATTCAATTGGGTATAGAAATCTATCTTAGCTTAGAGGAAAGTAGGGAAGGAAGGGGAAAAGAGAAGGTGAGGGTGATAGAAGGGATTGAAGATTGAGAGATGAGGTAGTTAGAACAAAACAATTTTGGGGAGGGACAGAGTGAAAGGAAAGAGAACAGAATAAACAGAAGAGGAAATAGGATGGAAGGAAATACAGTTGGCAATCATAACTGAAAAAATTGAAGAAAGTTTCTCTGATAAATATTTTATTTCTCAAACATATAGAGAACTCTAATGGCAAACAAAGTAGTACTTTGCTGCTTCTTTCAGCTTTTCAAGTGCCTTTGAGCCTCACCTTTGATTGTATGAAAAGTCTTTGTTGGAAACAGTATACATTGTATTGCCCTTAGATCTCCTTAATACGAGTTTGGAGACCTTCCCTAACATTAATACATCTAATGTCATCATATAAAACTCATGGTGGGAAAGTTTGCCAAAAGAGCAAAACAGGAAGGGTGGAATAGGAAGGAGAAGAGTAGAGAAACACTCAAGCATAAGCTGGGGCTAAACAGAACTGAGAGGAAGAATGCTCATGATTTCAGTGCTCTGTTGGTCTGCCAGAAAAAAGCAGCCTGGCTGTTGTTTTTTGACAGAATTCCTGAAAGAGGACTTTACTGCTCTTACAGAAGCCCTGAAAGAGGACTTTACTGTTGTTACAGAAGCCTCGGGACTTTACTGTTGATTTGTGTTTGATTTCTCAGATAGAAGCCTTGTCTGTTGATTTGTGTTACTTTGTCAGACAGACAGTGAATTGAGATGATAGTGCTAGCAATGTGTATAAATACTGTCATTCCTGCGTTAATGTGTATAAATGTTGTCATAGCTTTCTTTGTCTCCTTAGAAGTAGAAACTACAAAGTGTTTGGAATGTTGTAGTCCCCATGAGCTAAGACATAGAACCAGAAAAGAGAACTGCTTATGTGCAAATCCAGGCAAGAGCTGGGAGTAGTCATCTGTGGAAGAGGAGTTCTGGGGTTTGGAAGTCAGTCTAAGTTAAAATGAAAGATTTTACTTGGGTACTCAGTACTGACTGATGATATTGTAACTTACTGTGACCTAGGGGTGGGTGGTATTTGTACTTTCTGTTACCCCTTAAGGATGATTGGAAACCAGCCTTTAGTTAAGATGAAAGAAGACTCTACTTGCATATTCTGCATTGACTGAGGAGATTGTGACTCAAAGAATGACATTTTTTATTTAAGACTATGTGACCACTTTAGTAATAAGTTGTTAGGTTATTTTATTGTGAATGTTGTGATTTAATTTCTTTAATGTTTTGCTTTAATTTATTGGTGAATAAATGGAGAGTACACAATATCATGCAATTAGATCCTTA
Source organism: Pseudocheirus occidentalis (assembly GCA_028646575.1). Taxonomy (NCBI): domain Eukaryota; kingdom Metazoa; phylum Chordata; class Mammalia; order Diprotodontia; family Pseudocheiridae; genus Pseudocheirus; species Pseudocheirus occidentalis. The sequence continues at coordinate 221,748,995 of CM053594.1, read as the reverse complement.
AAGTTATTCACATCAGAAGTCCTTATGAGAGCTGCTTGTGATTGGCTTTACAAGAACTGAGTTAAATTTATAAGAATAAGGGCCATTCCCCAATTGATAAATGATCAAAACATGAACAGTTTTCAAATGAAGTAATCAAAGCCATCTCTAGCCATATGAAAAAAAAATGGTCTAACTCACTATGGATTGGAGAAATGCAAATTAAAACAACCTTGAGGTATTACCTCATACTTCATCAAGTGATGAATATACTTGATGAAGAAAAAGAAAATTACAAATGTTGAAGGTGATGTGGTGAAAATGAGACATTAACGCATTGTTGGCGGAGTTGTGATCTGATTCAACCATTCTGTACAGCAATTTGCCCAAAGGCTATAAAACCATGCATACTCTTGACCTAGCAACACCACTACTTTGTCTGTATCCAAAGAGAGATTTTTTAAAAAGAGGAAAAGGACCTATGTGTATGAAGATATTTATAGCAGCTCTTTTCTGGTAGCAAAGAATTGGAAAGTGAAGAGATTCCCGTCAACTGGGGAATTTAAACAAATTGTGTTATATGATTGTGATGGAGTATTATTGTGTTATAAGAAATGATGAAAAACCTGGAAAGACTTAAAGAAGTTGATGCAAAGTGACATGTACTGCATACAAAGTAACATGTACTACGTACAAAGTAACAGCAATATTATAGGATGATCAGCTGTGAATGATGTCAATATTCCCAGAAATAGAAAGATCCCAGATGACTCTGATGGACTTATGATGAAAAATGTTGTCCATTCCCATAGAAAGAACTGATTCTGTCTGAATACAGATTGAAGTATACATTTTTCTTGAAGTTTTTTTGTATTTGCTTTCATAATATGTCTAATATGGAAATATATTTTGCATGAGTGCACATGTATAACCTATATCAAATTTCTTGCCTTCTCAGTGAGGGCAGTGAGGAAGTGAGGAGGGAGGAAGGAAGAAAATTTGAACTTGAAGTTTTAAAAATTAATGCTAAAAATTGTTTTTACATGTAATTGGGGGAAAATAAAATACTAAACACAATTTTAAAAGACAAAAGAAAATTCTTAACTTTTTTTTACTTTCTGCTGTATATTTCCTTCCTATTAGCTTACAGTTAATCAAATGACCACTGATTACACACATACTTTAAGGATATTTCCTAAGCACTATCTCTTTCACTCCTAAGTATTTGGTATACATTTCTCCACAAAACAGGCTTCTCATCAAACTTTGGAAAACATGTTTACCTATAAAAATGTCTTACTAACCTAGTTAGTAATTAGGTGAGTGAAGTAGAGAAAGATAAATAATTTCATCCCTAAAAGGATTACATCTACCTTGAAAAAAAATCTCTTCTTTGTTCTTCAGGATCCTTGCTTAGAAATCTACAATAAATTATTTTCATAAAATTTCTATTAAATATATTTAAAACTTGTAAAGAATTTTAATAGCCAAGAATTATGGTTAAGTAACCATGTTATTTAATATTATAAAATATTCTATCTGTGATGGATCTCCATTCCTCTCATCAATTCAGGTATCCCTGGAGGTAATTAAAACTTTTCAACCCTCAAATGAGGCTTCAGTGTTATGTAAGAATTATTTTTATTATAATAAAAAGTTACCTCCAAATGAAAAGCAAGGCAAAAGTACAACCTAATTCCTCTTAAATGTCAGTTTCAAAGCAAAGACTCATTAAACTCTATCACATTAGATGAAAGTAACTGACCAAACGATAAATTCCCATGGGATTAATGGCATCTTCCATTTAAAAAAGTGATAACTCAACTTTTTGAGTTATTTTTCCTTTATCCATATGCCCATATGTCATAAAGAACTGAACAGATAATGGTGTGCACAATTTATTAAGAACTTCAGTCGAGCCAGTCATCAAATCGTTTGCTTATTTAATTCAATTATTTTCTCATACTGGAGAAAACTGCATGTTTGCTTAGCTGTTTTTCATTTTCTACAAGAAAATTATAGGTAAGGAGATGTAGTTTTTAAACAAGAATTAAAGAAAAAATAATTCTAAGTAGAGTCAAGTACTCTGCTCTCTTTAACACTGATTTTCAGTAAATGAAACTATATCAAGGGCTACAAATATAATTATTTTTAGTATTAAAAGGACAATCAGAAGAATGAAGTGTCATAAAAATCTAGGAAAGAGAGAGTATTCAGGTAAAGAGTGTGATTAGTATTACCAAATGCTGCGAAACAGTAAAGGATAGAATTGGGGTGAAAGTCCATTAGACTTTGAATTTAAGAGATCACTAATAACTTCAAAGAAAGCAGTTTCTGTTAAATTAGAACCCCAGAAGTCAGATTGCAGAAGTTTTAGAGGAGAGGAAATGGAGGGACTTAGGGTAGGGAAATTTCTTAAGAAGTTTATTCATAAAGGGGAGGATAGATACAGCATATTGGCTAGGATGGATGGTTCAATTTAGTGAGAGTTGAGGCAGCAGGCAAACAGACAGTAGATCTAAGGAGCTTGAATATTAGAGAGAGAGAGAGGGAGGATGATAGTGGGAATGATATGCTAGAGAAGAGAGCAGAAGATGGGAAGTAGAGTGGTTTGTCTTGACAAAGTGATAGGTCATCCCTTCATATAAGGGAGTAAGATATGAAATGTGAAGGGAAGAGGGAGTTATTAATGAATGGTCTCATTTTTTTCTGTAAAGTATGAAATAAGAATATTAACTGAGAAGGTAGAAGGAGCTGGTGGGGATGGCCTGTGGTAGGTTTAAGAAGAAATAAAAATGCTTGGACCCACCACTGTGGTGAGTAGGATAATATTCATTTAGGGAAATTTAAAATGATTATCTAGCTTCAGCAAAGTCCCAGTTGATAATATATAACATAAATTTGTAGTGGACCAAGTCAAGACAATTTCATCATTTTCTTAAGCTCATTCAGTAGCACATAAACAGGAATGAAAGAGCTAGACATTGGTTGTAATCAAAGTTGGAGTTTGGAAAGGGGTGATCATCAGTAAGACAAGGGATGAGGGACTTGATTGCAGATAATAATGTAGAATAGTTCAAAGCTTATTTGCCAATTAATTTTCCAGGCCAATATGCTCACCTTTGGTCACCACTCCAACTTGTGTTGTTTCTCCTCTTAATATGCAAGCTCCTTGAGAGCATGGACTATCTATTCTTGTAGTAGTAATAGTAATAGTAGTAGTAGTAGTAGTAGTGGTAGTAGTAGTAGTAGTAGTAGTAGTAGTAGTAGTAGTAGTAGATAGTGGTGGTACTGGTGGTTTTGGTGGCAGTAGTAGTAGTAGTCATAGTAGGTGGTGATGGTGGTGGTGGTAGTAGTAGTAGTATCAGCAGCAGAAGCAGAAGCAGTAGTGATTTGTGTCCCCAGATTCCCAAGGCTTAGAACATAGATAAAGGCTGATCTTTTTTCAATCATTCAGTCATTAACAGGCAGAAGAGAGGGACAGGGGTTGTGGTAGGAAATACGTTATATTTAAAATGTTAATAATAATATCTAGTATTTATAAAGCACTTTAAAAATAATGTTTCATTTTATCCTCAGAACAACCCTAGGAGTTAGTTGTTACTATCATCCCAGTTTTACAAACTGAAATAGTACTTAAACAATTTACCCAGTCACAACTTAAGTGTCTGAGAGAAGACATGAACTTGGGTCTTCCTGACTCCAGGTCCAGTGCTCTGTCTACTGTACCACAGAGCTCCCATATATCACCGTTCTCTATAACATCATAGCCACAATCTCCCAACAAATCTATTAAAAGCACTGTGTTTCCTTTAATTGGGGATTTTTGATGGGAAGAGATAAAAGCAGACCTAAGACAGAGCGACTTCCTCTTTCAGGTTGACAATGAATTAGTTCATCCTTAACATCCTTTCTTACTCTCATAACTTATTTCTATGAGTCTATTAATAAACACTGAAGTAATCTGAAGAAGTCATGGCATTAGTAATGAGCATAATCCTTCTAGTATGATTTTTCTCTTACTTATTTCCTGAGTGAATAATGCACACTCTTCTTATATTTGCTTTGAATTCCCAACCAGTGCTAAGAGTTATATGGACTGATTGCTACTATCATATCCATATTCTTTTATGTGAACCTCATACCTTTTGTAAAAGAAGTTAAACTGCCTTATAAACATACATTAAAAAGAAAAACAAATCCATATTAAGAAAAGATGAGTTGCATTTAACAGAAATTCATTGGAGGCATGTTCTTCGTGATACAGTGTCTTTATGGAGACTTTCACTTTAAATATGAAGGAACAATACAAACTTTAGGTAATCCATGGATGGCAATGTGGAAGTAGTATATCATCATGGCTAGAGTAGCAAATGTGGAGCCAAGAAGACCTGAGTTCAAATTCTGATTTAAGTATCTACTTCTCAGGTCTGTTGTAAAGATTTCATCCTTAACGTTCCAAAAGATATAAGCTATGTTTTTATTATCTTGTCTTTGACAGTAGTTATAGTGGGCCATGGTCAAGTTACTTAAATCTTTTTGACCCTCAGTTTCCTAATCTGTAAACATGGATAATAATATCTGTAGTCCCTACTTAACATTAGAAAGTTCTAAGACAGGGATTCTCAACACAAGAGACATTCCATGAACTTAAAAAAAAAACATTTTGGTAAGTATTTCAATAAAGCTGGTTTCCTTTTTAATTTGATATATGATATATTTATGAATTTTTAAAATATTATTCTTAAACAGCTAGGTGTAACAGGGACTGGAGCCCTGTATCAAAAGTCAGGAAGACTTGTATTCAAAGGTGACCTTAGACACTTACTAACTAATCAGCCAGAGAAAAGTCACTTAACTTCTCTCTCCTCAGTTTCCCTAATTTATAAAATGGAGACAATGATAGCACCTACCTTTTGGGGCTGTTATGAGAATTAAATGCAACAGGTAAAGCACTTTCCAAACCTCAAAGTGCTGTATAAATGCTACTGATTATTAATAGAAGGGGTCCATAGATTTCACTAAGTTGCCAAAATCAACTGTCATACATACAAAGAAAGACCTAAAGACATAAAATATGTAAAGTATATTGGAAACCTAAAAGTACTGAATAAAACGTAGATATTAAGTCCCTGTACAACTCTTTAAAAAGAAAAATGAAAACCCCTATACCTAAACTTGAAATGACAGTTGCTTGAAAAGAAGAAAATGGACAAAATGATGAGACTGCACTTGGTGAGAAATCATTATTACACTTCTAATTGGCCCTAAGAAAGAGGTGAGTGAAATTCCTGAAGGACATTTTGGGGACATATTTTTATTTCTACATTCATTGAGGTACATCTGAGACATAAGGCTCTTTTCATTAGTTAAAAAAAGACTTCGAAGTGAAGTACAAATCAGTAAGTTATGCGTAGTGGAACTCTCTCAGATAGCCCCCAGGCTTGGTCTCCATGACCTTATTAGGAAATGCCTAATGGGATCCCTCCTCTCAGTCATGATTAAAGAGGCCTTACAAGTACAACTTTCAGCATCTGTCATGGTTTGGATTTGGATCTCTAAGCTTCAGGGTCAACACAATATTTTCCACAACCTGTCTCACTCATCTTCTCACATTTTTCTATTACCTACTTGGCCTAGGGCACAAACATAGAGTGTTTCCCACTTATATACTGTTTTCCCACTTAGAATATTTTCTCAAGGCTTTCAAAGATGTTTTAAGTGGGTTTCATGGTCCTCTGTGCCTCATAGGGATGTTTTAAAATTAACTTCTTTCCTACTCAGAAGTAGAATTTCTTCATCCCCCCCCACTCAAAACTTCTTCTAATGCTTAAGCTCCCATATCTTGCTCTTATCACAGAATCTCAGTAGAAAACTTTCTCAATTTAGCTGAAGTTATTTATTCACAGCATGAAAAATCAATTGCTTCCAGAGAATGCAGAGTAGTTTATTTTCATGCTTTCTAAATTAAATTTCTCCAAAGTTAGTAGAATTATCAATGTCATCTTGCTTAAATGTTTGGGTACTTTTAGTTCAGAAAACTAATATCAGTCACTCCAGCACTGATAAATGCATATTGAGTACCAATACAGAAGAAGCACATTCCCTGTTCTCAAGGTAACACAGAACACAAAACCTTGACTGGAGCATCATTCTTCCTCGCTAATAACTGTTGCCTGAACCACTGTAGTTCCCATGAAAGAAAAAAGCAAGAGGACTGTGTGGGGGTAGATGTGTAGTCAGAAGTGTAATAACAATAATGAAAAATGTTTATATAGCATTTATTAGATGGCAACACTGCGATAAGTGGTTTAAAATTATTATTTCATTCACCTTTGCAACAACCCTAGGAGATAGGTGCTATTATTATCCCCGTTTTACAAATTAGGTAACTGAGGCAAACAGGGATTACATGACTTGCCAGGGTCACACAACTAGTAAAGTGTCTGAGGACACTGGGTCTACCAATTGCACCACCTATCTGACCTCAAAACTAATCAACTATATTTACAAAAAGTAACACTCACTGGAACTATATTTCCCTATAAAGATGAACCATTCCTACCTCCAGAGAAAGTTCACTTAAGTACTATAGCACAGCAAAATCAAGTATAACATATAAAATTGTTTTTAAATAGGTCATGCAATTTTTAATGAGCTGCTATTGACTGCCACTAAAAAAATAATGTAAGTAATTAACAGTTATACAGTTAATAAAAGAAGAATAGGTTATATTTACTGGCAGCAAAGGCCCTATATATTCTACTTCCTTTTGAAAGTATTACAAATTAAAATATTAACAACCTGTTAGGAAATTTTTATTTTTTGAAAATTAATCTGTCGGCATAGATTAATGTGCCAGGCATGATGCTAAGTGCCAGAAATATACAAAGAGGCAAAAAAAAAGTCTCTGCCCTCAAGTATCTGCCCTGATAGAGATATAGAGATGTGACCTCCAAGAAAGATCTGCTTCAAAGTTACATTGTGGTATGAAGGTTATTGTGGTTTGAGAAGTCTGTGTCAGTAAAGCACAGGCTTTAGCAGATTGAAGCAGACTGAAAAAAGCTATCCAGCAACAAACCATGTGTTGTCTTATAATCAGCATTAAGTTCAGAAAAACTCACTAAAAATTGGTGAATTTTTCAGTTACTACAACTTACAAAACACTACCTCCAAAGGCAAAGCGAAATTTAATCTTTGTAATCTTAGGATCTTTAGCTGAAAGGGTCTTCGGATGCTATCTAGTTCAAACTCCTCATTTCACAGATGAAGAAACTGAGATCTAGAGAGGCTAAGGGATTTACTCTATGTCATATAAGTGGTAAATGTCAGAGATGAGGTGTGAACCCAGGTCCTCTGACTACAGACAGTGCTTGTTCTCTTCTGGTACACAATGAAGGAAGTACCTTTACTGACAAAATCATGGATCCTTAAAAAATTGAATTGCTATATATGAAAGTGAAGGGTAGCAATGGTGCAGTGGATAGAGTGCTAAGTCTGGAGTCAGGAAGACTCATATTTGTGACTGCAAATCTGGCCTCAGAAACTTATTAGCTATATGACTCTGGGTAAGTCACTTAACTCTGTTTGCTTTAGTTTCTCTTCTGAAAATGAGTTAGAGAAGGAAATGGCAAACTACTTTTCGATCCTTGCCAAGAAAACTTCAAATAGAGTCAGGAAAAGATGGACACAGCTGAAGACTCAACAACACCAAGAAAGTGAGACATCTGTGTTTTCTGTTTTAATTTCAGTCTAGCACATAGGATACAAATTCATTCGTTTTCTAGGTACTTAACAATTAATTTATAATAGTTTCAAAGGCCAGCCACAGATCTTAAAATGTAAAATGTTTCAAATACTTTCTTTTAAAAAACAAAGGACTTTTTTTTAACTTATTTGAGCACCTTAGACAAAATCACACTTTAGATATCCCATTTGCATTTTCATCATATCCTCTATACGAACTCAATTATCACTCCATGTTAAAACATTCAAATAAAAATCAAATGGATCAGCTACCATATATTGAGGTCATGCTTTCCCTTGGTCAAAAGTTTTTTTAGTGCTTTTGCATTGTGTCATTGAGGAAGAACATTCTCATTACTATTTAAAATGTATTCACTCATCATTTTACTCATGTACAATTCTTGTTAGAGTGTGAATATTTTAACGTGACTGTGTATTTACAGAAGACACACATGCATTTGATTATGTGATTTTACTCCTTGTTTAAAGAGAATATGTGTCAGAACCTGCATGACTGTTCTTATTTTAGAGCTTCACAGAAAAATCTCTCACTCATAGAATAAAAGAATTTCAGATTTGGAAAGGACTTAACAGGTTATCTAGTCCAACTCTAACCTGAATAAAAATCTTCTTTATAAAACCTGACAATTACTCATTCAGACTCTGCTTGAATAGCCCTATGTCATATGATTTATTTTTATGGTTTGGGTTTTGTCTTCTTTGATCTGGACCTGAGGTTTTAGCAGTGAATGAAATTCCAAGTATGGTAGAAATTCTTTCCACGGGTGCTAATTGACAATTTTTCTACAGTATATAATTGTAGAGAGATGACAACAGCACTGAAAAATTATGTTGCTTGTCCACCAGTCACCAATCTGAACTTGTCTTCCTGACTTCAAGGTTGGTCCTCAAGCCACTGAGCTCCTCTCACAAGATAGAATTTGAAAATAATTTGAGGAAAACATTCTTGTTTTCTTGTAGCTTCTTCACAAAACTTAAGTTTGTTCTGAAAAATAATATGCATTTATGGGTGTCTTTTTAAACATTTCTAAGGGAGTTTGAGCTTTTGGTTCACATTTATTACTTATCCAACACATTGGCTTCACATTTCCTTGATTTTCACACTACAGATAACCTTTACTGATCAATAACCCCACCTTCACTCGGTTTTGGCTATGTGCCAATAGTTGCTTGAAATCATTCTTTATAAAATTTTGATAGTATCCCTTCTGACCTTAAGTCCCCTAAATCTCCACTTATTCTACTAATGCTGCCATCTAGCATTAGTAGCTGCAGGTCTGCTCTTGTTCAACAGAGAAGTGTCACACATGCTGACATCACTGAGTTGAAGTGTGAGAGAAAGGCCTAAGGTCTTTTATTTTTCTCAGAGCATGGACATTCTTTTATTCTCAAACTCTGTCAGTCTTTGCAGGCCATGCCAACTTGCTACATGAAAAGGTGGATCACTATGAATTTATCAGAATTAGGTCTTGAGCACGTATTCTAACAAAATAAATTACTTTACTGACATTGCTATATTTCAGTGTATACTAGTCATGTGACCTTAGAATAAAGGAACTAACTTCCTATAATAACACATAGTCATGCCTGGATTTTTTTTTTACCTTTGGCATAGAATAAAAACAACAAACAGATACATAATAAAACTTCTCCTGTGTACACCACAGGGTCTATCAGACTCTGAAAGTCCCATCTTGTACTTTGGTTGACCTAACCTAAGGAGTTCTGAGAATTAAATTCAGGAAATATGAAGAATCAAGCTTAAATGGGAGACTACGTCATGTAAAGGCAGGTATATAGTACACTGAATAGAGTACCAGGTTTGAAATCAGGAAAACACAATTTCTTGAGTTCAAATCTCACCTCAGACAGTTATTAGCTATGTGACCCTTTGCAAGCCACTTAACCTGTTTTACATCAGTTTCCTCATCTGTAAAATGAGCTAGAGAAGGGAATGTCAAACCACTCCAGTATCTTCCCCAAGACTCAAATGGAGTCATGAAGAGTCAGACATGACCGAAAAAAGACTGAGTAACAATATCATGTAATCCTAAGAAATAAATGGATCAGAGAACAAATGACAGGAATAATAAATAAAGCAAAAGAAAATGAAAACAATGAGACAATACACCAAATCTTATGCAATGAACCAAGAGGTTTTAAACTTAAATTTATGACAATGATAGAGAGAAAAAAGAGATAATGATTTAAATACTTAACTGAACAAAGTATAAATAGATCCATTAATAATCCCCAAATAAATACAAAATGTAAAATCTGAAAATTAGTTACAAAAATTTAAAACAATAAAGATCTTCTGAAGTGACAAATAAAAAACAGTAACTATCTGTAAAAGAACAACCACTGATTTATATAAAACCACAGGGAGGAAAACACAATTTACAAAATAAAAAATGAAAAGTGGAAGATGACAAGTAAAAACAAAATAAGTAAATTGCTAGAAACTATTATGCCAATTTACCAAAAAAAGTAAAAAGCTAAATAACATAGATGAATATTTATAATAACATAAGACACGAAGAATAACAGAACCAGAAATGGAAAATCTAAACAAGCTTATCTAAGAAACAGAAATTAAGCAAACTATAAATGAACCCTCAAATTTAAAAAAAGGTCTTACATAAACTTGCAAGAAAATCATCTCAAGCACTCAAAACAATAAATTCCTGAATTACATAAATAATCTGCAAAAATAGAGATGAAAGACAATTAGCAGACACAATATAAAATAAAAATAGGATCCTAATGCCCCAAACCATAGAAGGCAGAAAAAGAAAACTAGAGACAAAATATGACAATAATGCCTATCGATGTGTAACTTAGAAAAATAGCAGCAAAAAGAGAATAGTAATGTGTGTGTATCATCATTCATTTTGAAAAGATATATACCAGAAATGGAGAAATACCTAAATATTAAAAAAAAACATAAATAAAATAGCTTATTAAAATTTTAAAAATATGTTAACAATATATAGAATGATAATCATATGCTTATATCAAAGAATATAGAAAATATAAAATATATATTAAAACACTAAATAATATAAGAAAAATAAAATATCACATCATTTGATGAATATCTAAACACACGAGTTAGCATGATTTTTTTAAAGTACAATAAATCATTCTGATAAAATTGGTAGCAAAAAATGCTTATTACATATGTTCCTTATTATTATTTGGTATAGTTCCATAAATGCTGATATTCATTTCATTTGTGTTCTGCTCTTTGCTGTAACCTCATTTAAGGTTTTCTTGGCAAGCTTTTGGAGTCATTTCCCATTTCCTCTCCAGTTCATTTTATAGAGAAGGAAACTGAAGCAAACAGGGGTTAGTGACTTACCCAGGATGGCACTAATAAGTGTCTAAGGTCAGATTTGAACTCAGAAAGAGGAATCTTCCTGACTCCAGGTCCAGCATTCTATCCACAGCACCATCTAGCTGCTAACCATAAATGCTAGTTATAAAAACTATATTAAGAAAAAAGAATTTGAGAAAATAAACATAAGAAAAAAATGAGGCAATCTGATCTCTATTTACAGTGTTATGAGAATCATACAGATTCAATGAAAAAATTAATCAAAATAATAACTACATTATATTAACAGGATATAAAGTAAACTTGCAAAAATCTTACTGATAAAATCCATAATAAAAAGAGAAAAGAACGTGTAATTCAAGTCGCTATGGAATTAATATGGTATGAGTCAACCTACCCAAAACATACAGGATTTATATGAATACTGCTACAAAATACACTTATAGAAATGGAAGAAAACTTAAATAACTAAATAGATATTCATTGGCCATGGCTGGGCCACACCAATATAATAAAATTGATGATACCTAAATTATTTACAGATTTAGTTCCATGTCAATCAACCTACTTGGAGATTATTCTATTGAAATAGAAATATAGTAAAAATTCATCTGGAAGAACAAAAAGGCAAGAAGGTAAAGAAAAAAATTATTTTATTTTGTTCTATTTAATGAGTGAAGAAAGCTTAACATCTCTAGATCTCAAATAATATTATAAATTGGTAATACTTAAAACCATTTGATATTAACTATAAAAGTTGATCAATGGAACGAATGATAAATTTTAATAAATACTACTAGGGCAATGGTTTCCTATTTAACTAGATCTATTAGATATATGACAAGAAGTTTGTCAGAAATTAGGTTTAGACCAAAATTTTAAACAATTCATCATAGTGAGTTCCAAAGATATATGTGACCTACATATACAAGATCCTATAATTTAGAGGGTGTGGGGAAGTGCAT
>CM053594.1:221719894-221736444 GCA_028646575.1 Pseudocheirus occidentalis | reverse complement strand
AAAAAAAAACAAAAAAAAAGAACTAGTGCTAGTGACCAAGCTTATTGATAATTCTTCATATGTTATTGGTGATCAAAGGATATAAGCAAACGGTTCTCAAGAGAAGAATAGAAAAGTATTGGTTATCCTATGAAAGGATGCTTCAAACCATTAATACTAAGGTAAATGTAAACGAAAGCAATCCTGAGGTTTTACATCACACTCAGCAAATTAACAAAGGTGACAAAGTAAGAAAATAGTTAATGTTAGACGGTTGTGGAAGGATAGCCACTACAATGCATTGTTAATGGAGCTATGAATTAGTACAACCATGCTGGAAAGCAATTTAGCGTTATGAAAACAAAGCTGCTAAGTGTCAGGAACATGAAAAGAGATAAAAGATAGTAGTGTCTTCCTCCAAGGAGGTCACAGTCTACTGGGCAATCCAACATGAATAAAAATACATACAAAGCAAGTTTAAAAATAAGGATAATTAGGAAATAATTAAAAGAGAAAAAGCACTAGAATTAAGAGGACTTGAGAAAGGTTTCCTTCAGAAAGTGGGATTTGGGGGAGGACTTAAAAGGAAGCCAGGGAGGTCTTTTTCAGTAGTCAGAGTGGAGAAGAAAGAGCATTCCAGGCATGGGTGACAGCCAGAGAGGATGCCCAGAGACAAGAAATGGGTTTGTTTGTGGAATACCCAAGAGGATATTTGATCAGTGGATCAAAGATGAGGTATTGGGGAATAAAATTTAAGAAGTCTGGAAAGGTGGGTAACCAGCAAGCTAGATTATGAAGAGCTTTAAATGCTAAACCAATCAGTTTTCATTTACTCCTGGAGGCAATAGGAGGCCACTAGAGTTTACTAAAGAAGGAAGGAATGTGATCAGACCTGTGTTTTAGAAAAAAATCACTTTCAAGTCTAAATGGAGGATAGACTAGAATGGGGAGAAACCAGAAACAGGCAGAATCACCATCAGGATATTAGAATAATCAACATGCGAGTGGATGGGGCCTGTACTACACTGGTGGCAATGTCAGCAGATAACAGGGTGCATTCCATTATCCTTTGCTTCTGCTTTGCACTCCCAATCCCTTGCCCGCTCTTTGATTTCTTTGCTGAAACTTGCCAACATGAATTACAGTTTGTTTTTGTTTTTTCCCTATTCTGCTCATTATTTCTGCTATGCAGACCTTGAATTTGCTCTCACAATTATCAATTCTCCTTCAAACAACTCAGGAAAAGTGTGTTGTGGTTCCATGTTCTCAAAATCCATAGGATCTTCTGCTTTATCAAGCATAGAGTGTTTCCTTTTTCATGTACCTGTTTATGCTTAGTCTCTGAATTTTCTTCCTCATGAGATTTTTACTAAATTCAGTCTTTTTCCCCTTATTTTCTCATATTCTTAACTTTTTTACTCTTTTCTTCTTTCAAAGTATCTAAAGCTATTCCAATATTGAGCAATTGGTGGTTCATCAGCCTAGGTCTTTGCCTCAAATGACTGTTGCGGGGACAAAACTGGCTCCAGATATATAGTGGGCTCTTTCTCTGAGGCTCAGAAAGTGCCACAAAACATCACTATACCAACCACACACATATACTCACATTGTTCTGTTCCCTGTATTTCTACATTATCTGGCCAGGTGGGACAGATCACTGCTACAATGCTGTGGGGAAACTCATCACTTAATTCATTTGCTTCAGATTCCCTATATGTAAGATGGGAATTGTGTTAACACCCATTTCCCAGAGTGATTGTGAGGAATAGCCTTGGAAATTCTCTGCCTTTTGGGGTTTTGATCCCCATGGCACTTGAAGGAAATGGAGTTAGGGTGTACAACTGAGCTCTTTTTCAAGCCCAGATACAAATCCTGCCCTCTTTGTTTTTTCCACTCTTCTGCATAGCCCTGTTGCATCATAAATATTCCTGAGGTACTGGCTATTAATACTTCAGAAAATTTCTGCAATTTGGCACTTGAATGTCACTGGAAAAATGGATGAGGATCAGAGTATTGGTTTGCATTCCATGGGTTGGGTAGGTAAGTGAAGCCTTGTTGCTGGGAGTGTGGTGGGTCCTTGGGGATGGTATGTTGAATGAACTCATGAAGCATTTATTCATGGAGGGGCAGTATCCTAGACCCTGGAGAAAGCTACTTTCTTTTTCTTCTGGCAAACAATTTTTTTGAGAAGTTTGAGAGTTTTTTAAGTATTTGAGGGGGTGAATAAAACTAGTACTTCATTTTCTTGATCATGTGACCCAAAAGTCAAACAGTTTACATGAACTGATGCAAAGTGAAGTAAGCAAAGCCAAGAAAATAATACAAGCAACGAACATAACATAATTAGGAGAAAACAACCACCACAAAACAATAAAAAAATAAATGTTTCATTACAAACAAGCTTGCAATTTCCCTTAACTCCTCTAGACAAATAGGAAAACCACAGGACTTGGATTCAGGAGACCTGAGTTTGAATCTCTTCTCTTATTTAATACCTATGTAACAATTGGTCATTCAATTTCCCTGTGGTTTTATTTCCTTACCTATTGAATGATCCTTAATATTCTTTCCATTTTTAAATCATATAAATTCTCCATGATCTTACTCATATACTCTCTACTCTTTCCTTCAGTCAAAATGAAATAAGTGGCCCTCTTTCCATAATAGCAAGCAAAGAAGTAATTAACATCTTGTTTCAGCTATTTAATTATTAACACCTTATTTCAGTTCATGATTATATCAAGTCTTTTGTTAAGAAACAAAACTTGTGTATTCCTGTTGCTGATGCAACAGGAAGGGGTAGAACAGGGAGGAGTTTAATGATCATGCATAAGGAGAGAGAGAGAGAGGAAAACTTGGAAGAAGTATGGCTTTGGTGCCAGTATTTTATCTGTCTGTTTTGATGTTACTTTGTCAGATTTGTCTGCTGATAGAGGACATTGCTGTTGTTACAGAAGCCCTGGGACCTTACTGTGGATTCAGAAGCCCTGAAAGAGGATTTTGTTGTTGTATGTTTACAAAAGTCCTGGAGGAGGGTCTTGCTGACGTTTGCAGAGGTCCTGGGACTATACTGATGATTTGTGTTGATTCCTCAGACCTTGTTGGTGGGTCTGTATTGATTTCACAGGCAGATAGTAAATTAATGATGGTGCCGGCAATGTGCATGAATGTTATTGTGGCTCTGTTAAGCTTTGTTTTCCCAGGAACCGAAACTGTGAAAGACTTGAGGTAGACTGGATACTGTGAGCTTCAATATGGAATAGGAACTGGATGAGGAACTGGACAAGGAGCTGGACAAGGATCCAAGAGCTGCCTGTCTTTGAACCCAGGTGACAGTTGGGTGGATTCAGCTAGGAGCTGGATCCATTGTAGAGGAACCATGGAATCTGAGAGCCAGCCTTGAGTCAAGATGAAAAGACCTCTCCTTGGATATTTAATGCAAACTGAGAAGATCATGATTTACTGTGGCCTAGGGGTAGGAGGACTTTGTACTCTGTATCCTGTACTCTTCAGGATGATTGAATTAAGGATGATTGGAAACTAATCTCCAATTAAGAAGAAAAAATACTTTTTTGACTGAGAGATTAAGACAATGTGACCTAGAGAACTCTGACTTCTGCACTTTGTGTCCCTTAAGGAGGCTTGATTGAGTTAAGTTCTTACTGAATGATATCTTTTGCTTAAAACTATGTGACCACTTTGGTGAAAACTATGTAACCATTTTAGTGATAACTTGTTATATTGTAACATTGTGAATGCTGTACTTTGGTTTCTGTCAATGTTTTGCTCTAATTTATTGATGAATCAATAGAGAGTTCACTATACCATGTAGTCAGAACCTTGAAGCTGTTCACGGCAGCAGTTCTCTGGAAAGCTGCTTGTGCTTGGCTTTACGCTTTCTTACTGAGTAAAATCATTCTACCTGTGCTTTTAATTCTATCCCTTCCAATCTTCAGGACTTTGCTTCTCAATTGTCTAATCTCTTTCATGTTTCCTCAACCTCTTCATTCATCCTTAATCTTTATTATTCCCCTTACCTTCTGGGAAAGAATTTCTCATGGTAGGGATTTACTAAATTAAACAGGGACAGGTGGGAAGTTAAATCTTTATTTTCACTAACGTTTTGCTGGAATCTAGAACTTACATATAATTATTTTTTAAAATATTGCATAAAAGGGCTCTGTGGGCTTCCCAGAAACATACCATGAATAATAATAAATAGCATTTCTATAAAACTTTCAGGTTTACAAAGAGTTATACAAATATTTTTCACATTTTATCCTCACAATAGCTCTGGGAAATGGGTGCTAATACAATTCTCACCTTACATATGGGGAAACTGAGGCAGATGAGTTAAGTGATAACTTAAGGCTACATTTGAACTCTTCCTGACTCCAGATACAGGGCCCTATCTACTTTACTACCTACATGCTTTAAGTTATAAAAAGACTAAGAATTTCTGTTCTAGGTCCAACTCATACTTTTCATTAGCTTTGAGGATTCCTCAAGCTCTCAGTGAACTCTTGGCTCCTCAAATTTTTTCTAGCAACATGGACTTCTCTTTTACAATCAGCATACAGTATAGCTGCATAGTATCTTGGTTAGTTCTATATGTTTCTTCTTTGTTTATAATATCAGAAAGGGCAAGGACACTGTCTTATTCAATTCAAGAAACAATTATTTAATGCCTCAAGGAACCTACATTATTCTAGAAGTTTATGATATGTTCTTCAATAAGTAAGAGGTCATTTGAAGAAAGAACTCTTTAACTACTGGGGGAAATCCTCATAAAAGAGGCAGAACCTAAGATGAATCTTAAAGGAAGAAAAATATATACAGTGCTTTGCAAACCTTATTGTACTATGTAGTAAAAGTGCTTTGGGGGGTGGCTAGGTGGTACAGGGAATACAGCACCAGCCCTGGAGTCAGGAGGACCTGAGTTCAAATCTGGCCTCAGACACTTGACACGTTTCCTAGCTGTGTGACTTTGGGCAAGTCACTTAACCCCAACTGCCCTCTAAAAAGCAAAAAAAAAGTGCTTTGTAAATTCTTAAGCTATATAGAAGTGTTTCATTATCATTGATAATAGTAATTATGACAAAATTACCTTGATCTAATCAGTGCCTCTATTATGGGCATGAGGAATCAAAAGGAACAAAACTGTATCAAGAATTTACAAGCAATGACATCAATAATATGGCAACTCCCCCAAGACACATAACACTAATCTATTTCATAAAATCCAAAACATAAAGCTATTAGGAACACATCAACAGACATGTATTTTGTGTCATACTTTGTACCTTGCTTTTTCATATAAACATGCATCAGAGGGCACAGGACATAGTCTTATTAATCATAATAATTGGTGAGTAGCACTGCTAATGAATATACTTTATAGCATGAAAAGATACTAGGCTGGACATGTAAGAATACACATGGTTCAATATGCACACATTTTGTATATGTAGATGAATGGTCTTTAAGAATGGCTATCTTTATGTACTAATATTAATACAGTATACAGATCTATGGGCTTTAATGGTATGCTGAATTTACTTATCCCTATCCCGTACTACTATTCTTACCACACTGAGATGGAGTAGAACCAGTTCACAACTAAGAAGGCACCTCACATGGATGGATCAAATGAAAACATCTAATTAGTGTAACTGATACTTTTTTTCTAAGCTTAATAAAGTTGATTTCATCATTCTGTTCTCACAGTTCATCCTCTCTTGCACTTTACTAGGACAACAATGTCCAATACACTAACCACTGATCGCTGTGATAAACCTGCCCCAGATCTCACATACCTTAATTCTCCCTACCATAATCTACCAGCAGCAGAGATGAAAAAGGAAGGGCTAACACTGTCACATTAAATGCTGTACCAGATGATCCTGTGGCAGAGATGATGAATAAAAGACTGGCAAAAATCAATATCATGTTGAAAACAATTATATTGAAGCTATGCATACACATCCTTCTCAATGTAAGGTTTATCCTTTCTTCATTTATTTTCAAATTTGTATTTTCTTAGTGATAGTGTACGAATGACTGAATTTTATGCTGTTTTAATGGAATACCATTTAAATAGTTTCACAGTTAAGGAATATTGTTAACCCACAAAATATGGATAAGAAAGGCAACTGTGCTTCAAGTCACCGTTGATGCACTGGCATTCACTAACGCTAGGAGAAAAGGCTCACTGTCACACACACCAACACATGAACTATGTTGTTAAAAGTTATTGTACATTAAAAATTTTTAAATACTGAAAGAGATTTATTGTACAATTTACAAATTGCAAACTCTAGAAATGAAAGCATATAACTAACTTTTCTAAAAACAATTGTCTCTCCTAAGGGTTTGGCTATACCTCTACGATCATATAATTTTAATGTTGTTTTCTGAATTCCCTATGGCTGAATCAACCACAACATCATTGTATATTAAATTTTTTAACATAGAAATAAACATTGAGATTCTAAGCTTCATATAAAAGTCATGAAGGGACTGGAGGCAAGTTAGAGGAAAAAAAACTGAGTTTAATAAAGAGATCAATATAGCTGAGCAGACACATTGCCAACTAATTCTCTGAAGCTTCTTGGAAAACTTGTCTCATCAAATTTTCCTGGAGTTTTCAGGGGGAGATGCCCCCTGAAGAAAAAATTAAAGCCCATAGTTTTCTTCCATTCAACCTATCTATGGCTTCATTTGATTTTAATGCGCATGTTATCTTTCCTTAGAAAAAATAAGTTTAACTCTTCATTTAAAAAAATCAAGTATGTAATTGGTATAAAAAGTTACCAATAAATATTTGTAGATGAAGTGTCATGGTGTAGTGAAGAGATCTGCACATGGAACTAAGTCTAAGTCTCACTTCTGACACTTAACGGCTAAAGTGCCACTGGTCATCATTTTACCTCTCAGCATTCTAGGCCACTTCTTAATACTCTAAATTGTTGATAAAGTCTAGATTTGCATTAGTAGAAGGAATTTCTTCATCCTACAGTTCCTTTTAGTAACCCATATCCTTAATGCTATGAGAATTTGCATTTCTATGAAAATGTAGCAAGTATTATAAATGTCATAGGTTAATAACATTGTATGAAAGGAACACCCCTAGGTACATTTTAAGTATAACAGCTATACTTTACATCCACAATCATTAATAATAATAATTATTATTATTAGAACATTTACTTAGTTTACTTACTTAGTTTTACATTTACTTAGCACTGTGCTCAGTGCTTTAATGAGTGCTTTCAACGCTCACAACAATCCTGGGAAGTATATGCTATTATTATGCCCATTTTGTAGATGAAAAAAACTGAGGAAACAGGGTTAAATAACTTATCTGGACTCATATAGCTAGTGACTAAGGTCAAATTTGAACCCAGATTTTCCTGACTCTAAGCCTTTTATTCTATACACTGAACAATTTATTTGACAAAAAAAAACCTTCAAAAATATATGACACAATTCTGCCAGCTTTTCAGGGCAAATGCTGGGGTCATAACTTCTCATTAGAGCAGAATTTAATCCAAGAAAAATCTAAGTATTTTATATACTCATGCTCTCCCCCAAAAGGTATTCCATTTCAAAAAAGTTAGACTAGATGATTGCTAATGCCCTTTCCTGTTTTAACATTGTGAGTCTGTGACTTTATTCAAAATTTTAAAAAAAACACTATCCAATTGCCATAACTATAACAGTACAGAGAATAAATAAACATGTGTGTATGTTCTACCAACATGTACCAGCATCAGTTATTAAAGGCAAGAACATGTTTAGGAAGGTAGCTAGGAAATTACTTGCCCCTAGGGTCAGATATGTTTACCTTAATTTTGTCCCTAGTCTTTATTCACATGATGCTAGGTGGCAGAGTAGATAGAGTGCCAGACTTGGAGATGGGAACATGAACTTTTCCTGAATTCAAATCTGTCCTCAGATACTTACTACCTGTGTGAACCTGGGCAGGTCACTTATTCCTGTTTGTCTCAGTTTCCTCATTTGCAAAATGAGCTGGAAAAGAAAATGGCAAGTCACTATAGTATCTTTGCCAATAAAACTCCAAATGGGGTCATGAGTAGTCAGATATAACTGAACAACAATAACTTATTCACATGGGAGACTAAAAGAGTTTTGAAGTTGGGAAGGGAGACACAGTGCCCGGAGAAAGCCTCTGGTAGTTTGCTAGAAGTATGGCATCTAAGCAGATGTTTAATTAATGTTACTTAACAATGAAAAATGGGAAGGGAAGGGAAGGGAAGGGAAGGGAAGGGAAGGGAAGGGAAGGGAAGGGAAGGGAAGGGAAGGGAAGGGAAGGGAAGGATAGGTTTGGTATTACAAGTATTAATCCTTATCATATGTTCCTAAATGATTGTAAGCTCTATGAGGTTGGGAATTAATCTTAACTAAAGTTTGTATCTCCTCAAGAGCCAAACACAATGATGTGCAAGTAAATGCTTAAAGAAATTAAACTGTACAAATGAAAAAGCATTTATCAATTGCTTATTATGGCCAGCACTGTGCTTAGCACAGAAGATACAAATACAAAAAGTAAGACTGTCTTTTCCTACAATAACAGTTCGATAGAAAAAAATAATGCATATTAGAATATGTTTTCCAGAGAGGGATGTTTGGTTTTGGAAGTCACAGTTGAGTTGAATGGTTCTTCTTTGTAATAAATTGACATAGTCAAGCAAAAGAAATCCATACCCATTGTCCATGTCCAAAATTGTATGTCTAATTATACATCTATAGTCTATCACTTCTATGTTAAGAGGTAAAAAGTGTTGCTCATTGTTGGTCTTCTGAAGATGTTATGGATAGCCATGGCAATGATTAGATTTTTAAGGCTTTTAAAGATATTTTTCATTATAGTATTATATTTAGTATAAATTGTTCTCCTGGACTTACTCATCTCACTTTGTATCATTTTGTAAATTTTTTTTAGGTTTTCTGATTCTAATCCTTTCTTCATTTCATACAGTATAATAATATTCCATTGCATTTATATACCATAATTTGTTCAGTCATTTCCCAGTTGATGGTATGCTGTTAGCTTTCAGTTCTTTGCCAGAAAAGTGTTGCTATGAATATTTGTGTATTATTTATATCTGTCTATGTCTCTATGTCTATATTTTATCCTTTCTATGTAGCTAGAGGCCTAGTAGAAGCATTGGCATTTCAAGGAATATGCCCAGTTTAGTGACTACTTTTGGTATAGCTCCAAATTGTGTTTCAGTATTCAAGACTAGAGAACCTGTAGTCTTGAGGCTACCTGTGGCCCTCTAGGTCCTCAAGTTGAGGCCCTTTGACTGATTCAAAATTTTACAGAATAATTTTTTTTTATTGAGGTGCTTTATTCTGTGAAGTTTGGATTCAGTGAAAGGGTCACAATGGAGTACCTACAAGGCCTCATGTGACCTTGAAGTCATAGGTTTTCCATTCCTGGCCAAAAGATGAACCATTAAAGCCAACCTAACAGTGCATTAGGATATCTATTCTTTTACACTCCTACCCAAAATTATCATTTTCCCTTTTTTGCCAAATTAGTAATACAATGAGTATGAGACAAACATTAAGTTTCTTTAATTTGCATTTCACAAATGTAATTTTTTTCATATTACCATTGATAACTTGATTTTCCTTTTTTTTAGAGAATTGTCTATTCATATCCGTTAGCTATTTATCTATTAGCACTATGCCTAATACATAGTAAGTACTTAATAAATATGTTTTGATTGTCTACTGGGGAATGTCTCACATCTTATATTTCTATCATTTTCCCATGTATCTTGTATATATGATCTTTATCAGAGAAACTTGCCCCAAAGAGTCATTTCTCTGTTAATTATTTCCCCTATAATTTTACTACATTGGTTTTGTTGGTGCAAAAGTTCTTGAATTTTATAAAAGCCAAATCTTTCATCTCTTCTCCTATGTCCCTTTTTATCACTGTTTGAAGAATTCTTACCTTTACCCACAACTGCAAAAGGTATGTCTTTCCTTGTTTCTCTAATTTCTTTATGATGTGACCTTTTCTATGTAGTTCAAACATATTTTTGGAGCGTATTATGGTATACAGAGTTTGATCTTGGACTAAACCTACTTTTTTTCAGACTACTTTCCAGTTTTCCAAAAAACTTTTGTCAAATTGTAAATCTTTTTTCTAGTAACTTGATATCTCTGAATTTTATCAAATCTTATGCTATTGTTTTGGTTTATGTGCAATTCTATTCATAATCTGTTCCACTAATCAATTAACCTGTTTCTTTTTCTTTTTTTTAACTAAATAGCTTTGATGGTTACTGCTTTATATTATAGTTTGAGAAGTGTTCCTATTAGGGACCCCTCTTCTCTTTTTCTTTTATTTCCATTCAAATTCTTGATTTTTTTTTCTTCCAAATGAATTATTATAACTTTTACTTTGAGCTCTATAAAGTAAAATTGGTAGATTGGCATGGCACTGACTAAACAGATAGTATTGTCATTTTATTCTATTGGCACTGCTTAACCACAAGCAAATAATCTCTATCCAATTGTTTGTGTCTATATTTCTGTAAAGAGTATTTCATGGTTAAATTCATGCAATTCCTGTATGTGCCACTTTCTTGTATAAGTTGACTAAAAAATGTTTTATACATTCTGTATTTATTTTAAATGAAATTTCTCTTGAATTTTTAAATGCTTTGGTTTTGTTGGTAAATTAGAGAAAGGAGAATAATTTGTTATTTTTTAAATATTTTACAAGTTTTTTATTTGATTATGATTGTATATACATATACATTATTTAATTGTAGTTAAATCTTTAAATTTTTATACACTACAATGTCAGCTTCAAACATGGTTCCACTGTCAATGAAATATGGTTGCTTTACCAATGACCTTTTTGAAAACACTTCGAACAAGTTTTTTTTAATTTCCAGATAATGCTAACAGGTACTTTTAGATAGGTACAATGCGAGACATTAAAAAAGATATTAATATAAACATTTTTTGTCCAATGATATAACAATGAAAACAATAGTTTAATTAAATGGAATATTTATAAAAAGAATCAGATTAATGTAGATGAAATAGATAAATAAACCCAATCTCAGAAAACAACTTGAACAAACCATAAACTCCCCCCCAAAAAAGACAAAATTTGGTTTTCTTCATTAAAAAAGTAGCTTATTTAATACTTGTGTCAAAAAAAGTCAGCTCCTCATTTGAGTTAACAATTTTTTTTGTTTTCAACATTGTTAATCTCTTCTTTGATTTTCAGAATTTCTATTTTTTGCACTTAGCTAGTAATTTTTATTTCTTTTTGAATTTACAAAAATCATGTGTAATGCATTGGTGTAGTCTTTCTTTCTTTTGTCAATAACAGTGCTTAATGATTTAAGATTCCTTGATGTCCCTTTTAGACTACATCTCATAAGAACTGGTATTTTTTCTCATGGTTGTGATTTTCTTTGATGAGATTATGTATTACTTTCACAATTGTTGCTCAAGTATTATTTAGGACTAGGTTATTTAACCTCAATTTGCACTTGAATCTTTTCTTTAAAGGCATTTTTAGGTTACATTTAACATTTCTGCTTATATGCATTGATTCTTGAAGTTTTAATATCCTGGCCCATGGCCAATTTTTGTCATGATTTCAGGTACAGCTGAGAAATTTGAATTTATTCAGTTTCCATAGAGTAAACATATGTTCATCATAGGATTATAGATTTAGAGTTTTAAAAGGTCATAGAGGCCCTTGAATCTATCACCTCACTTAAAAGAAAAAGAAACTGGACCATAAGGAGGATATCACTTGATCAAAGTCAAACAGTAAGCATCTGAAGCAGGATTTGAATCTAGGTTTTCTTGACTCCATGTCGATGCTTCCTCCAAATCACTAGGCAGTTATTATGTCTAACTTTTCTAAAGTTGCCATCTAATGTTTAACTTTATTATTTTTTTATATTTGTCTAAATTTCAGAAATGTACATTAAGAATCTGTTACAATTTTGGTGTCTGTTTCTCCCTGGTGTTTTATTAAATTTTCATTTAAATTTCCAAAGGATGTACCATTCAGTGTGTGTGTGTACATGTGTGTAGATATAGATACATTATTAATATAATTTTATTGTCAGTGGTGACTTTAATCATAGAATAATGTTCTATTTATCTCCTTTTTTTTTAGTTTTCCAGAATATTGCTGCAGCCTACATTTTTATTCTGTGTGAAACTTTTAAAAAAAAACATATTTATTCTTAACAATATATTGTGGGACTCTGCTTTCCAATCCATTCTCTTATCTTCTGTTTTATGGATGAATTCTTCTCATTCATATTTAGTTATGATTGTATAGCTCTAAGGATGTATAAGCTCTAAGGTTGCTTATGTGACTCAGACATCCTTGAATCCTAGAACAAGGGCAAATCTCCCTGTCAGAATGTGAGAGGTGCTACTGACTAGTTCGGAGTTATTCTCCAATACCATCAGCTTGAATCTCCACCAGTATACTGTTTAAGATTATTAGTCAAGAATCATTTTAGTCATCCTTAAGCAAACTTTAGAAAGAGATAATTATTAAATGAGCACAGCAAGAACAATTGGTATAAATCTCTCCCTAAAAGCTGTGGCACACTAACCTGTAAGTACATCTAGAGTCCAAGGGAAAGTGGGCTCATGCTTAGAGAGTACATGTGACAAAACAATCACTCAAATCTCCTGGTTGCTAGACATCCTTTTCTTCCATTTGGGAAATGTTCAAGCAGTTTGTCTTCTGGCCTCTTTTCTAGGATGCTCATGGAAACATTAATCTATGCACAGTCTCTCCTTGGCTCCCAGTGCAGATTCTATTGACACTTGATGTAGAAGTGGCACTGTACCCACAAGAGGATGGAAAGCACATCTTCAATATTCTGAAATTCTCAAGGTCCTCATCTGACTGAAAGACCTAGGATAAAGAGACTTGGGCCAACATCTTCCCTTCCCCTTCAAATAGTTCTTCCCCTAGGGTTTGTTGAAAAACTTCCTTTGCTAGATCCCTTCTTGCTGGGACTCCCTCAGTATATCTCACTCAACAATTTTACAAAATACCCTGAGTGTATGATAAAATTCATTAACCAATTAACAAGAACTTTTTATCTGGTGTCATTTTACTTCATCCAAAGGATTTATGCCATGCTTAAGAAAAGAAATCAAATGGAACATGATAGCTATGTTCAAGTATTTGAAAGTCTGTTACATGGAAGAGGGATTAGATTTGTTCTGTTTGCCCCTGGAGGGCAGAACCAGGAGCGACGGAAAGTTAATTTAGGCTTGATGCTAGAGAAAATTTCCTAAAAATTAGAGCTCTACAAAATCAGGATAAGTTGTTTCAAGAGATCTTAGTTCACCCTCCTTATAGATCTTCTAGTAGAGTCTTGATAACCATTTATCAGGGAGATTTTTTTCATTTATGGCTGGGACTCAATGGCCACTGAGGTTCCTTTTAGCTCTCAAAATCTATGATTCTGTGATTGAGTGTAAAGAGATTACTGATACCAATGAAATCATAGAGCTTTGAAGTATAGTAGAAACAGCATTACTTGAAATGAGCAGTCAATTAGATAATTTGGGTTTCAGTACCACTTTTGAAAGGAGGCCATGTGACTTACTTGAGAAAGTTATTTTACTTTTCTGTTCCTGATTTTCCAAATCAAAAATTAAGGGCAGTGGAGTAGATTGGTTCTAAATCCCCTCACCTCTAATGCAATTTTCTGTGATTCCTTGTCTCCATCTTTAGCAGATGAGAAGTTTGTCTTCCAAAAAAGGCGTTTTTTTTTCTCTTTTCTAAAAGTAGATACAAGTTAGATAATCCAGTGATGGTCTACTGGATTTAGACATGACTATTATGGAAATGCATTCTTAATGATAAGAACAATGATTCCAATCATTTGCCTCTAACAATAAGTGATGTGATCACAATTTTTTAGCTGCAAGAGGCCTTAGAAGTCAACTAGCATAAACCCTTTATTTTTTAGATACTCAAGCTGAACATCAGAGAGGAGAAATGATTTGACAAAGTTTATACACTTAGTAAATAACAGAGAAGAGGTTTGAACCCCGATACTCTGATACCAGATCAAGCATCTTTTCTACTGTTTCATTTTTCCCATAAGTTTTTGCATTTTTTTAAATTAAGAGAATATATAGTCAGGTGAGATCTTGGATTAGTGTTCAAATATCCATTCAGTTAGTGATGTGTTGGCATTAGTACTTTTGGGAAAATTTTTCCACAGAAAATGTGAAAACCAAGTGCAGATAGAAGCTGGGAAAATCTTAGTCTTGAAAAGGCATGAGATACATCCAAATTCTAGTGAGAGAAGCCTGGGGAGAAGTAGCAGAGTAATGATTTATCTCTCCAGGACATCACAAATCTTTTTTTTTCATCATCTCAGTGATCTTTCATTAGCCTATTCAAAGTTGATTTACAGACATGCAAACAAAGAGAGTTTAATAATCTGAAGTGAATCAAAAATTATCTGGTCTGGAGAAGATTAGCCCTTCAAAGAAGACTTGGGCTAGCTTAGAATGAGAGAGTGAGAAGGAGAGTGACTTCCATGAGCATCATGTTGGTCCTTTTTGGATTCCTTGTTGGGGCTTCTCTGGGACTTCCCCTATATCGCCTCCTAGCAGCTTACCAATGGGATAATACACTTACAGAGTGAAGAATTCACTTCACTTCTACATTTGCATTACGAGGTTACTTGTGGAGGCTAGCTCCCATGGAGTTTTTACTAGTCTTCCTTAAAGAAAGCAGTCCCTCCAAAATTTACATAGAGAAACCAGGAGCAAGCCTATCCTCTACCTCCAATACCTGTTATTACTATTACAAAGAAATAACCATTTAGATAATATTTGTCTTACAGTAGAAAAGAGTTGAAAAAATTTGAATTTTAAAAAAATCATCTTAACTAATTTCAATTTTCATTTGTATTTCTATTTGTAGAATAATGTCCACTATATGTCATTAATAATAAATGAAATAAAATGATCCAGATATTAATTGCTATTGACACATGTAGGCCTAGCTAGAGAAAGCAAAGAGCAGCAGAAAGGGTACTCAGTTGGGATTCAGGAGAATCTTGGGTTCAAGTGACACTTAATAGCCACGTAATCAGCAGTAAGAATATTTTTGAAACCTGAAGACCCCAGAAAAATACCAGCTAAAATTCCTGTATACATGAATATGACAAAGAAATGTCAAAGGCTATTCTAAGCATTAAAATTCTGTAGATTTTAAAGCTAAAAGAGTAACTTATATTTTAGTCAACTACTTTAAGTAGTTAACTCAGTGCTGAGTTTGTTGTTGGAGATATTTTGTTTAATTTTGGGGGGCCTATATAAAATTATGGCCGAAGTCAATTTTGCAAGGTTTCAGTTTTCAAATAATCTATGTGTGTACCCAAATTTTACTATTGCCCAACTAGCTTTACGAAAACCTGACATTTTCAATGATACTTGGTATTCCAAATATATGTGGTAGATGGTGTACTCTGATGTGTACACTGCAACATATTGATTAGCAGAATCTTCTATAGATGTTGTATGTGTACATACTTCCTATCTACATATAGTAAAGGAAAAAGATGCACTGACAATGTACTTAATAACATCAGAATACAATATATGGGATCATTATAAGCACCATGAAATGCTGTTTTGCTTTAAATTTATATCTAAGCTACCTTAATTGTCTCAATTCAGTTCTTCTGTGCTTAAACCATATGCTGGAGATTTGTTTTATATATATAAACTTCACATTCTGTATTTTTTATAAAAAATATATTGAAAAGATATTCGATATAGCCTTAAGAACTAGAATACTAATTCTTTTTTACAATGCATAGCTGTCAACAGCAATATCAGAGCATAGCTACCCAGAAAATGATTCAACCTCCCTCTGCTGCCACTGTGAATACTCTGCACTACATTCATAAATATGAAGCCTGAAAGGATCATTATTCAACGTCCCTGAAGAAAATGAAACCCCATGTTTTTCTAGTCTTCATCCTTTATATGGAATGATTTAATTTAATTCGAAATCTGCATTATTTTCTTTTAGCAAAGATCTGTTTAAACCCTCTCAATTCTGTAAAGACAAAAACAACAACTTCAACAATAAGATAAACAAATAGAAAATTAGTGTGCAGGAGAGCCTAATATATTCCTTTGTATTTGTTTCTACTTCCATAAGGATCGTATATTTAATGGAGTACAAAACAGAGATCCACCTGCTATGGTTTGCTACATTATTAATTTGATAAATTTATTTTAAAAGACTTGAGAACTGAATAATCTTTCAAAAGACTTTTTTGGGGGCATAATTGCTCCATTGAATTTAAATTAAAGGCACCTAGAATGATGTCCAAAACCCATATATACTTCATGTATGTGTACATACATGTGTGTAAGTATAATATGAACTGCTTGGCACATAGAAGTCAAAAGGTCATTATTTTTTCTGAAAATTACATATTCTCATGCAAAATCTGATCGTCTTTATTGATGGACAATGTCATAAAGCCATCACT
>CM053594.1:221679894-221714894 GCA_028646575.1 Pseudocheirus occidentalis | reverse complement strand
CAGGTATCAATAAATTGAGATCTTTTGAAGTATGAGAGATAAAAGAGTATTATTATTTAATTAAAGAGGATAAAGAATATGACTGATGTCTTAACTAATACCTACAAACTAGTGCTCAAATGGGTCAAGAAATTAACAGATCATGTCTACTCTGATACTTCTGTTCTGAACCTTTGGTTTGTTAATTTCACTGATAGGTATTATCTGCTAAGGAACTATTGAAACATCACAATGGGACTTGTTTGAGCCTTGGTAGGGTAATTATTCTTCTTATATTTGTCATTACAAAGGACTATTGTTACTTTCTAGCGTACCCTTTTGACAAACTATGGACCAAAAGAAGGACCACTGAATGGGGGAAAAAGAGACAACAGACAACAGACAAAATTTGAAATTATGCAAATGACATTATGAATAGGAATGATCCTCATTTGCAAATAATGTCCAAACACTGATTTTTATTTGAAACAACAACTTGTGAATATGATCTACCAAAGTTTGGAAGAGTTGAAATATTTGTTGTTAGAGGATGTTGAAACAAAATTGGAGCCAAACTCTGTGGCACTCTGTTCTTTTACTCCCAAAGGAACCACAGACTCTTTCCTCTCACACTGCTGAATGGTTTGCGTCATCTAGATATTCTCTTCTCCATCTATTCTTTCTCCATATGATGTGAAAAAGTTGGAGATTACTATTCCCAATTGACGGTATTTTTACGGGCATGTTTTATAAAATTTTCTTCAGCTTCATGTATTCCATGCATATATTTTAAAGAATGATTGGTTACCTTTATTTAATGTCATATGGTTTAAAAAGTGCTTTGCATATACTTTCTCATTTAAACTGCACAACAATCCTGTGAATACCTGAAATATTGGTTTTATCTCCATTTTAAAGGAAAAGATAATGAAGCTCTGAGGGGTTAAGTGATTTGCTTATGGTCACAAAATTCATAAGTGCTAGAAGTGGAACCTGAAATGAGGTCTTCCAAGTCAGAGATTCTTTGCACAACATCGCAGTCTTTCTATCAGTATCCTCCTCCAATGATTCATTATCATAGCACAATGACAGTAGAGTGCAAAGCATAAACTAATTTTACTAAACCAAAAAGGCTACAAATACATTTCTGTTAAGAAATGTTTGCAGACCACTAGCTAGCTTAAAGGTGAAAGAGATTCCTCATTGCTAGTTTGGTGTATGTCTGTGTGAGGAGGGAGGGAGGTGAACCGAGAGAGATGCATGTATTCATATAACTCATGTAGACTATCTACCAAAGCACAGAAATATCAACATCTGTACTGGTGGAAAGAGTATCCACACACAAAAAAAAATCCTACATCCTTGATATACTGAAGTGACTAATGGATACAGCATATATTGCAACACAATATTATACAAAGGCCCCTTTTCACTGATCTTCCACACGAGATTCCAACAGAAGGACAGCTACTCAGATATGCTGGGGAATTGGATAACCATAGTGTTGGCTCCAACAACACTATGCTAGAAAAAGTATATAATGTACCAAGAAAAGATTTAGAGAAGGTAATTTAAATGAGGAAAAATCTAATTTGAAATGGGAAGGGGAGAACAAGATAGGAAGGTGGTCCTCTCAAATAGGAGACCAAGAAAAGCCTCCTATCAAATATTTCTTAGCATCCTATGTTGACAACAGAAGACTAGTTAGGTTTAGATGGGTCATGGTTCTGCCTCAGTTTGTCAGTTCCATTATGTTCCCAGGTTTCCAGAGCTTTCAGTGCTTATCACCATGGCAACAGAGATTAGATAATCTTACTTAATAAGGACATAAAGAAATCAAGTAATTAGGCTTATACAAGATGTTTCCACAATCCCTGAGCACAAGAACCTTTCCTCATTTTACAGAAATGTAGTCTTCATATACACAGATAAATAGATGATAGAGATTATAGATAGATAGATAGATAGATAGATAGATAGATAGATAGATAGATGGATAGATGGATAAACAGACACACACACATACATATATATAATATATTATGTGTGGCTGTGTGCATATGTATGTATGTGTGTGTATAAAATCAGATTTTATGGGTCAAATTAAATATATGACAAATAACCAAACAATATTCCCTTTTGTTATTATTACGATGATTTTGGATTTCACTATCTTTGTGAAATAGCTGTAACTAATTTTGGAGGAAGGTTTTATGCATGGAATATTCTAGAAGCTTAGAGAACATGTTATTTTCAGTAGATTCCTGAAACTCAACCAAAATTGTTAAGAATATCTGTTATGGCTGAAACACTTTACAATCTTAACTATTGCTCCAAATAAAACAGAGCCAGTCACTGCAATTCAACAGGAAAGTGCCTGTTCCCAAAAAAGCATTAGAGCCTATTTTATTTGTACAATGCACTAATTCAGGACTTCTCAGTCTAGGTAAATTCAAAGACCTTTTTACTATAAGGAAGTTGTATATGAAACCTATACTCTCGATATTCCCTAGTGAAAAGACTTCAATCACATTACTTTCAAATGGGAATAAAATTTCCACAGAAGTCCTTCATATTCCTGAATTCAAGCTGGCCATCTGCAGGGAGAGAGGAATTTTGCTTTATTGGGGAGTGTGAGAAAAAGAAATAGGGTATTTGATAAACAATGCTGACTCCTCTCACATTTATGCCTCTCAGAGATAAACCATTTGAAACAATAAAAACAGCTTAGTTGTAAAGCACTTTAAAAAAGTGATTCAGTTGCTGCTGACAGACATTGAAAAGAACAGAATACAAGGATTTCCAACCCAGCTGTTAGGAGAAAATAAAATAGAGACTGTGTACTTAGGGTGAAACCAATCAACCATTTGTAGGAAAAGTAGCCAAAGGAGCCAAACAATAAATTAGAATAACAATAGAATAAACTGAACAGTTGTTTGAATTAACAGAACCAACCTCGTGTGTTTATGTGTGTGTATGTGTGTGTGTGCGTGTATGTATTTTTAACATGGAGACACAGTTTTCATTATATCAGTCGTGGAGAGAAAAATAAGAAAAAACTGTCTTGAAAAGTCATATTTTGAAAATTGGCTATGATTTGAAAATGGAAATGCTATATATATTCTGGATATATTAGAGATTAGATCAACTGTGAAAATGAAATATGGTGCAATAGCAGAATAATTAGAAACTTAATGAATACATATATTATGTCAAGGAGGAGGAATATCAATCAAAGTGATATCAACCTTTCTCATGTTACAGGTAAAATGTACATTACCTTCATCCAAAAAAACTGCCATTTTTATCTCCTAATGATAATTGGAAAACTCAAATATTTTCTTCTTTTCCTTTTAAATTTTTTTGATAGACTGTAGAATATAAACTACTTTAGGGTAGTAACTATTATCTTTTTTACCTTATCTATAGCATCTAGTACAGTACCAGGCACATAGTAGGTACTTAATAAAATGCTTGCTGAATTGATTTCAATTTGTATTCAAACAAGAAACCTAGACCCCTTCATTAATTTTAAAAAATATGCTCAGAAATCCATGATGTTTCAGAAGGTTGGGTAGAATTGAACCAGTGAAAACTGTGAAGTGTATGTTGTTGAAAGATGCCCATTTGTAGCATCATTTTCTTTAATAATGGTTCATGGATTAGTTTATATTCAAATCATTATTGTGTGAATCTGGGCCCAAGTGCTTAAAATTGACTCTAGAAATGAAGAAATGTTAGATATATGAATAACTCCTAGAGTTCAAAATTTTAATTGAGCATTCATTGAGATTAATACATATTGCACAGAGAACTAGAAGGCATAATCTTTGCCCTCAAATACTTAGATAGGAAGGTTAAACATACATACATAATAAAACTTCTCATAACTTGTCTGTTCTGTCCTTTATAACCAAGCTTAGGGTTCTTTGTACATATCGAACACATCTTCTTGCTTCCCGTTCACTTCTTTTGTTTCCCATTCACTTCTTTTGTTTTTTAATCCCCTGGTCCCTAACTTAACTGAAAATTCTCTCTAAGGTATGCATACTATTCTCTTTAGTTCTTCTCTTCCCTTTTCTTGCTCATGTTCCTTTGCTGAATCATCATCATTCTAGAGTCAACGAAGTATGGATGCCAACAAAGGCTCTATACTAGAAACAGTTTTCTTTATATACTCTCACCATTGGTGGTCTCATAATCTCCTTTAAATTCATTGATAATTCCTGTGCAAATGATTTTGAAATCACTATATCCAACACTAGTTTCCTTTTGAACTCCAGTTCTATGTTGCAAACTAGATGATGACTTAATTGCACTATGAGCATCTCAAATATGAGATATCTAAAATGGAACTCATTATATTTTCCCCAAAAAAAATAACCCTACTCCAAGATTTCCTATTTCCTATTTCCTGAGAGCACCATGATTCTTCCACATTTACAACCATGGAATCACCCTAAATTCTTCTCTCCTGCTTAAATCACAAATCTTATCTATTTCCAAGTTTGTGGATTCTACCTCCACAATATCTCTCATTTCTAACTTTTTCTCTCCACTCACATGCCCTGTGTCCTAGTTTATGATCTTATTATCTCTTGCATGCAGTATTTAAATAGGCTTTTTAAATAAGGGATAGTCCTGGAACACTGGACTAGATTGTATGGTGTCAGTTCATAGAAACTACACTAAGTCACTTTAAGTACTACTCCAAGTTTCTGTAGAAGGAGGAGGAGGAAAGAAGGGCTTGAGATGAAAAGAAGAAAATTTTAGAGGTGTTTTAATGAAATTTAGATTTCTTAAAATGAGGTCAGAGTTTAATATTAGGTAAAGAAATTTAGGGAAACCAGGGGTGGGAGTAAATTGTCTATGGAGAGCTAAGGGGAAAAATTTAGAATTCCTAAGAAGGAAGAGTTGAATGCTATGCACAGATAAGCTGGATGCTTGTTCTCTAAGGTATAGGTTCTTTAAGTCATAGAATCTAACAGTTAACAAGCAATCATCAATAAGGGTCAGACAAAGAAGAGAAAATGAGTACTGATCAATTACTCCTCAGGGCTACTTGGATTATTATTCATTGGCCTGATAGCAAGAGTTAAAGAGTCTGTGGTCTTCCTGGGGCACATATCCAAGACAGAGAACATCCAAAGGTTTGGGGAAAAAAAATAGAAAACTAGTTTCTATTTCCAGTAGATTGTATGGACACAAATTATACTGACAGTAGAAAGTTAGAAAGTACTACTACTAAATATTACAAAGTCTTAAATAATAGATTGGAAATTGTATGATTCTATGAAGTCAATCAACCAATAAGCATTCACTAAGTACCCCCCAGTGCCAGGCATTTTGTCAGGCAATGGGGACACAAAGAGAATAATGGGATGCTTATCCTCAAGGAGTTTTCATCCCATGGGGGATATAATATGAGAACATATAATTTTATATAAAATGTTTGAACATGCAAGGTAGACTTAATGAATAGAAGTGATGTATAATAAGATTGGAAAGTTATAATGTTCCAGGTTGTAGATGGCTCTAAAATATAAACAAGTTGCTTTGTTTTGTTTTGTTTTGATGTGATCTTATAGGTAGCGGCATTAATTGAATGGAGGAAGAGGAGAAACAAAGTGACATGGTCAGACATACAATTTAGGAAAATCATTTTGGCAGCTGTGAGCAAGTTTTTTTAGATTGGGGAGAGACTATTACAACACTCCAGGTAAGACCGTGTGCGGAAAGAAGCAGGAAGATGTGGTGGTAGAAACAGCTTAATTTGTTGAGTTGGATAAGTCAATGGAACATCCAGGTCAAAATGTGAAAATTGCAGTGCTGGAGTTCAAAGGAGAGATAAAGGCTGGTTTTATAAATCTAGGGAGGTGATCAGCATAGAAATGGTTGTTTAACCCACATAAGCCAATTAGATTTTCAAGTGAAGTGGTATAAAGAGAAAAGAAAACCAGTCCTGGGCAAAGCGTTGGGGTCCATTGATACTTTGGGTATATGATAATCTTTGAAGACAAAGCAAAAGATACTATGAAGCAATGATCAATGAGATAGTATTTGAAACAAGTCTGTTAATATTTTGTTTATTTTAGTGAGTTTAGGATCATGAAAAGAATTTTACAATTGTCCAAGAAGAATGCAACCTACTCTCATCTTCCTGTTCAGTTCTCAGCTCAGCTCCATGTCTATTTTTTGTAAAATCTTTTCAAGAAGGTCAAGTAGAGTAAAAAGTCAAAGATGACTTCTAGGTGGCAAATCTAGGTGACTGAAACAATTTTTCTGCCTGTAGCAGTAGTAGGAAAGTCAAAAGTGATAGGTTGGAAAGAAAAGATTATGAAATCCATATTGAACATGTCAAGTTTCAGATAGAGTATCCAAAATAAAGTAATGCAAAGAAAAGATTCTGCAAAACTTAAAATATGATATGAAAAAGTTTCTTATCATCATCACCAGCCATCACCATCATCAACCTTACTATCATTCCTGTTGAGATTTCTACTAGGCAATTATAGATTTAGGCCTGGATGGAACTCTAGCTACAGAGAAAGACCAGAAATGTGCAAACTGGAGTCATATAAATAGAGATGATAAGAAAACCCATGGATCTTGATGAGACCACTGAAGAGAAGGCCCAAGACATCACCTTGGATTATATGTTTCTTCACATATAATACTCCATATCCTATCTTCACATATTTTCACAGGCTGTCTATCATACCTAGGCTATCCATGCCTTCCTCAGCCAACTCTTAAAATAGATATGTTGCCCTTCTCTCCCATCAGCTACCATTTTCTTCCTCTAAAATACATAGTTACATATGTGTGGGTGCATTTTCCACCTTAATATAAGTTCCTTACAAAGATTTTCATTTGTAACTTTGCTTAGCATGATACCTGACGCAATGTTAATATAAATAAATATTTGTTTATTGATTCTACAAAGGAAACTGAGAACTCAACGATTTAACAAATATTTATTCAATCAAGTTCATGTACTTACTATGGCATTACACCAAGGTTCTCTAACCTGAGCCTTATTCTCTTCTTCCTCTGTACTATTTCATTTAATAATGAGAATCTGTTCCCATAACTGCAATTAGGATCTCTATGCTAATGATTCCCAAATCTACCTAGGACAACAAGGTGGTATAGTGAATAAAGCCCTGGGTTTGGAGTCTCAAAGATCTGAATTAAAATATGACCTCAGACACTAGTTGTGTCACCCTGAAGAAGTCAATTAACCTCTGTTTCAGTTTCCCTCCTCTGTAAAATGTAAAACAGTAACATCTATCTCCCAGGGTTCTTGTGGAGATCAAATGAGAGAAGAATTGTAAGGCATCTGGCATATAGTAGGTACTATATAAATGCTAGCTATTATTATGATTAGTAATTATCTATTTATCCACTCCTAAACTCTCACCTTCCTCCATTCTTATGGAGACTTCCTATTAAACATATCAAACTATATATGCCCTACAGATTCCTCCAGTTCAGCATGTATAAAACTAAACTCATTATCTTTCCCTTCAAGATCTCTACTCTTCACAGTTTTCCTATTACTGTTGAGGGCATCATCATGTTCCAAGTCATGCAGGCTTGAAACCTTGGTTCATCCTTGTTACGCTTTATGTTCTCAAAATTTTGCAGTGTCTGGAATTTAGTAGATGGTTAATAAATTCTCATTGACTTGATGTAAATCTTTCATCCCCTACATCCAATCTCTTGCCAAGTCATGTTGTAACATTTCTCATGTATCGTCTTTTCTCCCCTTTGTTTCTGCTACCACTCTGGTGCAAACCCTCATAAAGTCATGTCTGGACTATAACTGCAGTTTTCTCATTAGTCTTCCTGCCTTCAGGCTCTCCCTACTCCAGTCCATCCTCCACTCAGCTGTCAAGTTATTTTTCCTAAAATATTTTGCTGTTAGTTGTCTCTGACTCTTTATGACTCCATGGGCCATACCCATCATGGAGTTTTCTCAGCAAAGATACTGAAGTGGCTTACCATTTCCTTCTCCAGTGGATGAAGGCTAACAGAAGTTAAGTGACTTGCCCAGGGCAACACAGCAACACAAATCAGTGCCTGAGGCTAAATTTGATCTCAGGTCTTCCTGATTCTAGGCCTATCACTCTATTCACTGAGCCACCTAGTTGTCTCCCAAAGTAGAGCTCTTACCACTTCACCCTTCTTTTCTATAAAGTCCAGGGATTCCTTATCACCTCAAACATCAGATATAAAATTCTTTGGCATTTAAAGCTTTTCATTACCTTACCCATTCCCACCTTTCCATTCTTCTTACACCTTATTGCCTGACCCTTCTCCATACCTCAAAACTCTTCAATCCAGTGACACTATCCTTTGCTGTTTCTCAAATAAAATGTTCCTTCACTCAACTCTGAACATTATTCCTGACTCCTCCATGCCCAAAACTCTCTCCCGCCTTCATCTCTGCTTCCTGATTTTCCTGGCTCCCTTCAAATTTCAGCTAAAGTCCTCCCTACTGCAAGAAGTCTGTCCTGGTTCTTACTTACTTTTATGTTTTCCAGCTAAGCTTATCTCTGGTTCATCCTGTGTATATTTTGTTTTTATATACTTTTTTGCACATTGTTCTTCTGGTCTATGAGTTTCATGAGAGCAGGGCCTGTTTTTGCCTTTCTTTATGTTCTCAAAATTTTGCAGTGTCTGGAATTTAGTAGGTGGTTAATAAATGCTCATTGACTTGATTTAACTTAACTGCTTACTATGGGCAGAGAGATAGTGAGATTCTTCGCTGACCCAAACCATGGACTATATTAAGTGGAAGGACACGTGATAAAGATCACGTGATAAGAAAATCTTAAGATCTTGATACTTAAAGTGAGTTTCTTTGCCCCAGCCTTCACATGGCTCACATAGTTTTTGTTTTTCTTTTGTCTAGCTTTTAGTTTTTTCACAGTTCCATAAAGTGCCTTGGGAGACATATGATCCTCTTTAGGGATTAAATGGAAGTTACAAGGAATCTTCTAACCATACATGAGATAGTTTGTCTGAGAATATGGACTTCAAGTCAACACCAGACACATCCAGTTCAAAGAACAGATTTTATCTTAGCCTGGTGCACTCTAATTGGCTTTTGCTAGTTATGCTCTGCTAAATGTGGTGGGCTGTAGTCCCAGTACTTAACAATTTTAAAAATTTCAACTTTTCTCCTCAGGGAGAAGCTGTCTTGTTATCATTCCTATAGCTGGGAGAATGCCACCAATAGGTAGTTCCAAAGAGCTAAAATTCAGCAAGATGGTAGTAGAGAGCAGCTCAATGACCAGAAATTCCCAGAAGACAACAGGTTACTTAAAGGAAAGCAAAGATAATACATCTAACAGAAATGGTGTGATACCAGGCAGAGAAAATGTCCTGCCATAGACAAGACAATATACCCAGTGGAAAACAGAGATAACACACTGCACCGTGGGAGGATGTTAAGACTGAAGGTCTTATTTGTCCTTGGTTATACATGCATCTTGGTTAAAATTCTCCTGTTATATGGTTTTCACACTGTTCCCTGGCCAAATGCATGCCTATCATGTGCATCTTCCCAAACGTTCCCTCTTGTTTCATATGTTCTCTATCTGTGTCTTTCGTGTAACTTCTCTGTTCTTTGAATTTCTTCTCTGCCCCAGTGGTGGTTTGCTAGTCTGTGGGATAAGCATGCCCTATGTGTAAGTTTAGAGAGTGAGCTCTGACATTGTACCTTCTATGTTGTACTATTACGCATCTCTTTTTAAATTGATATGTCTACCATAACCAATACACTTAACTAGTTTAGCCAATTTTAACCAGTTGGTTAAACCAAACACATCAATGTGGGCTCAGAAGTTTTGGTTTTGAATGGGTGCTGATCAAAACTCTATGATCTGAGGTAAATTTTCTTGTGATTCATATATAAGGTACTCCAAGTCCTACATATGTGCAAAGTACTATGCTAGGGGACAAAAAGATTAAAAAAAACTAAATATAATATATACCATCAAAGAGTTTATTTTTATTGGGGAATATTTAGTTAGATGGGACAGTGAATTGAATGTTGGGCCTGGAGTCAGGAAGACATACATCTAAGTGTGGTCTCAGATACTTACTAGCTGTGTGACCCTAGGCAAGTCACTTAACCTTAGGTTGCCTCTGTTTCCACAACTGAAAAAATTGGGATAATAATACAACACCTCCCTCTCAGGGTTGTTGTGAGGATTATATGATATAATATTTATAAGGCCTTTGGCATAATGCCTGGCACATAGCAAAAGCTAAATAAAATGTTAATTTTTTAAAAAATCAGTTAAATTCAAGATAGTTGCTGGAAAGACAGGACTAGCAACTGTGGGAGTTGGGGAAGAGAGAACAGACCCAATGCTCTTTCTACTATGCCTCATTATTTAGTTGTCTTTTGTTATTAAGACCAATTACCTACTTAATACTCAGGAATGCCCTTAATAAATGTTCATTGAATGAATGAATAAATGAATGAATAAATAGGAAAGAACCCTTAATTAAATGACATACCTCCTCCTGCCAATACCTTCAGCATTTTTTTTCCACCCTAGTGCTATTCTCACTCCAGTGGATGGCAATAACCCCAGGCATAGGCCTTCCAAGGAACAATTTGCATTCATGAGAGATGCCAACTAATTCAATCCTATTTTAAGGACAACAAATACTCTGAAGGCAGTATGGTCTAAGGATTAATTAGCATGCCAGAAATCAAGATACTTAGATTCCAATTCTCCCTGAAGATTGGCCTAATGTGAATTTTTTTTTAATTTAACTTTTCCTGTTAACTTGGACTTCCTATCTATATAATGGGAGAAAAAATGGACCTTTTTCATGATAGCATATATCATGTAGATTAACTAGTTGGATATCTGTTTTTACTTTTCAAACCATTGTTTTGATGTCATATACATCTGAGAGATCTCATGCAGTTATCTTAACAATGCAAGTGATGCCATGGATTAAATAAGAATACTATGTGTTCTCATAGTATGATGGGCATGGTCAATCAATAAAGGGGTGGTGTGGGTACAAGAGAAGCAGAGCTGATCAAGGAAGTCATGTCCACCATCTGATGATTATGCTGAATCATCAAATCAAGTTACCTGTGGAAAACACACATTACGTTTCCAAAAGGGGGAAGCTTCAAGCAGACAGTCATTTTGTCAAAAGCCTTCTGTAACATTGTGCATTCTGATGCCCATACAGATTTTCTTGCCTTAAGATATCCACATAAGCTTCAACTTTCCATTGTTGTATACTCGGATAAACCTGAGAAGCTCTAGTTCTTGACATGATCTGGATTTTGGTTTACACACTATTTTAAATCATGGCTAGGACACTGTTCTACTTTTCCAAGCAAGTGCTTCATCTCAAGCCTACTAATTACCCTATCACTAGCATGTGTGGGACAAAGTCCATAGAGATAGAGAAATCTGTGTAAAAGGTTTGTACAAAAGTTATGGAGTAACTCAAAATCTCACGGAAATGAATGATGTAAACAAGAAAATTAATTAATTAATTAGAGAAGAAAAAAGTTATGGAGACTGCTGGTTAGAATAATCAATAATCTCATAATATTCAGATGAGTAGTTAAGACTGAACCTTAAACAACTAGCAAAACATATGAATGTATCAGGTATATATTTTTCATATTCTAGGCATTGTTCAGAATGACTGGGCTGCTCAGATTCTGACACAATTGTAGAAATCAAGAAATTCCCAACACTAAGAAATGCACTTCCCAAACAGGTTCTAATCAGGCTAAGAAAGCTTTCACCAAGATCTACAAATAGACCATTCCAGAAGTTGCCAAAATTGTAGAATCTTTGTGAGATACCACCTAAGGGCATGAAAACAGTCAATGGACAGATGAGAAAAGATCTGTATGCCAAGGTGTAAGAGAAAATCACAATGCCAGGAGCAATGACAAAGAGGAT
Source organism: Pseudocheirus occidentalis (assembly GCA_028646575.1). Taxonomy (NCBI): domain Eukaryota; kingdom Metazoa; phylum Chordata; class Mammalia; order Diprotodontia; family Pseudocheiridae; genus Pseudocheirus; species Pseudocheirus occidentalis. The sequence goes on along the minus strand of CM053594.1, from coordinate 221,702,952 downwards.
AAAAGTGTCAGGTACCTAAAAAAAATTGGCGACTGCCAAGGCAATGAGGGAAAAATACTGAATGCCTAGGGCACTAGAAACAAATGAACAAACAAACAATTCATCCTTGTCAAGAGGCTAAACCAGACATACTCAGTCACACAGGCTCTGGCCAAATCAACAAGCAAGAGGTAGAACCTCATGGGAAGTTTGATGATCCTGGTCACAGAAAATGGTCGAGCAGCATGAAATCTATCTGTAAAACACCAGAGAAAGTAGGAAGCAACTAAAAATAGAAAAGACTCAAAATGAGCCGAATAGAATTTACCTGCTACCTCCAAGGTGTCTGACCTATTCCCCTTCATCACTATCATACTGGAGGTACAAAGCTCATGGCTGTTTTAGTTACAACATTAGCATAAGTGAGTAGACAGAGGATCTGTCAGCCATCAATTCCCAAGGAATAATCTGTCACTTGGAAGCTAAATAGGCACTTTAGAAGACATTGTCAAATGCTCATGTGATTATGGATATTAAATGAATATGTACTACTTCCCACCTGTCTCTGAGGAACTCCAAGTAATTTCTAATTATTCATTGACTACTCCTCAAACTATTATCTTAAGATGGTTTGGGAGAAATGTCCTACTGGTGGCCCTGCCAAGGGTCCACTGAGCAAACTAAGATAAAGATATCTAGATGGGTCATAAGATAGGGGAATAGCATAGATAGGAATGTCATGAGATTATCTTTATCACTATAGCTTGCTTAGAGCACAATATTATTTTAATTTAATGGAAACAAGACTAGTGGAGACATCATGCAATAATTTTCTTCAAGATGTGAATACAAGGGGAAAACTATTTTATAGTAGAAAACTATGGAAGTCACAGCACCTGAATTCAGCTTCGAAATGCTAATCAAATATGGCCTTTCCTTTTTAGAAAGGATTTTTTTTAATTTGAAAGGAACTACACCTATTTCTATTTTCTTTCCACACTGTAGTTCAATAAATATTTGCCAATTCTAATAATCACTCACCTTTGCATGGGACAATTAACATCATATCTTATCATTGAAAAGCTTCAAAAGAAATTAAATTTTAGGGAGAAAATAAGTTCAATGAAATAAATACAAAATAAAATAGGTAATAGAAAGCATGATTGCCATTTTATAATTTTTGGTTTCAGTTTTCTATCTAAAGTAAGTAGTGATTGGAGGAGACTAGCAGGAAAAGTAACTAGCACGTTTCTCCTTTATATCCTTCTAGTTACTTTAGCACATGGATTTTCACATCCTTTGGCATTGTATACTACCTTCAGGCACATTTAGCAGAGTAATTCTTCTTCTCCTTACACATCTCATTATCCACTAATGCTACTACACGAGCACCAGCATTGTCTATCATCTTCAGAGCATTGGGGAAAACAGAAATGGTCTCAGCCTTTCCTTGATTTTATGTTACTGTTGTGAATTGTTCAGAAACTCAATAAATGTCCAATGTGCTTTAGCGTGACATCTAACCTTGCAAGAGAAGGCAGACTCATCCATGTGACATCTCTTTGGAAAGATTCAGTCCTTTCTCACAACAACATACTAGGCATTCCTTCTCAGGACAGACACACAAAACCATTTTGTTTTTTACCAGATCTTATGTCAAAAATATATCATTAGAGGAAAATGGATGTCTTCCCTGAAAAAAGTTCATATGTAAATTTTATGTCATACTTTTACAATCTAGACTTTAATTTGGTCAAGCCAATGTGTTTCCTGTATTTTTCTGTAAAGTCTTCTGGCACTGTTCTTGAAAAAGAATCAAAATTGCACACCTTTGAAAAATCTCTCTGATTTTAATTATAGTTATTTTCATTTTTTATGGTGTCTTTATGCTATAAGTTAAAGGGAAAAATAAATAAAAGCCTAGTAGTGAATAGACAGGAATAGGTTATTGCATATTATTTAGGTTACATCATGTAGAAATGGGGCTGCATAATGAATAGAGCTAGTCTTGGTGCCAGAAACACATGATTTAAAATCTTGCTTCAGATACTTATTATCTGTGTGACCCTGAGCATCTTATTTTGCCTCTCTTAGACTCAGGCAAGAAAGACAACAAATGAACAACAGAGTGCAATCTGCTTCAAATGAAGGGAATTCTCACACAGAGATCCGTGTCTTTTAACTTGTGCTATTCCTGAAAAGTATCAGTTTAGTTTAAAGGAGCACAAAGATTTATCATAGACACAAAATAGGGAATTGTATAAATGTGTACTCACTGTGGAAACTATGCAACTCACACATTAAGCTTCAGTGTCACTGAGCGATTGGAAACATGGAAAAAAAGGATAATGGTGAATTGACTCTGTGTGTGTCTGTACACACGTGTTGCAGGTATGAGGCAGGGAAGGGAAGAAAGTATGTGGAGTTTGATCAAATTCCAACAAAATCATACTTAACAGTCACTCCAACATCAATAAAGACACATTCATTACAAATTATTGCCATGGGAATACTTAAAGTGAAAAGTATTAGTGTGACCAAATGACTTACAAGAAAACTAGAGTAGAAAAATTCAGTAATTCAATATAAGAATGTCCTTTAAAAAAAAATCACAAGAGGAGGGTGGAGCCAAAAGGGTGGGGTATAGGCATTAATTCAGTTAACTCTTTATACACTGCCCTCTAAACAGCTTTAAAAATAACTCCTCAAATGAACTGCTAGAAGGGCAGAGTCAACAAAGTCATAGTGAGACATTTTTCCTGTCTAAAACAACTTTAGAGGTTGACAGGAGAGGTCTATGACACCATGATGGGAGTCAGCCCAGACCACTACAGCTACAGTGACAAGAGGCTGCCACAACAGCAGCAACAACAGCTTTGGAAACTCTCATTCCAGAGATGGCAACAGGGTCAGACAACTGGTTAGAAAGAGATTACAGGGAACCCTTTGTTGGCACTAGGAGCAGCTAGCCCTAACTGCCACTCTGTTGCCCATACATAGTTCTGGGTTGCAGTTTCAGGGCAAAGAGACTGGTCACAAAGGAGTAGGGGCTCTAGTCACAATTCTAAGGTAGAGAGAAGAACTAGCAGTTGCAGCTACAGGGAAACAGGGAACATGGCAACAATTCTGGGGGTAAGAGAATTGCCAACACTTGAAGCTCCTGGGAAAAGACCAGAGTACAGACCAGGGGAATAGTGACTACACATCTCCCTGGATCACACCAAGTACTGAAAAATTGCAGACCTCTAGTACTAGCTCTGAAATAGCAGCAGCACGAAAAACCCTGAAACATGGGACAATCCCTCTCCACCTACAAGGGAACAGAACCAATAAAAATCAAAGTCAAGAAATAGGCTAGAAAAATGTGCAGACAAAAAAAAAATCAAATGACGACAAAAAGCTATTACACTGGTAGGGAAGACCAAGACATAGACTGAGAATAAAATGATATAAAAGCAGCTATAGGCAAAGCATCAAAAAAATAATACTAATTGGATACAAGTCCAACAAGAATCCCTTGAATAATTTAAAAAAGAGGTAAGAGTAGTAGATTTTTTTAATGGAAAAGAAATTAGAGTGATGTAAGAAAATTATGAAAAGATAATCAACAGCTTGGTAAAAGAGATAAAAAAATACTGAAGAAAAATAACATTTTAAAAGCAGAATTGGTCTAATGATTTTTTAAAGGCATACACATTCATTGAAGAAAAGAACTCTAAAAATCTGAATTGACCAAATGGAAAAAGAGATATAAAAACTCACTGAAAAAAATAATTCCTTAAAAATTAGAATTCAGTAGGTGGAAGCTAATGACTTCATGAGACATCAAGAGATATTTTTTTTATAAGTCAAAGGAATGAAAAACTAGAAGAGAATGGGATTTATATATCCTATATATGTGTATGTATATGTATATATATGTATGTATGTATATGTATATATGTGTGTATATACATATATATCCCATATATTCCCATATATAATGGGAAAAATAACTGATCTGAAAAATGAATCAAGGACAGATAATTTAAGAATTATTACATTACTTGAAAGTCACGATCAAAAAAAAAGTCTAAACATAATATTTCAAAAAATTTATCAAGAAAAACTGCCCTAATATCTTAGATCCAGAGGGTAAAATTGAAATTAAAAGTACCAACCAATTATCTCCTGAAAGAGATCCCAAAATAAAAATTCCCAAGAATATTGTAGTCAAATTCCAGAGTTCCCAGGTAAAGGAGAAAATATTGTAAGCCACCTTAAATAAATAATTCAAATATTATAGAGTCAAAAGCCAAAATCTGTATTAAACAGAATTTAGCACCTTCTACATTAAAGGATCAGAGGGCTTGGAATATGATATTCTGGAAGGCAAAGGGAATAGGAATACAACCAACAATCCCTACCTGGCAAAACTGAGTATAATACTTCAAGGAAGAAAACTGGAATTTAATGGAATACGGGACAGAGTTGAACAGAAAAGCTGACATTCAAATAGAAGACTCAAGTGAACATAACAAGGTAAATAAGAAAGAGAAAACATAAGGGATTCACTAAGTTTAAACTGTTTACATTCCTATATGGAAAGGTTAAACTGATTATATTCCTAAGAACTTTATTATTATAGCAGTTAGAAGGAGTCTATATAGAAGACATGGGTATGGGTTGGTTATGTTGGTATAAACTCAAAAAAAATGGAGTGAGAAAAAAGATGCACTGGGATTAGGTAGAAGGGAAAGATAGGTTGGGGAAAATGATCTCACATAAAAGAAGCATGCAATGATGAGCTTTTATAGTGGAGGAGAGTACTGAGGTATGGTAGACAGTGCTTGAACCTCACTCACATTGGAATTGGCTCAAAGATGGAAGAACATATATACATTTTCAGTTGTGTATAGAAATCTATGTTATTCAATAGGGCAATAAGGGAAGGGGATGAAAGATAAATGGGAAGATGAAACAGCAAGCACCCTAGCACACCCAGGATGGCTGCTAGTACTATGCTTTAATCTGATTTTCTAAAGGAAAGCAACTCAAAAGGGGTTAACAGTCTTACTTTAATCAAACACACACACACACACATACACACATATTTTTTAAAACTTAGTTCAGGGGGGAAAGTCAGCACCTTGAACTTCAGAGAAAATACAAACAGAAATCATAAACAGAAATTACAAGGAGAAAAAATAGCATAAAACCAACAGACAGGCTTTTAACCATCTGACCAAATAATAAATATATCACAGATCAATAGACAGGTACAACTGAATGACCACTACATACATACATAGTTACCAGAGAGAGAAGCATCAGCATCTGTGTTTTCAAAGCCTCCCACCCCCTCCTTAAGGGCTACTCAGAGTGTCATCTGGTTAGATCACTCAGAGTCAGCCCCAGAGTGAAATGCTAACCTCAGAGTATATATATATATATATATATACTTCTTCAGGGTCAGAGGGCATCCCATCCCTCATGACCCACTACCTAATTACAAAGTAACAAAAGGTGTGGGCCTTCCTGAAAAAACAAGCCTCCCCTAATCAAGCTTCTCTTGTGGGGCTCCACGTAAGGCCTATTAAATGGTGGGGAAGATCTTCAACTCCCATTAATATTACAGAAGGTATACAAAGGAAGGCAGTGGTCAGAAGCAAAACAAACTTTTGAGGAGTGACAGAATAAAAAAAGAAAGAGAAGAAGCTGTAAAAGGTAATGAGATTTACACATAAAATATAAATGGTTAACAGCATGGATTAGAAACAGGAATTCAATAATATATGGTTTACATGAGATACTCTTGAAACAGAAAGACAGGGTTAAAATAAAGGACTAGGGCAGAATCTAGTGTGCTTTAGTTGAAGTAAAAACAAATAGAGCTAGTTAAAAGAGATAATCAAGGAAACAACATTTTTCCCAAAAGCACCATAGACAATGAAGTAATATCCAAAAATTTTAAGGGCAACTTTACCTGATAAAGGTTTCATTTCTCAAATATATAAAGAACTGAGTCAAATTTATAAAAAATAAGAGCTATTTCCAAATTGATAAATGGTGAAGGGATGTGAACAGGCAGTTTTTAGAAGACAAAATCAAAGTTATCCATAGTCATGTTAAAAAAAATGCTTTAAATCACTATTGATTGGAAAAATGCAAATTAAAACAACTATGTGGTACCACCTCACACTTTTCAGAAATGTCAAATACTGGAGGGGATGAGGAGAAAAGGAGTTACACTAATAAACTGCTGGTAAAGTAGTGAACTGGTTCAACCATTCTGGAGAACAATTTGGAACTAGGTCCAAAGGCCTGTAAAACAGTGCATATCAGGAAGATCTGAGTTCAAATCCAGTCTCAGATATTTACTAGCTGTATGACCCTGGGCAAGTCACTTAAACCTGTTTGCTTCATTTTTCCTCATCCATAAAATGAGCTGGAGAAAGAAATGGCAAACCACTCTAGCAGCTTTGCCAAGAAAACCCCAAAAAGGAGTCACAAAGAATCCTATATAACTGAAAATGACCAAACTATCTATCGGTCTACGTGTGTGCATGTGTATATGTATAAATATACATACAGTATATATGCATATATATGTATGTGCATATGTGTAGATATGTACATAAATCATCTCTTTTGTGGTGGCAAAGAATTAGAAATTGGGGGGACATTCATCAGTTGGGGAATGGCTGAACAAGGTGTGGTGTGTGGTTGTGATAACATACCACTGTGCTATAAGAAATGAGGAGGGAGCTAGTTTCAGGGAAAAGAAATGCAAGACCTATCTGAACTGATTCAAAGTGAAATGATAAGCATTAGGAGATCATTTACACAGTAATAGCAATGTTATAGTCATGATCAACTGTGAAAGATTTGGCTAAATTGATCAATACAATGATCCAACACAATTCCAAACGACTCAAGCTGAAAAAATGCTATCTGCAATCAGAAAGAAATATGGTTAAGTCTGAGTTCAAATCGAATTATAATTCTTTGGCTTTGTGTTTTTGCTTTTTTTGTGTTATTGCTAAAATGGAAATATGTTTTGCATGATTTCACATGTGTAATTCACAGTGTATAATTTTGCTTATCTTTTCAGTTTGTCTGGGAGGGTTATGAGAGAGAATTGGGTACAAAAAATTTAAAAAGAAAAGAATGTTAAAATAAGTAATTTTTTCTGAAAAAAGGAAAAAATCAAGGGAGGAGACATGTACTTTGGTGCATATCCATAATTTCATCAGTAGGAGTATTCCCTCTGCCAATGCAAATCTATACCTTCTTATAGAATATAATTATGAGCTATGTCTTTCATACATCATAAAGGGTCTTTCCCAGTGCATGTGTTATCCTTCATAGAATCACCAAGTAACAGACTTGCAGAGGACTTCTTCTTTTCCACCTTGCAACTGAATAAGAAGTATTTTCAAAAACATATTCAACAACACACTTCAGCAAGTGCTTTGCTCATAGACCTCTGGTAAGAGGGAACCCATTCTACTTTTTTAATATCTCCAATTCAAGGAAAGGTCTTTGGTTTGGTTTGGTTTCCCTATGCCCACTTAAATTTGATATCTCGATTTGATGAAAAGATCTTTTTAATGTTTATCCCTATATTACACTTAAATCTGCCTTTTGCAATTTCTACCCATTACTCCTAGTTCTGTTTTAGCTGGTGCTAAGAATAAATCTAAGCCCTCTTCTATCAAATCTTTCAAATACTTGAAAACAATTATCATTACCTCACCTTTACTTCCTTCACCAAATCTACTTTTTGTGCTAAATTCTCTTAGTTCCTTCAACCAATTTATATAACTTATTCTTGAGATAAAAGGATAAAAAACAGTTCTCAACCTGTGGGTCGTGACCCCTTTGGGGGTCAAACGACTCTTTGACAGGGGTCACAGGGGTCGCCTAAGACCATGGGAAAACACATATTTTCAGTGGTCTTAAGAATTGAGACACCACTCCTCTAATCTGTCTCCAGGCAGGTCCATCCACATACAGATACATCCACATGCAGATACGCCCACGTATCAGTATTAAAGGGTCACAGCATTAGGAAGGTTGAGAACCACTGAGATAAATCATCATCCTGGTTGTTCTTCAGCTAATCAATGTGTTTCTTAAAATGTGGTGCCCAGAACTAAGAACAATACTCCAGACCCAGAAAGAGAATAGCAAATGTTTTCTCCATTTTCTTCTATTTTTAATCTAAGTTAAGATTATATTAGGAATTTGGGGCTGCCTTATAATGCTCCTGGGTATTCATGTTAAGTGTACAGTCCATTAAAACTTCCAGATATCTACTATCTAGTCAGGTCTCTTGTTTGGTTTGCAACCCATGTTCTACTTGCAAGGTTAGTACTCCAAGGTCAAGTATTAGATATAACATTTAGCCATGTAAAATTTAATCTTATCTTTTGCTCAACAGTCTACAAAAACCTTTTTTCCCTATATTCTTATGCTGTCCTCTATTATGTTCATTACACTTTCCATTTTTGTGTCACTTGCAAATTTGATAAGTATTCCATATAAGTCTTCCATTTGTTCCTTTAGTAAGTATGCTTGAAGCAAAAATACACCACATGATCCATCTTTCTTTTATCTTTCATCCTTATTAAGGTCAAACAGTTCATATTTCAGGCTGTGGAATAAGGAAAGTTCCACGAAGAAATTGGTCACTGAACTGAACCTTGAAGGAAGAAAAGGAATTCAGTGGTTAGAGATATGGAACAACCATTCCATGCATGAGGGAAAGCATGGAAGCATATGATCAATTCAATGAAGTGAGAGAAGAAAGAACAAGACTGAGAAACAGTATGGTTTAATTTAGCAGAACATGTGAAATAAGGGTATAGACAAGTTGAAGGAGGGATTTTTGAAGGAAAGGCAAAGCAAGGTAAGAAACATCTATTAAGCACTCATAAAAATACAGCAAAAAGACAGTCCCTACTTTCAAGGAGGTTACAACCTATCTGAGGAAAACAAGGAGCTGGAAAGCAGAGGAGGAATAATAATTTAACATCTTTAAAGTATTTGTTTTATGACAATAAATATTAAAAATAAGAATTTGGATCTCTAAAAGTGTAAAAGTTTCTGGTCTTTATAAAATGATTTATCAGAAGTACTTTCAAAGTGCCTTCGTGTAAATTGTTGTTTTGTACATAATTTGTATAAAATAATGGAGAAGGAATAGGATAGCAGTAAGGGTCGATATCATATTTTAAGTAACAAGTAGGCCTTTTGCCCTGTATAGCATTGATGTTTGGAAAAACAGGAGCACAGATGAAGAGGAATGAATTCTTACCTCCCTCAGCCTCTTAAATTCTTTCTCAGGAGGAATTCACCAGTGGGAGAAGAGAGCTGGTCTGGTAGAGTGATATTTCAGGGTCAGAATACAACAGGGAAGGTTGAATGTTCCAAGGCAAGGAGGATACAGGCCCTGAAAAAGTTCCAGCAACTTTTGTGAAGGATAGATTGGAAGATAGAAAGATTGGTGGCATAGATACTAGTTAGGACCTCATTAGCTTATTGCAGGCAAGAGGTGATGAGGTTCTGAAGAAGGATGGCAGCAGTGGAGAAGGGAAGGAAGAAGATGCAAAGGCTATTGCAAAGTTAAACTCAATAGGACTTGATGGATTTGGGGATATGGAGGAAAGGCAAGAGAGCAGTAAGAATGAAGGGTATTCTTGAGGTGTCAGTTGCTGGAAAAATGCAATGCCATTAACAGAAACAGGAAAATGGGAGATTGAAAGAATATTTATTCTTGGACAGGTAGAGGTAGAGGGGCTGAGAGGACACACAGGTAAAAATGTCCAGTAGTCAATGAGAAACATGAGTATTTCTAGGAGGAACTCTGGAGAACAATAGTGCCCATGGAATGATATTTAAGAGCCATATAACTGAGGGCAATAGCTAAAGCCATGGGAATATACAAAACTGGAAAGGAAGAAGAGTAGAAGAGATTAGGTCTAAAAACAAAAGGAAGAACTGATAATGGAAGGTATTGAAAAATGAAAGAAAGAATAAAATTGGAGCTAAAAATCTATATTTTTAGGATATCTAGTCCAAGCTATTCATTTTAATGATAAGGAGCACAAAAGAGGTTATGCAATTTACAAGTTAATGTGTCTAAGGTTAGCCAAGATTAGAATCCAGGTATTCTGACCATAAATACAGTACTCTTATCACTATACCATATGGTCAACTGGTTTCAAAAATTGGTCAATGAATCCTCTTTTCATTTTGTGATGATTGGGTGATCAGTGTTATCTAAAGGGTAGGTGGAAGTTGTCTTTTCCAGAGTCTTTAGAATATAACACTCTTTTTATGGCCAATATCTACTTTACTGTTTTACCTAGACTCTCATTAGATCAATCAGAAAGTAGTCTATCATAGTGTTTATTTCTCTAGAGTCTCCTTACCTGCCACTGAAGCTGGATATAACATTTAATTCCTTTGCTCACCTTTTCCTGTCCACAGTCTTCCATTCTTACAGTTTCCATTTTTTTAATAAAAGGATCGCCATGATGATTTGATAAATGTCAGAAATACGAAAATATGCCTTTGAGAGACACAGAAATCCAGGAAAGAAAGTGAGTCCTTGAAATGTGAAGGAAAGCTTCCTAATGTAATCTTTTTTATTCAGATTATGCAAAATAGTCATTACAAATGTGTCCCTCACTCTTCTATCTGGGATAGAGTTGTTTAAACCTCAATTGACTCCCAATGCATATATAATACCGCCAAACTCTGGTTCACAGATTTTGTTTGTCTAATTATGAGTGTTTCCTAAAGATTTAAAAATAAATAAATAAAATAAGGCTTTGCGGGGCTTGAAATATATTGTGTCACCTTAAAAGCACCTTAGATGTAGCTTTTTGATATTCTGAGGCAAGACTCTTTATCATTTCTACTTTGTGTCTCTGATACATTAAAGCTTCAAGATATATGGGTTTTTTTCAAGTTCTATAAAATCAAATTTAAGAGGCACAAAGGCATCATGTCAGTAGGTTTCTTCGGCAGCCGGCACATTTTGATTGTCCACTGAAGAATGCCCATGCTGCTGAACAATCAACTCCAGGTCTTCCAGCTGTGTATTCAAATAAAGGGAAGAGACAGAGAAAAAAAAAGGAGTATGCTCTGAAGACAATGAACAATGAGGTCAACTGATCCAAGTCTTGCTTGTTACATAAAACATGGTATTTACCCTTACTACTGTCTGTTATTTCTCCATTAATTTATATAATTTATGTACAAAGCAAAAACTTGTTCAAATATGCATTGCAAGCAGTTCTCACAACTTGCCTTATCATGACCAGAAATATTTACACCTTTAGAGGTCCAAATTTTCATTTTTAGCATTTATTGGCTTTTTAAAAATGCTTTGGAGATGTTACAATTTTGTATGCATCTTTCTCATTTGGGCACATTTTCTCTTATGTCTTTCACTGAAGAATGTATGTTCAGGCATTTTTTAATGTTTTTTTTTTAATTTTCAATTTCCATCACTCATCTTTGAATGTCTTTAAATATGTTTTTCAAATCCCTTTCTATTGTGCAACTACTCTCAGTGGCAATCTCCTGTCTGCAAAGGTCATTTACTATCAGGTTTACTGTATATGCCTAATTTTATATTGTGTAATAAATCTTCAACAACCCCTATATGTGACAAGTCTGAAGGTTCAATCAGAGGTTGGATGTATCAATGTTTAATGCATCTCTCAATAAAAAATTAGCACGTGTCTTCAAAGAAAATAAATGTTCTTGTTTTATGTGGTCTATTTTACAAGACTATTAAAATGATTTTTATTATACTTTTAGTATTCAGATAGGTATCATAACAAAGTTAACCATTAGATTTAATAAAGTAAAATAAACCATAAGACATGATCATATTTCCTTGGAAAGTGTCTCAAATTCATAAAATACACACAATGCGCATAATACACACACAAACACACAAGTTATCGACTAAAGACTGTACTTTTAGGCATCACTGCATTTTTGTCTATGTAAAATAATAACATGCACATATTATTTTTTTTAGGAAAATGTTATCTTAGATTTGTTTAAATGGTAATAGATTCTTTTGTTTTATCTTTGTTTTTAAGAACACTTCTTCCAAATAGTTTACTTAGACCAGCAACTGTGACATTGATGAAAATTGCAGAATTATTTGGCAAATTCCCCCTTCCTTCATAACTTACCCTAGGTCTAAGTTCATGCCTTAAATATCCGTTTTTACTTTCTCTCATTGAATTGTGTCTTCCCAGCTTGAAAGCTTAAGACAAAAAAATTTAAATTAGAGGATGTCATTGTACTTGTCCCAACATGTTTAACAAAAGTGGTTCATCATGGCTGATACAAATATTTTCAAAATCAAACTCAAAAATGTATCATTAAATGTCTTAATGGACATTAAGACCAAATATTCTTTGAAATTAATTTTTTAAACCTCCTAAGGTATTTCAAAGCAAGATATTGTCAGAGAGATGCTGAAAATGTACTAAATGGATGCATTTGAAATCAAGATAAAAAAGAGCATATTAAAATGGACATAATTTTAAAATTGTGTATGGTCATTTAAAGGGAAAATGTAAGCTGGCCTCCTGATAAAATCAGATGGCTCTCATATTCAGCCATTTAAGCCAATGAAATTCCTAATGGTTTTACTTGTGCTGTGGTGAATTTACTATAAATCCCACTAGTGTGACAGATTCAATCAGTCCATTTGTTGGAATGACAGGTCATATTTGCAGCAGAATGATCCAGCACCAAATATTTCAAAAATCACTAAAGATATTAAAAGTGACAAAGAATGCAAAGAGCAAGAAAATAGCAGCCAGCCTGTGGATTACAATTCCAGCAATAAAAGAAGTCATATAGATAACCACAAAATTACCTTTAAGTTGCTGCTGAGAAACAAACTGCTGTCAAAATTATAAATTAAGAAGAGTTTGTACTTTAATGAGATTCTACTAACTTTGACAACAGTCACTTCAGGGAAACTCTTCTGCATTCACAGTCTGCATCATAATTTCTATTGGGAGGCAATGTATGTTATAGGGAAGAGCCTTCACTCATTGGACTAGGAGGAACCAGATAACCTGGCTTTTAATCACAGCTTCACTACAACCATGAGGAAGTCACTTAAGCTCTTGGAACCTCAATTTCTTCATCTGTAAAAATGCATATTCTGCTTAGCTCACAGGGACTTTGGTTGTGGGAATCAAATCGAATAATGAGCTTGTAAAAACTTGGAAAACTCTAAGACATTGGAAACATTTAAGGTCTTATTAACTTCTTTGGAATTTTTTAAGTTCTTTACAATCTATCTCTAACCTACTTTTCTAGATTTATTCCAAATAATGCTCTTTCAGGCACTTTTACATACAGCTAAACCGGCCTATTTATTGTTCCTTACTCAGGATATTCATTTATATAGACTAACATATTGACTAACATTACCAGTTGCCTAGTGGACATTTCAAACTGGATGTCCTATAGAAATCTCAAAGCCAACATCTCCATAATATGTTTCACCCAAATCGCCCAACTTTGTTTAACTTCTCTATTACAACTGAGGGCATCACCATCCTTCTAGTCACTCAGTTTTATCACCTAGATGTCATCCTCAACTCCTCACACCTACCCCAAATATAAAATCAGTTACCAGATCTTGTTGTTTCTACTTAAACATCATATCCTTATCTCTACTCACTCAGCAGATAACCTCAATTCAAGTTACTTTTTTTTACCAGGACACGGTAGAGCATAGATCTTTCAGCTACAAGTGTTTCCCCATTCCAAGTTGCATTCCCTCCAAGTAGCCGCCAAAGTGACTTTCCAGAAACATAGGAATAACCATGTCAACCCTATATAATTAGCTACAATGGTTCCCCATTACTAGTAGTATCAAAAGTAAACTCCTCTTTTATGCTTTTAAAGCTCATCATCATTAGATCCCTTTTACTCTTTTCAAGCTTCTAACACATTACCCCCCCCACACACACACACAGTCTAAGATCCAGCCATACTCAGGTTCTTGCTTTTCCTCACACGTGATCATCCATTTCCCATCACCGAACTTTTGCATTTGCTAGATCTCATAATTGGAATATTCTCTCACCTAACCTTTGTGTCTTAAAAATCCTTTGATTTCTTCAAGATTCAACTCAAGTGTTACCACCTGCTCAAGTGTTACCATCTGTTGGGAATTGCTTTCCCAATTCTGATTCCCCTCCCCTCAGCTTCTAGTTCCTTCCCCTCTAAATTTGTATAATATCTACTCCATATATTTTGTACTTACCTATATATGCCCTTGTTGTTTCATCTCATATGCAACATGTACAAAATAGCACTGATTAGCTTGCTTCCCAAAAGCCCTCTCCCTTCTTCCCAACTTCCCTGTTACTGTTAAGGGCATCACCACCCTCCCAGTTAGCCAGGCCCATAACATCTATTTCATCTTCAAATTCTCACTCTCAGAACATATTCAACGTACTGCCAAATCTCACTGTTTCTACCTTAGTAACATATCTCCAACAGGACAACTCCTCTTGATTCACCAAAGTCAGCTCTAGCTGAACCTCTCATCACCTCATCTCCTGTTCTATTGCAATAGTATTCTGATCAGTCTTCTTGTCATGAGACTCACCCTGCTCTAATTCATGCTACAACTCAGTTACCAAGGTAGGTTTCTTTTTTTCCTAACACATAGATGTGATCATGTATGCTAATAATACTCCCTATCAGAAACCTGTTTCTGTTTCTGCATATTTACTGAGGACCTCATTTTCACATTAATGCTAATTCCTAATAAGTAGTATCAGGAAAACACAAAATATACTCAAAAATTAAACCAGTGAAGTAAATTTCTAATGAGATATAAAGTTTTCCTGTGAACTCAGTAAGTTCGGAAGACTTTTTCAGGATTAACTTAGTTTTAGAAGTAATACAGACACTTCCTCAAATATTGTTGTTTTTATTTCAATACTCCCCCATCCTATCTTTATTTAGCACCTTATTATTATTTTAATTTATAGTACTAATTAGATAAGAATCTTACACAATCTTTTTGTACTAATTCTATATACTGCATAGGCGCCTCCATTTAAGGGTCTAGAAATATTTCTGTACTATTCAAATATGTATAAGGAAAATAATTACTACACACACATTTCTCCCTCACCTATTAAATAATCTTGAAAGTCAGATTTGAAACAAATATTAGGGGCTCAAGAGGTTACCATGGCAATAGTTCATATTAGGGTCTGATCAGTTACTGCACCTTCCCTCTGACATAGAAATGTCATTTTGTTCCTCTTTGTCCACAAAGGACAATAACCATGATATCACCACCTGTCTTAATTACTTCTAACCACTCCACATTTTCTATCATTTTACCTGACTCTTTTCATGCTTCACTCTGATCTGGTAATCTAGACTTCTCTAACCCTTTGAGGATTTTGACCCATTACAACTTTCTTATGATTTGATATCTCTAGTTTATGAAAATCAATTAGTTTATGAACTGCCACCATTCATATCAGTTCCTGGCAATTAATTTGTTCCCTGCCTACTGTAAAATTCCAAGAGGTTCATAGGCTTATAAATGTATAGCTAAAAAAAGATCCTAGAAGTGATTGAGCCTACCTGCTCATTTTACAGATGATGAAACTGAGGCCTAGAAAAATTAAATGACTTGCCTAAGATCCCACAAATAGCCCATGACAGAGCTGGAATTTAAACCCATATTTTTTCACTGTAGAATGTGCCATACTACCACTTAGCTAAGAGGTCTCAATCCAACAAGACTCACTATGAGAGTACTCTCCCACAACATTTCTTTTCCCCTTTCCCTCCAAAAAGAAATCTTCTTCCAGATATATGAAAATAGCATTTCTGTTGAATATCAGAGTATTTTCATTGGCTTTTTCCAAATTATTTTTCATTATTTCAGTCATTAGTACTTAGTCTCATTAGAATTATTTTAATTTAATTTGCTCAAGATTTTCATTTGGAAATTTAATTGCTTTGATGCTATAATATTGGGAACTACCTGAATGATTATCCAGAATCCAAACAACTCTTCAACAAATGGTTTGCCTTTGTTGTTGTTGTTGTTGTCACTGTTGAATGATTATATGTCAGAACACCTGATAAAATCATGTATTTTTTCCTCTCAAACATTTCTTTTGATTGCTATGGTCACAACAAAATAAACCTAATAACATATTGTCAATCACTCTCTACCACTAATTATTCAGATATCCAGACTTGAGGTCCATTGACTTCGACCTGGAATTTTATTATTAACATAGTGTACGTACCATTCTTTGCAAACCATAAAGTAGAAAATATGTGTTAGATACCATCATCGATAGCTAACTAGTGCCATTATGACTACTATAGAACCTACTAGAAGTTCAGAACTTTGCCAAATGCGTATTTACATGTGCCACAGACAACTAATTGTTATGTCTAAATTGCTGATATGACTTCATAAACGTTAGCTAATGCAAACTCTCCTGCCTACTTGTTTTCCCTAGAAGCCAATAACCCACATACCTAAAAGAAAATCAGCTCTGGGGATTTGCCCTGAGATGGGCCTCCTAGATTACTTCCTTTTATACTTCTCCTAGCTTTAACTTAATGATGATTTTGTTCTGAATTTAACAGATCCCTGATGATATTCTATATTGCTAGTCATCCCTTCTTTAATTTTCACTGACACACACGACCAAAAGAAGTTTTCATATTCCTAGTTATCCATTGCCTTTTCCACATTCTCTGGGCCACCATTACTAAAACCATCTGTTCTTTTGATTATGACATCAATTTATAATACCGTTTTCTGATCTTAATCACCATTAATTACCTAGAGGTTTACAAAATGCTTTACATGTATTATATCATTAGATCCTTACAATGACCCTATAGAGTTGGAATTACTATTATCCTCATTCTATGAGGGTAGAGGAAACTGAAGCTGAGATTAAGTAATTTGTCTAGGGCCATGTAACTAGTAAGTCTCTAGGGAAGGATCTAAACTCAAGTCCTCCTAATTCTCGGTCTAGTGTTCTAAACACTCTTCCACCTACCTGCCTCAGTCATCAATAGTGATCTTCATATTCACATAAATAATGCTTCAAAATCCTTGCTACATGGTCTGCTCTGATATGAATAAATGAACAATGAATTAATGAGTGAAAAAGGCATTTGTTTCTAGTAGGGTCCGTATTTTGTACAAGTTCACAAATATATAAACGCAAAACTGAGTTCTCCTCTTCTCAAGGAACTCTAATTCTAACAGTGGGAGACAACACATATATGGAGTTATGTCTAACGAAGGCTGCTGTGGTGTGGGAAATAACAGGAATTGTGACTGGAGCCAATGATTGGCACGGCATTGCAATTGTGCTAGGGATTTGATTACTGTTTCCAGAGTAAAATGAGGTTTTTGGAAATGCACAGCAGCAGGGAAGATAGTAATATGTCCCAGAATACCTAGAAGAGGGAAGGGAATGGAATAAGCATTTGCTTAGTACACAGCGTATGCCAGGTACTGCGTTAAGTGCTTGACAAATATTACTTCATTTGGTCCTCATAACAACTGTGTGAAATAGGTGGAGAGAAGTTTTCTCACCAATAATTCCCTATACCAAATATATTTTTTATTTAAAGTTTCAAGTTCCAAATTCTATCCTTCAATCTCTCCCTTCCTGAGATGGCAATCAGATATAGGTTATATATGTGCAATTATGTAAAATGTTTCATATTAGTAACTTTGTACAAAAAAACTTGAACAAAAGAAAAAATAAAAGAAGGTGAAATATAGTATGCTTCAGCCAGTATTCAAATAATATCATTTCTTTCTCTGGAGAAAGATAATATGCTTCATCATTAATCCTGTGGTGTTGTCTTGAATTATCACATTGCTGAGAATAGCTAAGTCATTCACAGTTGATCATCATTTAAAACTGCTGTACTATATGTACAATGTTCTCCTGTTCCTGCTCACTTCATATTACACCAGCTGAAGTCTTTTCAGGTTATTCTGAGACCATCCTGCTCATTATTTCTTATACAACAAAAGTATTCCATCACAATCATACACCACAACTTCTTCAGCCATTCCCCAATTAATGGGCATCTCTTCAATTTCAAATTCTTTGCCAGTATAAAGAGTTTCTATAAATATTTTGTACAAATATGTCCTTCTCCCACCCCCTTCTTTTGAATGTCTTTGGGATATAGATCAAGCAGTGGTATTGCTGGATCAAAGGGTATGCACAGTTTTATAGCCCTTTGAGCATAGTTTCAAATTGCTCTCCAGAGTGGTTGGATCAGTTCACAATTCTGCCAACAGCATATTAATGTCCCAGCTTTACCACATCCCCTTCAACATCTGACATTTTCCTTTTTTTGTCATATTAGCCAATCTGATAGGTCTGAGGTGGTTCCTCAGAGTTGTTTTGAATTCCAATATTCTTATCAATAGTGATTTAAAACATTTTTTCATGTGACTATAGATAGCTTTGATTTCTTTATCTGAAAATTCCCTGTTGATATCCTTTGGCCATTTATCAACTGGGGAGTGACTTGTATTTTTATAAATTTGACTCAGTTCTCTATATATTTGAGAAATGAGGCCTATATCAGAGATACTTGCTGAAAAATTTTCCCCCGGTTTTCTATTTTCCTTATAATTTTGATTGCTTTGTTTTGTGTGTATGTGTAAAAACTTTTTAATTTTATATAATCAAAATTACCTATTTTACATTTTGTAACACTCTCCATATTTTCTTTGGTCCTAGATTTTTTCCCTTATCCATAAATTTGACAGAAAAACTATTCCATGTTCTCTTAATTTCCTTATGGTATCATCCTTGATATATAAATCTTGTGCCGATTTTGACCTTATCTTAGTATATGGTATGAGATATTCATCTACACCTAGTTTCTACCATACTGTTTTCCAGTTTTCCTAGTAGTTTTTTTCTCAAATAATGAGTTGTTGTTGTTGTTTTTCAAAAGCTTGGATCTTTGAGTTTAACATATAGTGGATTACTATGGTCATTTATTATAATGTAATTTGTACCTAATCTGATCCACTGATCCACCACTCTATTTCTTAGCCAGTACAAGATTATTTTTATAATTGCCACTTTATAAAGCAGTTGTAGTACAGCTAGACCAACTCATTTTGCATTTTTTATTGATTCCTTGATATTCTTGAGCCTTTGTTATTCCAGATGAATTTTGTTATTTTCTAGCTCTATAAAATAATTTTTGATAGTTTGATTGGCATAGCAATGGACAAATAGATTAATTTAAGTAGAAATGTCATTTCCAAATATATTTTAAACATGATATTCCGAGAACATCTCAAGAAGGGTAATGAGTGCCCCTTAATTTTGAAACTGATGCTTCACATGTATCAGTCATCTTCAGGAAGGAAATTATCATGAGAAGGATGTCAGTAACACACTATCATAACAGTGGGGGATGGAAAAAGGAAAAATGACACCTATAAGTGTCATCAAGCTAAGAAAAGAGTGTATAGCCCTTTTACAAAAAAATCTATGCTAACAATTGGTTCCTTTGTAATTGTTGTTTGGTAACACATTGGACTGAATTCATATCTACCATGTACCTCTCAATTGCCATTTTTGTAGCCATTAAATTTAATTATTTGAAGATTATGGTATTCTGTGACTCACAAAGGTATACAATATCAAAGGTCATCAAAACAATGTATGATTAAAAAATATTGGTCTGTTATATTGAAGAATGAAAGATAAGCAATAAGAAGTTAACATTTCACTGATATCCTAATGACATAAGGAGATAAAAGATAACCCCACCACATTGAGCATAGTCCTGCCTTCCCACACCCCTCCCCATATTTAGGGGATATTTATAGGATACCATGGGCAAGAGATCCCCATAGACAGGCTTGGATTGAAGTATCCATTGTGAAGTCATAAGTCTGATAAAGCATCTAAAAAGCACCTAATCTCTTTTTGAAAAAAGATTTGAGGCACCTAAGGAGAGCAGTGTCTAGGACCCTAGACTTGAAGTCATATCCAGAGCTCGATGTAGCCAAAAACCTCAAAAATTGCTACATATAAATATGTTATTATTTTGCTTTTTATCATTACTTGTAATAACTAATATTTATATAGCATTTTAAGTTAGATTTGGTTACAACAACCCTGTGAGATAGGTAGTATGGTATAAACCCATTTCATAAATGAAGAAGCTGAGATGACTTTCTCAGGATCACACAGCTAGGGTCAGAGGTAGGATTTGAACACAGGTTTTTCTCAGTTCACGACTAAGTAAATCTTAGCCCTGCATTTTGAGTTAAGGGATATTTGTCTGAATCCAAGCATTACCATTTATTAGCTCTGTGAAAGTCATTTCATAATTTCCTTTTCTGTTTAATTCCCCTTCTGGGGCATCTCACCCTTTGTTACCCTTATAGTTTGGGTATTTAGGGATATTACTACCCAAGATTTAAGATAACTTACTCCTAAATCTATAGCTCATGAACCCCCATTAGTGTAAGTGGCTCATGAAAAAGAGTATTTTTTTCCATTGGATCAAGGAAAAGGCATTTAGTGAGATAAGAACAGTGGTTGCAAAACATTGTACCATAAACCTGAGATTTCCCTTTCCAATGAAGACACACAACGTGAGTAGGAAGAGTCAACACACACACACACACACACACACACACACACACACAAACATATTACTAGAGAGGCATCCACTTAGGGAACATATATAGCCAAGGTATCTCACACATCTGCTGTCGCAGAGTCCTGATATCCTTTCTCTTCCAATGGTGTCATGTTGCTCCCTCTCTACAGCATTTCTGCTGGGCATATTCCTATATGCTGGGCATATGCCTTTGCTCCTTGCTTCTATTACCTACAGTTTCTGTACTCCTATAGGATATAGCTTCTTCTACTGGTTAAGTAGTTCTACTACAAAACACTCTGGCCAGTGACATAGGGAGAAGGAAAGAAAAATCTCCTTTCTTCAAAAGGCAAGGTGCAATTTCTTCTCTAGAGCAGAGTTCTTCTTCCATCATTGCCTCTCTTCTCACCTGCCAGGGGTCATCTCCAGTCGTCCTGATTTATATATTGCTGCTTGACCCAGATAGCTCCACAGGAGAAAGTGAGGCTAATGACTTTGCCCAGCCCTCCCTCATTTAAAACTGATTCATTTGGAAATCATGGCATCACTTTTCTGATCTAAAATTAGATGGGATTCCTAAAAGGAATAATGTGGACCAGCTCTTTGCATTCTCTATCCAACTACTCCTAATACCACTATTCTTATCTATATCTTTGTAATGGTTGCTAAAATGTATTGATATCAAGATTGGTCATATAAGGTACTGCTGGGTCCTCTGGGTGGTCATTCAGTATGGTCTTAGCAGTGAACAACAGGAGGTAGTCATGACAGGTGGTTGGGATATCAAAAGAGTATGACAGGGGCGGCTAGGTGGCGCAGTGAATAGAGCACCGGCCCTGGAGTCAGGAGTACCTGAGTTCAAATCCGGCCTCAGACACTTAACACAAAAAACTAGCCGTGTGACCTTGGGCAAGTCACTTAACCCCAACTGCCCTCCAAAAAGCAAAAAAAAAAAAAAAAAGTATGACAAAAGACAATAGGCAAAAATCAAAGTAGGCAAATGATCTTTCATTGTTGGGCAACAGAGGGTATCTCCAAAGACCAAGAAATACAATAAATTGGAAGCTGAATAAACACCTGTCAAGAATGTTATAGATAAGATTAATTAATTGGTTAGAGTAGATAACCTCTGATGTCTTTTACAGCTTTAATATTCCATGATTCTGAGATCCTTAAGCCACCATGGAACATTCAGATAACAGATTATAGAAAGAAGTCTAGGCAGTTTTATAGATTACACTGGAGAATTGTAGTACCAAGTGACAAGACCTTGCAATGTTGCCTAAAGTACAGGAAAGCAATCCAGTTCTTAGCAAGACTGAGAGTATCCAGGCAGATGTAACACCAAACAAAGGCAACTTCCAGGTTTGAATTATGGCTTAGCAAACTCCATTTATTCAGTGATAGATTAAGGCAAAACATTCACAGAAAATCAAAACACAGCATTCACCATGTGCAACTCAATAATTTAGTAAGTCCTCAATTCAATAACAAAGTACTAAGGTCCAAGCACTACTCCACTCTTGGGTAGTACCTTCATTGAGTCAATCACAAAGTCTTCTCTCTATTCAACTGGAGATTAGTTTCCAATCATAAACAAAGTACATTCATTTGGTAGTAAGTTCTCAACTCAATCACAAAGTATCTCAATTTAATCACAAAGTAAAAAGTCAAAGTACCCCACCCCTGGCTAGTACATTCTTTTAGTCAATCATGAAGTCTTTCTTCTCAAATGGAGATCAGTTTCCAATCATAAACAAAGGGTACACATTTGGTCTGTCACAGAGCACAAAACTCAAAGTGTTCCACCCCTGGATCACAACTGAATGACAATTATCATCAATTAACCCCAAGCACATTCTCAAAAGGGCAGTGGAGAGCACAAAGGCCACCAACCCCTAAGTCACAACAAGGTTATCATCACAGCATTCAATACCCAAGGAGAGGTCTTTTCTTTATCTTGACCAAAATTTCTGTTCCTGGGGAGACAAAGCTTAACAAAGCCACAACACACATTGCCAGTGTCCTCATCAATTCACTCTGCCTGCAGAACAGTCTCAGGACCCCTGAAAATGTAAGCAAGAACCTCTTCGAGGATTTCTGTAAACATATAAGAAAATCCTCCTTCAGGGATTCTGAACCAATAGTAAGGTTCCAGGACTTCTGTAACAACAGCACTGTCCTCTACCAGCAGACAAATAAGTCAAAATAACATCAAAACAGAAAAAAATCCCAGCACCACATTCGTGCCTCCATAGTTCTCAGCAGCTCTGCGTAGCAGCTCTCAAAAGTCCTGGACAGCTCCAACTGGCTCTCAGCAGTCTGGGCCACTTCAGCTGGCAGTTATCTCTCTCTCTCTCTCTCTCTCTCTCT
>CM053594.1:221668832-221679794 GCA_028646575.1 Pseudocheirus occidentalis | reverse complement strand
CAAGCTCTGGGTTTCAACACTCAACCCCAAAACCAAGCCAAGGGAATTTTTAAATTCCATTACCATTACAACAGGGTTCTAGTCTTGAGAAACTAGGACACGAGGCAGGCCAGATACTGGTAAGCATAGGGAAATAAGGCAAGTCCCCATTATTGGGTCTGTGACAAAAAGTGATACATATATTGAATAAGAAAAGAATTCATTTGCTAGAATTACGGCACAAAAGATCACAGCATTACTACCAACAAAACTAACTTGAAGAAACAGCTCCTGAAATATATATATGGATCTTTACATCTCTCTTGCCCAGGGCCTGAATTTATCCCAGTTCTTGGAGAAGGTCAGATCCTGCAGGTGAGTTAAAGGGACGTATGAGGAGCAAGAGGAATCAGACACAGGTCTCATTCTTCTGAGCTCACAGCTCAGCTTGGCCTTAAGGGTTCTTTTGCAGTTAGTTCCCTGGTTTGCTGACTCTGCAGTTTATACCTTTTCCTAGTCAGGTTTTCTGCTAACAGAACTGGCTTTCTTAAATTGGTCTTTAATTTTTTTTAATTTCTTAAGAAATATTTCTCTTTTAAATAATAAAATACATTTAAGCAGGGCATAGCATCCCACAAAGGCAATCCTTAATTATTCAATATGATTTCCTAATAGAAATATATAAATATAAGGAGAAGGTGAACAAGAAATCACCATTTGGAAGCAGAGGATTATTCAGAAAAAGTTAAATGACTTTCTTGCTCTCCCCCTAATCAGTGGCAAGCAGATGGATGCTTCATTAAAGGGCAAGGAAAGAGAGCAAGATCCAGCTGAGAGGGCTCTCTTGGTCACAACACTAGAATTTAATAGCAGGTTTGTTTGCTTTTCTAACTCAATGAGGAATTATTTAGTGAAATTTTTTTTCTTAATTTCTCTTCCTATCAAAATGGAGGAAAAGATGTGAATAAAGGGAAATACATTGTTAAATATGATATTTCATGTCTGATTTTTATGGTTTTTATATATATATATAAAATCTTTTTGTTTTGCCATTATTCTGCAGAATTAATATCAATGCATGTAATCCTATCACCATTGGCTTTACTTAGTACCATAATGCTTCTATAACTAATTCTATTTGGGTGTTTCCTTCAGAGATGCAGATGCAACTTTTCCATCCTTTTTTGCCATGTGGAATATTGGAATGGGAATGGGAATTTGAAGATTTTTTCTGCCCCTTAATAGGCCTGGGGGGGGTGGAATTTTAAGACCTTCCCCACTTAGAAAGTAAACTGTGTCCCCTAATAGGCTGAATGTAGTCACATGGAGCCTGTGGTGGGAGGAGTTTCCTGAAGGGTGAAGTAGAGCCCACAGGAAGTTGGGAGTCAGAGCTAGAGACGGGATGTTCAGGCAAGGAGATAGAGAGGTTTATGAGTAAATATTGATCTTATATTGGTTTTTGGAAGGCCTAAAGGATGTTGTGGCTGTCTGTATTGTTATGACTTGTTAACTTCTATGCTACCATGATGGCTTAGTGGTTTTGGGACATCCATCATCAAAACCAAATAGAAAGTCTTTCCAGCTTGGTAGGACCTTCCAGAACTTGCATTCTTCTGAAACTATTTTTAAGAAACCAGGGTCACTTCTGCAATGAACTAAAGAATTAGAGTAGGATTTCAGTGAACTAAAAGGGTACCAGGTAGGTGATATACCTAGATACAGCACTGGACAGGGCATCATGGAAGCCTGAATACAAATCCTGCTTCAGACACATACTAACTGTAAGACCCTAAACAAATTATTTTACTTCTTTCAGCCTCAATTTCCCCATTTGTAAAATGGAGGAAAAGGATGAAGATGATGATGATGCCTCTCATCCAGGATTGTTATTGAGGATAAAATGAAAAATATTTGTAAAGCATTTTTAAACCCTAAAGTGCTTTATAAATACTATTATTCTTATCAGATAATTAGATACTGGTGGAAACAACAACAACGATGACGATGATGATGACAACCCCCTCAAAGGCCAACTTATCTTCCATTTCATGGGGAAGCAAATATAGACAATGGGAAAGTAAGGGAATTCCAGCCAGGGTAATGTAGAGTAGTAACTCTGTGTTCCCAGAAAACATAATAAATAGGATATAATAGATAGGATCTTGAATAAATCTGAAATTCTGTCCAACTGGACTTTGACAATTCAAAGGACTAAGTTGGCAACCCATCCATCATGATGAACCTGCCACCTATGAAAAGAAATAGTTGAGATGACAGAGTTGCAGGCTGGCTACATGTAAAAATGTTGCTTTACATGGAGGACATCAGAGTAAATATGGTGCAGATGGTGCTTACCATTAAAGACAAATCACAAACGTGCATGAAATAGAAAGAAAACAAAAATCTAGTGGTGTAAGAATTATTTGGGACAAGTAATAATTTTGATGTGGTTACATCTCATGACAGCAGTGGCTATGTGTGTGTCCTACTGACACTAGGCTGATTCAGAACATCTGACCTTGACCAGATGGAAATGTAACAAAGCTGATTTTCCCACTTTTAGTCATGCATCATTCCTTGCAGCTGAATATTGGATATTGTGCCATACATATGTGTTTCATTGTTCTCATCTTTTTTATTTTAAGAATGAGTATCATTCCAAGGAAACAGGGACAAATTGCAGTACATATATAAAACACTTTAATGACTATTAATTAAACACACCACACTATCTATAGGTGTAGGGATACCAAGTATTTCAAGGATATTTCAAGCCCACAAATAAACAGTATTATTTGCACCAAAGCACAATGGAGAGTATGGCTGGAAGTGAAAAATGATGCCAATAACTGACAAGATTTTGCTGCAAAAGAGTCTAATTAATCTATAGAGAAAAAACTGTGATCTTAAGTGGAACCTGGCACATAGGTGATCAGCTTCCTCTGTAATGTAGCATAGGTTTTCTTGAAGTTGGAAAAGCAGGGAGAAGATCAATAACAATAGCAATAGTAATAATAATAATTATTATAATTATAATAATAAAAGAGATCTACCTTGTTAAAAAAATTTTGTCATGGGCAAGTGGATACAAAGATTGAAGTACTAAAGAGAAGAAAAGATGTAATATTTACTGAAGAAAGTCACTTTTTCACTCAAAGCTTAGCATGGAAATTATCATCAAAAATTATCCAGATGTATCTATATAAGATCAAAGTGTCTTCATCAGGCTCATAAGCCATTCACACAAAAAGAGTTTGCAGGGCTTTTTTATAATTATCAGAGGGTTATAAGCATCATTACCCATTGAGAGAATGAAGAATTCTCAAAAAATATATTAATATATTATGCTAAGAATTTGAATTATTCTGGAATTACAAAAATTGCCAAAAGGAGAAGGAATATTACAATTTAACATTGTACCATATAAAGAAACAAATAAATAAATGGATGGATGAATGAATAAATAAATCAGAAGGTTAAGAAATTTATCCAAGAAATGAGATGAACATGATTTAATGGCCACAGAACCTACCTGTTATAATCCGCAGGGAAAATTTATGGATTATAATTAAAGTGAGAGTTGAAAAAAATGAACTGTCTTTTTAAAAATACACCTAATACACAGTGTGATAGGTGTGGTTCCCTGATTAAGAACCAAAGGTTGTGAACTCCATGTCAAATTGTGCAAACAAATGACTACAGGAAAGTGGGAACATTTTGTAAATTAAAAATTTTGCAAAGATGTAAAAATTTGTAAAACTTATTACTTTTATTTCAGCTATGCTGCACAACACTGTATTTTCATGACATTCTAATACAATGTTGTTTAAAAATTGGAAGTAAACATCAGAAGTTAGGCAAGGGCTTTTTCTTTTCTTTTTTTGTCAATTTAACCCTCATTTCAAAGTCACAACATATTTTCAACCAATAAAATAAATCATTTCAAAAACCATCCCTAAACTTATTTTACATGAAATGAGATAACACTGAGGTACTCCTAAAATCTGGGAGAAAAAGAATGAAGACATGATGTCATTTAAAATCTTTACTTATTTGAAATCAATTAATTATACATAATAATGGGGAAAATGACAAAAAACAGTTCCATTATCACAAATTATTTTGAAATGGAGATGGGCATACTTAGACTGGAATTCTGAAAAGCCCTTTTCGGGTCTGACAACATAAATCCAACCTTGAACACTAAAACAATAATTTTGAAAAGTTAGTATTTATTACAGTCATCATGAAAAATTAATTCTTTATTTATCTAAATACTTGTAATAAATATGTATAAGTCTATTAATGATTAATTACACTATAAAACCTATAGAAAATAGATATTTAAAAGAGGGAAATGAAGATGACAGAATATTTGATGCTAAAGTAAATAAAGTCCCTTTAGATTATATCAAGTAGAAAAAAAAACCGGTTAGGCCACTGCTTTAGGAAAATAATTGGTAACTGTGTAGAAAATGAGCTATAGATGGGAGAATACCAATTAGGGGTGCTGTTACAATACTCTGAGCAAAAGATGTTAATTATGTTAATTACGTGGGTAGAAAAACTGAGATAAATGTGAGTGATAGGAACACAGAAATGACAAGATTTGAAAACTTTTCTGATACGCTTGATAAAGAAAAATAAATTGTCAGAAATGATACCAAGGTGTGGAATTAAAGTAACTGGAAGGATGATGGGGAATCTGACTGAGATAGCAGAATTTAAAAGAGGAGTAGAGTATGAGGGCAGGGAAGGGGATGGAGAAGGGTGAAGACAGTGTAGCTCATTCTACATAACTCATTTTGTTCCACCCAAAACAAAAAGGGGAATTGCAAGACTTTTACTCATACTCACTTTTGTAGACCACAGAACCAGTCATGAGATGCTATAAACCTAATGGGTGAATATGCTGGATATATATGAAGGAGAAATTTTCATAAATTTTCAGACTGTAGCCTGAACAGTTACAGCTGTGCTGAACCTGGAGTTGGGAAGACCTGAGCTCAAATCCAGTCACAAATACTTAATAGCTGTGTTTCCCTGGGCAAGTTACCTCTGTATGCCTCAGTTTCCCCAACTATAAAATGGGAATAAAAACAGCTTCCTACCTCACAGGGTTTTGAGAATCAAATAAAATAATACTTAAACACAGCACAATGACTGGCACTTGGTAAGTACTATATAAATGTTTATTACTCTCCCTAGTATCAGTTAATTTTTAACTTTCTTGGAGGACCAACACACAGATCAGAAAGGGAATTTGAACATCACAAGGATATGGAGATTGTTTGCTAGAATTCCAACAACACAATGAAAATTCCAATTTTATCAAATGAGAAATATTGTGCAGACCATGAATATAGTGAACAATGGAAGAGTTATGTCAAGGAAACTAACTGAATTTCTCTGTCTTTTACAAAAGCTGGTAGGGTCAAATAAAATCAATAATTATTGACTCAAACTTTTTACGATGATAATAGAATTGCTAGCAGCAAAGTTTAACAGTTATTTCCTAGAATCGAATTCTTATTTTTTAATTCTGCCTTCCTTAAAAGAAGTCATCATATATTACTAAAAGATGAGAATAGCTATAACCCTTCTGAAAACAGACCAATTTAGGGCTTGTCGTTTGTACAAAGTATTCACAGCTTATATGACTAAAACAATTATAAGTAATTCCAAGAAATAATATATTGACTAAGGAGCAAAAAGTTTGCATTAAGAAATTCCAAGGACAAAAATAGCAGCATTAGTTTTAGGAAATTATTTAATAAGCAGTCAGAAAACACTACAACATTTATGCTACTATTATTGAAAATCAAAAAATTTTTATTAGTTCTATACTAAGGAATAATTAATATATTGGGAAGATATAAAATAGACCCAAGTATAATAAGAACACTAGAGCATTTGATTTGTATACAGATAACTATCCACTATTTTAAAAATACTACTAACATAATAATACAATAAATATAAAACAGGATTTCAAGCCTATTACTAGTTTGGATTAGCCTTAAATCTATTAATAACTCTCCTAAATAGAACTAAGTATACCATCCAAACTTAAAAGAAATTCAAAAGATCTTATTAATTAGTTAATATGCATGGATAACATCAAGTTACTTGGCGCTACTGAAAAAGTAAATATCCTCATTTGAATTCAAGTGTAACATTCTTTATGTATGTCAAGGAAAGGTAGAGACTGAGACTTTATATTTAAATTCAAAGGCCACATTAAATCCTTGGATTAAGGTGATACCTACACATACTTTGATTTGTTCTAGACAATAACACAAGGAGCATAAAGATATTGAGTAGAGGGGTATGATTGTATTTCTTACTTCTTGGCAACCTGAAATTAAAGCTTAATATAAGACCACATTCAAAGCAATATTAGTCTTAATGTACACTTTCAGAACTGTAAAATGAACCATAATAAACAGGGAAAATATTCCTCACCCAGATAAATAGATAGATATAAAATTAATGAAATGTGAGGTCCAGGACTATAAGGAGGGAAAAGAAAATATAGCTCGTCTTTGCACAAAAGGAAGAAGAGAATTTATATACATTCTTGGAGTATATGATAAAGACGTTTCAAAAAAAATCTATTCAAATGCTCTGCAGCAAACAGACACCATTTCACCGAGCAATGTCAAAGGTTGATAAAAAGTGTACACCACTGAATTTATTAAATATAAAAAAATGGTTTTCCTCTCGATTGAACCTATGAAATGGCTAGAGATACAAGGATAGAATCAAAAGGCCCTCCATGGCAACCTCCACAACTCAGCCAACAATATGTTGACAAATAGGGAATTTAAAAATAATTAAGGCATGTGAATTTGTTCATGAAAATGATGGTGATTCAGAACCAGGTTATAACCATCACAAATTACAGAAGCATTATCCTTCAGGAGCCCTAACAGTGATCAATGTTTAGCTCCTACTGAATACTTATCCAGACCTGGCTTAGACTTTCAATAAATCTGGTAATATTGAAGGCTACATTGAAAACTGTCTTACCTCCTCTGCCAAAAAAACCCCCACAGATTTAAAACAATATTAGGTAAAGCAGTCATCAATATTCATCCAAAGAGAATTTACCAAAGAGAATTGCTATTAAGTCCCACCACGCAATTTAAGACAGAACAATAAATTACATGAGCAAAAATCTGCAGGTTTTCTGTTGAGCATATACCAGGAAGGCCTGGATCTAGGCCAATCTTCTTCATTAAAATATAGACAGACAGACAGACAGACACAGGTAGATAGATAGATAGATAGATAGATAGATAGATAGATAGATAGATAGATAGATAGATAGTCAGACAGACAGACATGAAGAAAGCAGGATCTTTGTCTTCAACTGTAATATCTGCAATCGTCTCCCAGTAAGTTACTTCATGAGAAGACCAAAAAGACTCTGAATCAGGCAGTACAGTGTCTACTCTGTCTAGGGCCTTGCAAAGGTCTGAAACCAGTCCAGCTCCTAATAAGGGACAGCTCAAGAAAACAAACAGGTGAAGCTCCTGGGTAGCCAGCATGACCTCCAGGAGGTCCAAAATGAGCATAATCACTAATACTTCGTGACCACACTAGGGACTCAAGAAAATAAAAAGGGGACAGACACAATCAATCAGTAATTTAACAACAAGCATGTAATAAGTGACTTCTACGTGCCAAGCACTGCGCTAAGTGTTAGGAATACAAAATAAGAAGGGAAAAATAATCTTTGCTCTCAAGAGGCTCACAGTTTAATGTTGAAAGAGCCTTTCAAGAGGTCTAAAGGCAGTACTCTATGACTTTCAGAAGGAATCTATGATTTTCAGAATCTAAGCATGGAACCAAGCCAACTTAGTTGATGACTGTACAAGAAAAACTGTAACCAAAGAAAAAGTTAGATATCATATTTCAAGAAATTATAAAAGGGAATTGCCCAAACCTACTTTTACTTTCCTTTCTAGCATAATTTCCTGAAAGAACACCCAGATTATAAATACCCAGGCAAGAATCCAGAGATCTGCAATTAAAGAAAAAATACAACAAATAGCCAGAATCCAAGAAACATACTTGAAACATAGATTCACACAGAGTTAAAATGTGGGACTGGAATATTATTTACTGTTCTTCAGATAAATTTCAATGAAAGAGAAATAACAATAATGAACTCAGAAAGGACAACAGTCGGAATATAGATGTTAAAAAAGAAAAGCAGAGAAATTGTAATATGCTTCAAAGAACCACATTCATTTAAGTAATAGCAATAATTATATATACATGAATATATACGTAATGAATGACATAGATTTTAAGTACTTAAAGGAGAAGCTGAGAAACAGACAACAATATTGCAATAAATGGGGATCTCGTTGTGTGCAATTCAGTTCTAGAAAAACCCAACAAAAAGTTAGACAAGAAATAATGCCCGAATAATAAAACAATAATACAATAAACATTATAATCAACAAAGGAGCATTTGATTAAAAGTTTATGCCTTATTAAGCGAACCCTGGAAAATAAACTAATAAATTAATTGAGAAAATAACAACTAAAGAGAATTTCAAATTGTTCCCCTAAAATGTTCAGCCTGTTTTTTACAATAATCAACAAGATCCAGCAGGAAGAGGGAGAAAAGGAAATTCCATTCAAAATATCTAGAGAATGTATTAAATCTCTATGAGAGTTCACCTACCAAGTCATACATAGGAATTACATGAATACCATTATAAGCTATTCTTTACAGAAGTAAAAGAAGACTGAAATAATTAGAGGTATATTAATCTTTAAGATTAGATGATGCTAATATAAGTGACAATGCTAGCTAAATTAATTTATAAATGTAATGTCATACCAATGAATTTAAGAGTCATAGACAAGACAAAAATGATAACAAAAATTTATCCAGAGGAAGCAAAGACCAAGAATGTCAAAGAGAAATAATTTTAGAAAAGGAATCTCACAGTACCAAATTTCAAACTTTGTTTCAAAGCAATAATTATTAAAACTATTGGGTACTGTGTGTGTGTATAAACACATACACATATACATACACACATACACACACACACATCAGTGGAACAGATTAGGTAAACAAAGCCAAAAAGCATTCACATTTCTACAGGACTGGACACTATTGATCATTTTCTGTTTCTCCATACTATCTCCTCTCTGTATTTTCATGACACTATTCTTTAATTTTACCTCCTGTCTTTCTGACCATTACTTCTCAGTCTCATTGCTGTAGTCTTTTTTTCCCCTTTAATGCTTATTAACTATGGGAATCTTTAAAGGTTTTGCCTTGGCCTCTCTTCCCTTTTCTCTCTCTCACACCTGTTGATCTCATCAGTTTCTGTGAATTCCCTTAGCATCTCTTTGCAGATGAAACCCAAATCCACATATTCAGCCTAGTCTTTCTTGCAGTCCTCAGTTCTTGATCATTTATTGTCTAGTGTACATTGTGAAATGGATTTCTTTCATTTTTCTTTTTTTTTACTTTATTTTAGACTTAAACACCAGAATTCAAATGCAGAATAGAGAAAAGAAACAAAAGCATATCATAAATTTAAATATTGGAACTTAAATACAAAGTAAGAAAGAAAAAAAGCATGTCATGTGCACAGCAAAACATAAGGATTCAAAAGATGTAACAATAAATTTTCATTTAAATAAAGTCTGTATAATGAATAATACACATTGTGCTAAGAATTGTTCATCTTTTCTTTGCTTCCTTGTACATTTTTCTTTTGTTCTCTGTTGTTCACTTATTTAATTTGTTCTTTTTTTTTCTCCCAGAAGGCTACAATTAAATTTGGACATGTTTTTCTATAGCTATAAATATATACATACACATGTACATATATACATCTGTAGACATAGTTTCCCAAACTGCTCCTGATCTTTGTTTTCATGTTTGTGCATATCTCGTTTCCTATCCCTCCTGCCTCCTCTACTTTGCTTCTACCTGATACTTTGACCTCCTATTACTTGCCTATTCCCTTCCCATGATCCCTCCCCTATCTTCCCATTCCCATAAATCTAAATACCCTTCTGAACTCTACTTTTACCTATTCCCTTCCCCTCACCATCTAAAGATCGCTTCCTTGTCCACTCCCTTCTCCCTATCCCCCTATCATTTTATTTCTTCTGAATTTAGAAGACTACTATATTCTTCTACAATATATATATATGTATATATCTGCATGCATGTATGTATGTATTGTTTCCTCTCAAACCCATTCCAGATGAAAGTAGGTTACCAGAACTAACAGCCCTCATCCCCCATCTAATTCCTTTGTATTGATTCTCCGTCTTGCACCAAATTTGCACAAAATAATTACTCTTTTTAGCTGTTCCTGAATGGTTTTACTTGTTAAATGCATATCATGTTCAGGTTTACCCCAATCTTTCTTATGAGCTACCCAATAATTAATAAGAATATTAGACATACATTTTACATTTTACATATATATAAAGTAAATGATCCATTCTTATTGAATCCCTTATAATCAATCTTTGATATATACCACATATTTCTCTTGGCTCTTATATGTAAAATCTTCTATTAAGTTTAGGGTTTGGTCTTTTTTAACAAAGTCTTGAAAGTCTTACAGTTGATTAAATGTTGTAATAGCAATCAGTTTATGAGATACTTAGCACTTAGTAGCCTAGGGCTAAGTAGCACCTAGTAACTTAGGGGTAAGTATAGAAGGTATGAACTCTGTCCATTGTTGAAAAGGTGTGAACTCCCCCGTTGACTTTAATTGACTCCTCAGGGAAGAAAGATTCATGGAGACTGAAGTCAGCTGAGAAAGACAGGGAGAGAGAAAGTGTGTTCCTCTCCCAGTATCTGGAAGCTGACTGAGATATGAACAGGACGGGACTTTGTTTGTTCGTGGTCTGGATGATCCTTGAGTTCCAGGCAAGAGAAGTCCTGAAGGGTTTGAGGTGTACTGAACCCTGCGAACTTCAGTGTGT
>CM053594.1:221636844-221668332 GCA_028646575.1 Pseudocheirus occidentalis | reverse complement strand
GTTGGAGTGTGAGAGAGAGAGAGAGAGAGAGAGAGAGAGAGAGAGAGAGAGAGAGAGAGAGAGAGAGTTTGTTTTTCTCCCAGCATCTGGAAGCTGACTGAGAACTGCGTTGGAGTTTTTCTTGAGACCAGAATCTGGTGAAGGCTGAAGTTGCTTCTTCCTGGAAGGCTGAGATTCCTTCTTGGTCCTAGGGCCAGTCAAACTGCTGGAAGACTGAAGAAGTATGACCAGGACAAGCCTTTGTTTGTTTGTGGCTTGGATGATCCTTGAGTTCCTGGCAACAGAAGTTGTGAAGGGTTTGAGATGTGCTGGACCCTGTGAACTTCAGTGTGTAACAAGAACTGCCTGGAAGATTGGATGAGCACCTGGGAGCTGTGTGCCCCTGAATCCAGGTGACTGTTTGGTGGATTTAAGTAGGAGCTGGGACCATGGAACAGGATCCAGGGAATCTGAGAGACCACCCAGAATAAAGATGAAGAAAAGGCCTCCCCTTGGATCAAATTGAGGTTTGCTGGACACTGAGGGGTAGAGGGTTTGTGTGGTTTTCTAATAATTGTATTTAGTGGCTGATTGTTAGATAAGCGACTGATTAAGTTAATCTACAATTGCCCCGTGAGTGGAAGATTGATAATTGTAATGTGAGTTGAGTAAATGATTAAGTAAGGAGGGTTCTCCCCTTAGGGAAACCAGATGATTATTCTTTTGTTCTTTGTGCTAAATATTGTGGCCACTGTAGTGAAAACTGTGTGGCCATTCTAATGTTAAGCTGTAATGAACACTATATTGCGATTTTCTGTGATAAGATGTAGTGTTGTGAATATTATGTTGTGATTCATTGTGAATGTTTGCCTTGATTTGTAATGGAATAAATGAAGTGTTCACTAAACTGTGTAATCTGAACCTTAAAAGCTGTTCACAGTAGCATTCTTCAGGGAATCTTCTAGTGCATGGCATTACATATGTATATGAAATTTTATACTTTTGCAGTTGAAAGTAACCAGGATATGAAAGCTCTAAAATCTACATTTATAACAGAAGGTCTCACAGATCTTGAACCAGAGATAATACATGACAAATCTTGGTGCTATGTATTTCTTTTTTTAATTTTAGGATTAGTTATATCCAATGTAAATTTCATTTGTCTGCCCATCTACCGGGGTAAAAAAAACACCAAAATTATTGCAAAATATATAGTGAGTAATATAAATGTCAAATATTTTAAACCTCTGGAGAACGATTATAAAATAAATAAAATAATTTATATGAAAATGATCCTTATTGCTCAAGAGAGAGGTCAATAAATTTTCATGCTTGGGTGAAAAATTTGTACATTATGAGAAATATAGAAATGAAAATAATATAAGATTGACTAGTATACACTTGTATCTGGTTACTGAATCCCTTATATTTGCTGCACTAGGATTCTTTTCAAAGTGTGACTGCCTTTTTAATGAAATCCTTGGATGAGATACAACATAGCCTTTTATTGATTATATTACATGGATTTTGATAACTTTGAATGGTATTTCGTTTTCATATAATGTAATATAAAATATTGTTCCCAAAATATTCAATTGAGTACAATTTTAGTAGTTTCTATAAATTTATATACCAAAATAGGTAAAAAAGAAACCCTCTCATTATAAAATGACTAGCTAAATTTCAGAGTAATTAAGTTGCTTTCTTTGTGAATACCTAAAGTATTTTTAAACTTGAAACTAATAAAATATCTTACATACAGAAATTTAGAGTTAAATATTTTTACGTGTGGCACTCATTCCAGGTCTATTTCTTAGTTTCTAGCAGTTATTTCTGACTCTCTGGACTGTGCCACCATAATTCAGCTTCCTTCTTACTTTAGAACTTCCCTTGGTGTTGGAGCCTCCTAACTTACAACATCCCTCTGCCACACTGGGCTCCCTCCCCCACTTGTACTTCCTTTTTTGAGGGCCATTATTTTGGAGTTTGGACCCTACATATCTGAGTGCTCTTTCTCAGCCTCTTTTGGTAGATCCCCATCCAGATCTTCTTTGCTTAGTGATCTCATCCATTCCCATGGAAGTAGTATAGAGAGAGAAGAGAAAAGTGCTCAGGGCAGAATACTGTGGGACACCTATAGTTAATGGGCTTGATCCAGATGAGGATCAAAAGCCTATTCCCATTCAAATGACATCTTATATATCATTTGTCAGCTAAAATAAGTTTTCTCATATTTTACTTATTGTTTTGGCATATTTTATGCCTCCTTGACTAGATTGTTAGCCTGTCAAGGCATATGCAAGGCAAAGAGGCAGGCAGTAGGGGACATTTCCCTTCCCTCATTCCATCATATCAATGAATGGCCCCACCTCAAGATACCATGTCCTTTAGGCACAAACTTTTCCCCTCCCTAACAGTCTCCATTGCCCAGTTTCTACAAACTGCTATTTTACAGACCCTCGGCTATATGCTGAGTACCCCATTCCTACCCTTGTAATAGATATTCTACCACTTCTCTACATTCTGACTTTGGGACTCTACTATCTTCTTAATCAGGAACCATTTTCCCTGTCATTGCTTCCTAAGATCCTTAGGACCTTCCCATATTCCCTATGACTTTTCCTATTAGACCCTTGTAACACTTGGCTTTTCATTCTGTCTTAAACGGAATCTTCATTTGTGTGTTATCTCCCACAATTAGAGTATGAGTTTCTCAAGAGCAGAACCAGTATCACTTTTCTATGTGTATCCTAAGCACTAAACACAGTACTTGGTATGTGGTGAGCATTTAAAAAATGCTTTCTCATTCCAGTCTGTCTTACTCTACTACACTCTACTCTGTTCCATTCTATTCCATTCCATTCCACTCCCCTCAATTCCACTCAATTCTGTTCCACTCCACTCCATTCTATTCTATTCTACTCTATATCATTTCACTCCGCTTCATTCTATTCCACTCCACTACATTCCATTCCAAAGTCTTCCATTTCATTTTGCTTCCTTTCACATTCCATTCCACTCTATTCTACCCCCATGCCACTCTATGTGTCCGGGACTGTAGAAGAGGGTAGAGAACATGGTACAAAGCAAGCAAGTGCCCTACTTGGCACTGGGGTGTCATGAGATGAGATATAAAAACTTGAACAGAGTTGATGTTAGATACCCATAGTAAGGACATAGGCTTTTATTGCACAGTGTTCCTGGAAAGGTATCAGAAGAATGATAAATGTTTAGAGGCAATAGCAATAGGCTTCTCCTAGGACAGTAAAAAATCCTATATCGAGTTAATAAAATAGATTCCCAGGAGCCAGAAGTAAAGGGTTGGTTCACGTAACATAGCAACTGTGGAAGAGTAGGATCAGCAAACCATCCAGAGGGCAGAGATGAATTTATGATTGAAATTTTAAAAAAAGCAACAATAAATCTATCAGGGAGATAAAGAAGAAGGAAACCAAAGGTCCAGAGTAGTGTAAAGTAGCCAGGGGCAACTTGTTTCCCTCAAATAAATGGAAGATGTCCTGACTAATTTTAGGGAACCCAGAAAGGGTTTCTCTGGTCTCTACAGAGTACTTAATCAGATAGTAGTAGTAGTAGTAGTAGTAGTAGTAGTAGTAGTAGTAGTGGTGGTGGTGGTGGTAGTAGTAGTGGTAGTAGTAGTAGTAGTAGTGGTGGTAGTAGTAGTAGTAGTAGTGGTAGTAGTAGTAGTAGTGGTAGTAGTAGCAGTTTTAAATTTTCTTGAGAGGTATACCTCCAGGAAGTAGGTGAACAGTGCCACCTTACTTTGCTTTGGTCAGACCACACTTAGAATATTACCTCATTCTGGGGACCTCATTTCAGGCAGGATACTAATAAGGTAAATAACATGTAGAGCAGTGGTTCTCAATCTGTGGGTTATGTTCAATTTATAACAATGAAAATACATCCTGCATATCAGATATTTACCTTGCGATTCATAACAGTAGCAAAATTACAGTTATGAAGTAGCAATGAAAATAATTTCTTACATGAAGAACTGTATTAAAGGGTCACGGCATTAGGAAGGTTGAGAACCACTGATGTAGAGGAAAACAATCATTTGATAAGATATCATGCCTTATATGGAATGGCTCAAGAAACTGGTGATATTTAATCTGAGAAGACTCGGGGAAATGAAAGAGCAAATGAAGAGCTGTCATGTGGAAGAGGGATCAAATTTATTTGATTTTGTCCTAGAAAAGAGAAGTAGGAGTAATAAGTAAAAAAACAAAGAGGCAATTTTAGGTTGGTTTAAGAAAAACCTTCCTACAATTAGAGCTAACCAAAACTAGAATGAACTTTCTCACACACTGACTTCCTTTTAGCTGGAGATTTTAATAGTAATAATATTAGCAACACTATAACTAGCATTTACATAGTTCTTTAAGGTTTGTAAAGCATTTTACAAATATCCCACTTGATCTTTACAACAACCCTGGAAGGCAGGTGCTAATATTATCCCCACTATACAGATGAGGAAATCTTGCTCAAGATTACACATATAATAAGTGTCTGAGACTGGAGTTGATCTCAGGTCTTCCAAAATCCATGTCTAGCATTCTATCTACTCTATTAACATAGCTGCCTTTAGGTTAAGAAAATGTTAAATAGTGGCTTTTTAGGGATGTAATAAAAGAGTTTTTGTTCAGGTCAGGCCTAGATAACTATGGAGGTACCTTCCAATTCTGAAATTCTGTGGTTCAATAGTAATAACTGACATCTAAAACCACAGCAGTGTAAGATTTACAAATATGCTTTCCTTAAAAGAATCCAGTGAGGTTGGCACTGCAAATGTAATTTTTCCCATTTTTCAGATGAATTCAAAAGGATCAGCCATGCAGAGAGTCTAATTTAAATTAAATAGAACAAATTGGTTATAGACCCAGTTACTGTGGTTTCATGACTACCCCAAGAAGGAAGTTCTGTCTGGGACTCAGGAGGAAGAAAGGAAAAAGTAGATTGTAGAGATGACTCAGGGTTGGGAATGAACAGAGGGGAGACAACAGAAGAACCAAGGAGTAAGGAATTAAAGGGTGAAGAAAGGTATGATATGCTAAAGTAATGGGATCAAACTCAATCTGAGAAGGGGTACAAGCATTTAAGGGACTGGGTAAAGGGGATACAGTTCTTTAAATTAGAAAACTAGAGGGTAAAGACCTTGACTCTTACAAGCAAAAGTATAGAAGCAAAGAATAGGAAGAGTATTAGACTAGGAGCCAGAATTCAGCAAATTAAGTTCAACATTTATTATGTACTTATTAGAGGCAGCTATGTAGTACAGTGTATAGAGAGATAGAGTGTTGGGTCTAGAGTTAGGAAGACCTGAATTCAAATCTAATGTGAAACATTTGCTACCTCTGTGACCCTGGTCAAGTCACTTGACCTCTTTCTGTCTCAGTTCACTTACAGAATAAGAATGATAGCATTTACTTCCCAAGGTTGTTGGGAGGATCAAATGAGATAATATTTGTTAAGTGCTTATGGTGCTTTCTGGTACAAAGTAGGTAATTAATAAATGCTTGCCTCTCTCCAACTATGTTCAGAACATTATGTTAGCCAGATTTAAAATGAAACGACACAGTTCTTACTTTGCAGGGAGATACACTGACAATGTCAATCCTATGCATTAAGAAGATTATCTTATTAGCTGTTTAACTAGAGATGGGGAAAAAGTGAAAGCAGGGAGAGCAGTTAGAAAGCTAATATGATCATCCAAGTAAGAGGTGATGAGAGCCTGGACTAAGGTCTGCTTATTGGTACAGGATATTTATGCAGAGAATGTAGCACATCATGAAGAATGAACAGTGTGTTGGCAACTGATTTGATATAGGAGGTAAGAAAATGGGGAAAGTCAAAGTTGACTGAATGAATTGAAAACTGATTGACTAGGACGACACAAATAGGGAAGTTGGGAGGAAGATAAGACCCCAAGTAAGATAATTTGGTTTTGACCATGTTTAGGTAAGTTATTGAAGTGGTAATGGAAATTTGAGGATCTTCTCTGTCCCTGGATAGGCTTAAGTGAATTTGAACACCTTTTCTTATTTGAAAATAAACCCTGCCCCCTAATAGGTTGAATGTGTTCACATGGAGCCTGTGGTGGGATGCTTGTTCTTCAGGAATGCCCACACCTTGTTACTTTGGGCCACAAAGGTTGTGGTGTTCTCTGACCCTGGAGAAGGCTATATATACCCTAGGGTGAGGTTTTGCTTTGGGGCTCACTCATGGGAAGAGTTGTGTGATTTGGCCAAATGACAGTCTGGGCAGCCACTGAGTTCCCCAGCTTTAAAAACCCAGATGCTCATACTTTCGTCTTTGGTAACTAACTAGGTATGGATGTAATAAT
The DNA here is from genome assembly GCA_028646575.1 of Pseudocheirus occidentalis. Classification (NCBI taxonomy): domain Eukaryota; kingdom Metazoa; phylum Chordata; class Mammalia; order Diprotodontia; family Pseudocheiridae; genus Pseudocheirus; species Pseudocheirus occidentalis. The sequence goes on along the minus strand of CM053594.1, from coordinate 221,661,992 downwards.
GGTCAGACAGCTGGAAGCCCTGTCTGCTGGTCTGTTTCTCTGTATTTTTTATCTGCTTTTAACTTTTGTTTTCTCTAAAGTTCGTGGTGCTGACCTTTTCCCCTTATAACTAGGTAAATGATATATGCTTGATTAAAGTTGCTTACCTTTAGAAAAGTAGATCAAAGAACTTGTGCTAGTGGCCATCGTGGGTGTGCTAGGCTGCTTGCTGCTGTAGTTATTGATGGGACTTCACGGCATCCTACCTGTGTAACTTTGTTCATACCATTTAAACTGAACCTAAGTTATCAGCTCTGTAGATATCATAATAACTTTTCTACTTTACAAGATTAATGAGAAGTTTGGATAACATATATGAATATGCAGGCCCCTCTGGGAGCAAGGTCATCCCAACTGAGATTCAACTCAAACCAGAAGATGAGTTCCTACTATCCAAAACAGAAAACAAAAAATATTCTTTCAGGATTGAAGGACATTCACCACATGGACTGATACTGCTGTACATGACTGAGGTCCCTTTTAATAATTAGGATTCTATTTGGGTACAAATAGGTAGCTCTGTGGCTAGAAAGATAAAAGGACTCAGGATGGTCTTGGAATTTCTTGTAGCAATGATTTCTAAGGAGTCATAGCTTATAAACTCAATATGTCTACAGTTCTCATAGATGGTGTACTTGATTCTCCTTTTCATCTCTCTACCTGACCAACTACTTCCTCTTTTGTCTCAAACTTTGCACTCCTGAAGCTGATATCCTTGTTGCCAGCTGCTTCACCTGACTCATGTTTCTGTTAAGTACAGAGCCTCTCTACTGCTATCTGTCTGCCTTGCACTGACTATGCCCCAGATTCCTAAGTAGGATAATAATAGTTTATTTTTCCTTAAAATATCAAATAATATTTGTACTTAAGAGGTAAGTGGTCCCTGTTCTTTGGGTAGATAATTTTTATATTTATTTTTTATTTATAGAGTATTGGGATGTCTTTCTCACTTGCATCATATTAAAGAAAGAGTGAGAGATGAATCAGCTAGATGGGAAGTAAAGAGGAGATAGCAAGTGTACCTATTAAAGGTTAATGGGACAGGAGGAAGGGAATTAAGTTGGAATTGAACAGAAATGCTAGTCAAGTGCTGAGAGAGAGAAACTGAATGTTACTAACAAATGCTAAGAATAAAAGTGGAGAAAAATCCAGAGGAAAGTAAAGATACTAGAAGTGGAAAGGGGGGAGAAGTAGGTATACAGAATTGGAAACAAAATCATTCTGTGAAAAAAAATTAATTGAAGTGTGACCTATTTTATAATTATTTATAATGGTTACTTGAAAAAATTCAGCTTAACCAATTAAAACATTTTCTTTATGAATAGAAAATGAAAAATGGGCATTAAAAAAGGAACAAGACCATTATAGGAAAAATACTGTTAAAACAAATAACTCATGGTCCTCTACTCTAAAGAGATCAAAGAAAATGTAATGAATAAAGAATAGAGGATAATGAGGAATAATAATATGTACAGACTTATTTTTAGCAGCTCTTTTTATAGTGGCAAAGAACTAGAAACCAAGGAGCTGTTTATGACCTGAGGAATAACTGAACAAATGTATATGAATATAGCAGAATGTTATTTTTGTAAGAAATCACTTTGGCAGTTTCATAGAAATTTGAGAAGACTTTTATGAAGTGATGCAAAGTGAAATGAGCAGAACCAGAAGGACAATTTATGGAATAACAATATTGTAGAGACAAACAGCTTTGAAAGACTTAAAAATTCTGACTAATGCAATGGACAAGAATTCCACTGAACTCCTAATTCCAGAGGACCAATGATAAAACATGTTCTGCATGTCCTGACAGAGAAGAAGTGGTCTCAGGAGGCAGAATTATATATCTATATATCTTTTGGATAAGGGCAATGTGTGACTTTATTTTGCTTGACTCTATATATTTGTTACAAAGGTTTTTTTTTTCTTTTTTCCATTTTTCCCCCAGTGAGAGGGGGAAGGAAATGGAAGGGAGAGAAAATAGATTTTCAATTGAAAAAAATAGAATAAAAATTACATTGTACTCTTTTCCATTTCACAAAATCAGATGATGGACATTTTTTGGCATAAAAGAAAGATGACATAGACTATGCATCATTATTTTAATAAATAGTATGGATATATTTTATGTCATGTGTATTTCCCTCATCTTTCCATGCCAGAAAGCTATCCTTTATTTCAATTAAAAAATTAGAAAGAGAAACAAATTGACAAAAATCAATATATGTGTATACATATACATATACATATACATATACATACACATATACATACACATACATACATATATATGTATGTATATATATATATATGTAAAGTTCTTATGTTATATTCAATGTTCAAGCCCATATACCCATGGGCTCCTACTTCTGCAAAGGAATTAAGGGAGATGTCTTCTCATACATCTTTTGGGGATCAAGCTTGGTCATTATAGTTTTACAAAACACTTATTGTTTTCTGGTTGTTGTTACTTCAGTGTATATTGCTGTGGCTATCATTCATAGTATTTTCTTGGCTCCACTTACTTCACTTTGCATCCCTGCTTCTCTATATTCTTCATGTTTGTTGTTTCTCATAATGTAGTACTATTCCATTATATTGAAACTCTTAACCTCTTTTGTTCCTTATGAACCTCTTTGACAGGCTGGTAAAGCCTATAAACCCTTTTTCAGAAAGTTTATTGCCTATGAAGAACATGCAAAAATTCAGTTAAAGATGAGTGAAAATAAAGTTTTTTTTTCTTATCAGAGTTCATGGACCCTTGAAATCTATCCATGGATCCCTTTAGTGACCCCAGATTAAGACCTCTCCATTAAAAACACACACTGTAATTTGTTTAACCATCTCTTAAATGATAGGCATCTATTTTGTTGTCACTTCTTTGCTACCATAAAAAACACTACTATACATTTTTTGGTGAATATGGACCCTTATTTTCACCAACATTAGTCTATGTACTATGAATCTGTCTGTCTATCCGAATTGGGGATATAGTAATCTGGATCTTTGATTTCATCCCTGTGGGGAGCTCCTTAGGTAGAGACTTCCTCCATTGGCAACGATTGGCAAACTAATTGGCAAACAAATATCTAAGGCAAACTTAGAGTCTTAGAGAATTGCCTAGGGCATTGAGATATGAACTGATTTACCTGTGGTTACACAGCTAATGTGTTGAAGTGTGTGTCAGCAACATTTTCAAATATTAAGGTTCACTCTTTGCAATAAATTTCTAATTTAAAAATATGTGCCTTTGTTCTCCCCTCCCCCCTCAAATCCTCATGGCCCTTTGAACCTCATCATAATTGGGTACCACTAGGACAGTATTGTTATAAGTGACCAGGGACCAAACCTCTCTCCTGTCGTTGGCCTTAGTATAAGAAATTACAGGCAGCAGTAGTGTTTTGTGTTACTCTTGAGAAGGAAAACAAACAAAAAGAGAGGATAGCAAGAGTTGTCATTAGTGTGATGGACATGGCAGTCTTGATATGGGCTCAAAATACCCTCTACTTTTGTATTTTGTTGAGGACCTGAAATGATTAAGCTCATTTGCAAACAAGACTGTAATTTTATAGCACAATTTTAAAATTGTAAAGTGTGCCCCCCCTCTGGCTTATAGCAATAGTGTTCTTTCACCTTATTCCAATACCTAGAGTTTTTATCTCTGATATTTCTTGAGTGGATAAAGGAGTGCCTGAAATTATAATTCTTTTTTCTCATGTATAAACATTTCTTAGAGTTTTTTTTCTAACTGAACCCGCTATATTGTACTTGCTTATTTTGGTTTTTTTCCCAGAGTTAAGTCGACCCTAAAGTCTTCATGCTTATTGTAGGTAAACTCTCTGTTTCTGTATTTTTCTGTCTGTACTCCCCTGATTATCATTCCAGAATGGGTAGGGCATTGAAAATCTACCTAGGGAGCAGACTGAGTTCTGTAATGAAAGCCAGGAGACTTTGATTAATGCCATTTATTCTTTAATGGCCCATTTTAAATCATGGCCACTGGGGGAAAGATTCTCTCCATTCAGTTAGGACTGTGGTTCATCTGATTCACTTAGCCTAGATGCTAGTAAGATTTGGAAGGTCCTTCATTTCATAGGAGGGATGGGTAGCAAGGTAATGCCCATTGCATGCATTACGGATTTGTTACAGAAGAGAGGAAATTACCCAGTCAGGACAGATAAGTCTCTGTAGCTTTGTATCCGGGTTATAATAACCACAGAGTTTGTCTTAGTCTGAATAGAGCTCTAAGTTATTAATTGTTTTAATGATTTCATTGATTTCTGTTAATCTAGGTAATGTGCCTTGCTAAACTTGGTAGTTTATTTTGCTTTTCAATTAACCTTTTACTTTTGCTGTATCATTTTTTATTAAAAACAAATGTTTTATCTGCATTTTAATGATATGAATATCTTCCCTTAATATGAATTATACTCAGCAATCTGTACAGCAATTTCCCTGAATATTTCAGGATAATGACATAGAAAGTAATGACTGGATATTTTCATTGCTGGTCATTACCAAAATGAAAAATGTTTTTAAGAAATTACAGGAAATATAGAACATTTTCTTTATTAGTGATAGAGGGCTTTAAAGATTTTAATTGTGAAAGAACATTGAGTGTAGAAAAAATACCATTCTTCATTAATTTCATGTTGATTTTCAAAATCACCATCAATTAATATGATGAAATATTTTGTTACCAACTCTTTGAAGTATTGAGGGAGTGTTTGTATTAACATTTTTTTTAAAGAAGAAAGGTGCATCCATTTGGTCTGTAATTTGCATGTTTATGAGTTATTTCAGTAGTTTATATAGAGATAATTATGTGATATTCAAGCACACCCTGACTAATTAAACCTTTAATTTACTTTGACACATATAAAGATATCTATTTGCTCTGCAAAGGCTTTCTTGAAATTGCTGGAATAGAATGAGAAAGAAAGCTTACTTCTGATCATTCCTGAGGATTCACTTTTTCATGCCCTATTTGTACAAATTAAAAATTGTTAATAGAGAAATGTTGTAATTGATTAGCCTATGTATGTTTACAGCTCACTTTAATTGCTTAAAAACACCATTTGTCAGCTTCATGTTCTATTGACAAGCCTATCGATTTATCCGATTTTGGCTTTGTCTTGTCTCTCGTACATAAAACTCACATATGCAGTTCAAATGGGAAATGACTGTATTGATTTCCTTAACTTGAGCCCAAATGCTAAAGATTTTTGGATAAGCTTTCTCATTACTTAAGCCAAAATCAATAAGAAAGAGCATCTTTTAATGAAAGAGCAGTTTGAGCAACGTACTTCAGAAATGGGGTCCTGTTCATCCTTTGCTTTACAAATCGATCTTCCAGGTTCCTTAAGTGAGGTCCAATTGGTTGACATTGTGGTTTGTCTTTGTGTGTAAACTTGCAGCTTCAGAAAAGAGAAGATGAGCTACAGAGAAGGCAGAAAGAAACTCTCTTCGAGAAAAAGGAAGATGAGCTGCTTGCTGAGGTACAAAACCTGGTCCTGAAATGCAACACAATTTATCATAGTATACAAAACAATTTCTAAATCTCTCAGCCTCCTATTTTCTGCCGCGGCAGTGTGTGTCAGGAGTGCATAAGTGGGTGCCTTTAAATTCTTACTCTGCCTTTATTATTTGTTGTCATATACTTGTTTCATTTAAATATTTGTGGGAGAATCTCAGCTAATGGGGGTATAAACTATATTCAAGGATACATTGCTACATCAGGCCATTTTTTTAAAAAGTAAACTAAATAGCTAACAGAATTTAATTTTAGCAACAAATTCAAAATTGTCCAATTTGCAAGCTTTGGAAAGAAAACTGGAACAAGATCTATGCTCGTCTAGAGAGACAGTGAGCTAAATTTGAACAGTGGCAGAATAGATTTGGGCACATAACACAAGTTATATGGGCAGGCCAAACGTCAGGTACTGTACTAAGATATCATTAACTTCCTTGAACTACATAAATTAAGCTGATTATGTCTTCACTTAATTAACTGAGAATGACCTATTGACGTATAGGCAGAGTAAGATAGAGACCCATGTGCTGCACTGTACTAAATTTATTGGTTTTCAATTAGTTCTACCATTGTCTGTGACTATTGAGGAGAAAAAAAAATTAGCTTCTATATTTTATATTTTTTGTACTTGGCATCTTATTTGAAATCATACTATAAGCAATTGCTTTTGAAAGTTTTCAGTTTATTGAGAGCATTATTATTATTTTTCTGTTCCATAGTTTAAGGTAAGTGGTTGTTTTCTCTCATCAAATCTATTTTGGTTTATGTAGATTAAATATATAGGCTCCTTTATTTATTAGCATTATCACATACAATGCTAAAAATGTGTCTGAGAATTATTATTTAAATTTTGTTTCAATTAAGAATGTCTTATTTTTAAAACATAAGTCCTAACATATTGGTGCCAGTTTCTCTTTTATATATTTTAAATTAATTTGTCATATAGATGTTGGTTTATTGAAGCATTGGATTTTTTAAAAATAATATTTTATATATAAGGATAATATTTTACTTTAATAAGATTAAATAAAGCATTAGTACTTGAACACAAGAAGAGAACAACTGGTGCTTTGGAAGAGAATTCAAAATTATATCAATGTGCTATATTATTTTTCCAGCTCTTATGAACATTGCTAAACTTTGCACAAATATATCATCCAGGATTTAAAAATGTACTAGTGAATTACTCTAGCATCTTCTCAGCAGAGGAGGAAGGAAAGACATATTATAAGGAGGAATCCTACTTCTAGATGTCTCATAATTAAAATTTCCCTCTCTGATCAATCCAGAAAAATAGAAGAATTAATTCTTACAGTTGATAGTTTTCCATTTAATGAAAAGTCAAAATATAAATATTAATGATGACACATAATTCAGAATGAATGAATGGAAAAGCATTTGTTAACCACTTACATGATGTCATGGTCTCTAAAGTGCACAGGACACAGACAGACACGTTTTGACACTGGAACTAATATATTAATAGAGGATACATAGGTAAGTGAGTAAGTTGTCCAGTAAGGGAGGTTTGGTTTGAGAAGTCCACAGGTGTATAGAGGGTAGTCAACTGACATGTATGTTTTAGAAAATGATGGTAATTTGATTCACTTACTATGCCTAGAGCAAGAAGAGTTGGAAGTCAGGTTTGAGTGGACATTCAATAGGGGCAGGAATATGGCAATATGTTTTGGGTGAACTACTGGGTTGGATATAAAAGTAAAGCAAGTTTTTTTGGGGGTAGGAAGCCTACTGGGTTCCTATCACTGGCCTCCTGGGCCAGTGTACTGCTTGGTTGTAGCACATGTTCTCCATTATCTTCTGGTCAATAGTGCTATATTTTCTAGAATAGTATAGTTCAAGTATTCATACCTTGAGTAATAAATTGGTCAGCATGCATTAATTCAGTACCTGCTATGCAGGGGGTCTTAAACCTGCCTGTATGTCCCAGGCATTACAGAAGAAACAAAGGAAACACAAATCCCTTAAAGATTTTGCAATATTGTTAAAGATATGAGACACATACACAATATAGTCAATTAACAATATCTGTATGTCAATTACCTGATAGATAATAGCTATGTGACCTTGGTCAAGTTTCCTAAACTCTTTGAATTTCAGTTGCCTTATTGTAAAGTGAAAAGAAGTAGAAGATAAGCAAGAGGCCAGGAACTAGACCCAATGTTATCTTGACATATTGTCCATCTGTAGATCTATAATCTTATTCTATCAAATGAAAGGTATAGACACTAGATTATTGACTCCAGGGAATTACAAACTTTTCCTTTTGTCTTTATGTTTCATAGACTTTGGCGTAATGGAGCCATGTGCTTCCCTGTACTTAGTTGTTTCTTTTCTTTTTATTTTTGATGTAGTCTGAACAAAAAACACATAATGATGTATTTGCCTCATCACTGCACCACTTGTAGCCTCTCCCAGATTTAAATAGTTCCCAGACAGCCTGTAAGTTGCTCTGAACTTAGGAGTTTTAAGAAATGGACAATTCAGCTTGATTAGCCCCCATGGTCATTTCTCCTGATAGCCTCCAAGTGAGCACAGGCAGTAAAACAATGGTTCCCAGCTGGTGTTTGACTCATCCATCCAATATAGGCAGTGTTGAAATGAAGATTTAGGAACTTGAGACCTGTTACTTCTCTCACATGGATGCAGGCTCTTCTAAGACAGATGTTGCTAACTATGACCTACAGTTACTTCTCACTATGGCAAATCACTGTAGATCATGGGGAGAGAATTTGCATCCTGTTAGGCAATCCTGCTGCTATCCTACTCTGGTAGCTTCTCTCATTTTTCTGAGCTGGGCCTCATTATTTCTCTCTGCTTTTGTGTTCTGTCTGTTCTTGTTGAACACACCCCCCTCTTGTTTCCCATAACCTTAACAACTCTGTGGCCATGGCTTACACAACATAGATCTGTGGTCTGAATTCCACTACAACTCCATATTATACATAGATTAGGTTCGTAAGAAATAGTCATTGAATTGAATTATATATAGAAATATACATATATGTACATTTATGTATATGTATACACACATATATACTGAAAGGAGAACAAATTGGAGTGTCAGGGATGATTGGTTGGAGGGTAAGGCTTTAGTTGGGCTTTGGATAATAGAAAGGTGAGGACATTCACAGAAGGGGAAGCAAAGAATTTAAATTGGGAAAGCACAAAGAAATTTAGGGAGATAGTGCGCTGATTAGGAGTAGAAATTAATGTATAATCAATTTAACAATCTCTATTATTTTTTAAAATCTTGTACCTTTATCAATGGTAGACTGAAATGAAAAGTACTTTTCCAATTGTGGAGGTTATTAAACACTAGACTAAGGAGTTTAGAAGTTATTTATAGGTAGCAGGAGTAATTAAAGGCTTTTCAGAAGGGAAAAATAAAAGCAGGATAGGATGATAGTTGAAGAAGAATTTTGCAACAAAATTCAAAAGCCTTAATACAATGACATCTTAAATTGGCATTTTTTAAAATTAAAGTTTATTTTTATTTGTAAACTGCAGAAGCGCAAAGGTATTAAAATTGGGATATATTAGTTTTAGTATATCATTTTTAAGGCGATGACTTTTTTTTGCAGCTGCTATTTTTAGAGATTTTTAGTCAACAAGTATTTCTTGAATATGAAAGGACAGTTGATCAGGTAGATATCCTACAGTATTCCTATGGTAATCCAGCTGCATATACATTTTCATTTATAACTAGAATAACAATAGGCCTTATTTTAAAAAGCTACAAGTACTTTAAGGCTAAAATGAAGCATAGAGGCTGTATAGTGGATATCAAGAAGATTTGAGTTTGAATCCTGCCTTACTAGCTGTGTGACCCTGGGCAAGTCACTTGACCTTGGTCTCTGTTTTCTCATCTGTGAAATGGGCATACTAATACCTACTTCCAAGGGTTGTTGTGAGGATCAGATGAGATAATATTTGTAAAAATACTTTTCAGACTTTAAGAGATATATAAACGTGTTATTGCTACTATTAGTGGTAGCAAGGTCCTATGTGTTAGAGATAGAGCAAAGAGCATCATCTTATGAGGAATATTTTGAAAACAATAGTGTCATTCATATGACCATAACATGTGTATTTTATGAACAATAGAGACTGCTCATTTGGGTCAGGACTATCCATTAATCTGGATTATATTGTAGCCTTTCTGACTCATGGAGGAAAAGGTCCCTCTTTGTGCTAGAAGTTTTAAGCTATGAACTAATCTGGCATTTGAGTTCCAAAGATCATAACAACGTAGATTAAAGAAATTCAGAACTAGACGGTCCTTTAAAGATAATTTGGAGCCAGAACTTCTTAATATTTTTGCATCATGAAGCTCTTTGACTTGAAGTCTATGAATCCTTCCTCAGATTTTAAGTGCACAAAATAAAATAGGATTGCAAAGTCAACCACATATTGAAATAAAGATCCCTCTAAATGTATCAACAGACTTCATTTATGATTGGAACAAAATGGCCTTACTTTAAAAAAAACAACAGATATTCTTAATGTTCAGTACCTTTTGCTTAAGGGTCTATGGACTTCAGATTAAGAACTCCTGATTGATACCAATCCTCATTTTCTAGATGAAGAAATTGAAACATAATTGAAAAGTAACAGTAAACCATCCCAATCTCATTTTAAAGATGAGGAAACTGAGGCTCAAAAGAGTTATATGACTACTTCAGTGATTCTTCAGATCATGAGTAACAGAGTTGAGTTTGGGTTTTATATCCTCTGACTCTAACTCTAGTGTTCTTTCCATGTTCCCTAATCATCAAGGGCTCTCAGTGAAGCAATTTTTTCAGCAGCATCTAAAATATGGATACCATGAGAACCTACTCAAAATTTTATGTGATTCAAATATCGTGGAAGATGCTTCCATCGTACATGTCCTTTCATGATATTTTTCAAGGGCAAGCTAGTACATTTCAACCTCCTTGTATCCACCATTCATGCTTCCATTTAGTTTTATTTTTCTTAGATTGTGGTCATCTATGATTTGTGGTCATATCAGACAATAAGGAAAATATTAGTGTTGAATTTCAGGATGAAGCACTTCAGGATCATTGAAAACATTGTCTTTTCTGAACTTTTTAAATGCAGCTCTGTCTTCTCTTCTATTTGTCTGCTCAGTTCTGGACCTAACTCCCTTCACTTAGAGCCCAGAATCCATCTACTAGCAAGTAAGGGCTACGTTTCAACTACTGTTAAAGGTCTGGTAAGCCACGACAGAATTTAAGACTCCTAATAAAATCTTATTACTCTCCCAGTAGACTGTCACATTTAATCTAATTTGACCAGAAAACGACTAGTTTATTTTAAATCTCTAAAGTCTTCCATATATGTGTATATAGATAGATATCAATATATATCTATCTATATCCATATATGTATATATTTGTTCAGAAATTTGTGTATTTATAGTTTAAGCAATTGCCCTCAATAGGTATGTAATTCATCAATAAAATGAAAATGCAGCATAATTATATGACTCTTAGGTTTTATTATAAATGAGAGTGGTCAAAATTATTGAAAGAAACTCTTTGCTGGACTTCCCCTTTTGGAAAGTTTAAGGGAGATCAATGAACAGATAATGTTTTTGTGTTGACTATTTGAAATTATCGAAATCATTGTGGGTTTACATAGAATCAATATTTAAAAGAATATTAGTGCTCAGGATGAAAATTTTATGTGTATTTAAAAATGTAACTTTTTAATATTTAGAGGTTTATACAGGGATGTACTGGAAAATGTTTAACAATTGGATCTCTGGTTGTTGAATGTATGATACACTTTTAAAAATTAATTTTTTCCCCCAATTACATGTTAAAACAATTTCTACCGTTAAAAAAAAAGATTCGAGTTCCAATTCCTGTCCCTTTTCTCCTCACTCCCCCTCTCCTTCCCTGAAAAATTAACCAGTCTGATATAGGTTACACATGTGCAATCATGTAACACATTTCCACATTAGTCATTTAGTATAAGAAGACTCAAACAACAACAACAACAACAACAAGAATTATAGAAGGAAAGAAAGAAAAAAATGGAAAAATAGTATTCTTCAGTCTGTATTCAGATATCAATTTTTTTCCTCTGGAGGTGGATAGCATTTTTCATTGTGAGTCTTTGGGGATTGTCTTGGATCATTGTATTGCCAAGAATAACTAAATTATTCATAGTTCTTCATTATTCAATATTGCTGTTACTGTGTACAATGCTCTCCTGGTTCTGATGGTTTTATTTTGCATAAGTTCATGTAGACCTTTTCAGGGTTTTCTCAAATCATTCTGATTTTAACTTCTTTTTTAATGTATTTTTAATTTATGGAAAAAAAGAGTATTTCCATATCATAGAACAATTAAAAAAATGATTATACATCAAACTGCAAATCTACTATGTACAACTTGCTATTATTTTCAAATAAACAACAAAATTATCCTGTATTTTTCCCTTCCTTTTTCCACTTCCCTTCGTCCCCTGCCCTGGAGAGGTCTACCACTAAAAACAAATAGGTGTGTGAGTGTGTGTGTGTGTGTGTACATTACATACATACACATAATATACGCAAAAATATGTAAAATTATTTTATATATCCTTCTATTTATCAATCCTTCCTCTGGATTCAGATAAATAGCTGCTAGAAATATTTTGTATAAGTAAATTCTTCCTCTCCCTGCCTTTTAAAATCTTGGTTTATAGATCTTCTACTTGATTAAAGTGTATTCACAGTTTTATAACCTTTTGTTCATAGCTCTAAATTGTTCTCCAGAATGGTTAGAACAGTCCTTCATTCCCAAGAGTGCCATTGAACTAATTTTATTTTTTACTTTTATTATTCATCAGCCATAATTAATAAAATGAACATTAATTATTCAGAAAAACCCAATGGTTGGATCAGTTCACAACTCCACCAACAGCACATTAGTGTCTCAGTTTTACCATATTCCCTCCACCATTAACCATTTTCCTTTTTTGTCATATCAGCCAATCTTATAGTACCTCAGATGTGGTTTTAATTTGTATTTGTCTAATCAACAGTGATATGGAGTATTTTTTTCATATGATTATAGATAGCTTTGATTTCTTTGTCTGAAAATTGCTTGTTCATATCTTTTGACCATTTATCAGTTGGGGAATAACTTATATTCTTATAAATTTGACTCAGCTCTCTTTATATTTGAGAAATGAGGCCTTTATCAGAGATTCTTTTTGTAATTTCCCCTCATCCCCATGCCCAGTTTTCTGCTTTTCTTCTAGTTTTGGTTGTGTTGATTTTCATCTGAATTTTCCAATTTCTGAGGTGTAAATGTTTATGAGGGAAAATATAAGTTGGCTCTTGTGAGTCAATATGAGTTGTCTCCAGCATATAGTGAAATTTAGGGAATTTAGAGTGCCTAATAATCATTGTGTACCTGCCCTTGGTTTCATATTTTAGTAATATTTGTGTGCATCAGGATGAATCTGTTCTTTGATTCCTTTTAAAGTGGCCAAGTTCTCCAGCAGTGCAGAGTACAGATGTGCAAAGGGTTTAAACCTATGAACCTTATTTGTGGTTAGTTCACCATTTTTATCTATGAGTCTTTCTGCTAGTACCCATTGTACTCTCCTATCCTCAGACCTTTTCTCATCTTGCATTATTCTCATCCATGTCATTTTATATTAGTTGATAATTTCACTTGGTTCTTTTAATATCTTGAAGGATACCAATGTAATGCTTTGCCTGCCAGCTTTCATTTCCCTTTTTTTGATACATTCCGTCTCCATCACCACCCTTGGGTCTACCTCTGACTTCCTGGACTTTACCACCATGCCTTAGGCACCATCTCACCCTGAAACTTCCCTCAACTTCAATGACCTTTTAAGTCAAGAATATCCTTCCACTATGCTAATCCCTTTCATTTATTGGCGAGTGCCTCTTGGGGCCTCCATTTTGGAAAAAAGTCCTAAGCTAGTCAGCCTTCTCTTCTGTCCTGATTCTGCTTCTTACTCTCTAGACTTGCACATCATGCCCTTGCCTTGTTATCTCCCTTCCATCCACCTGCTTTTAAGATCACTTTTGTGTGTTGTCTTCCCCAATAGAATGTAAGCTCCTTGAGAGCAGAGACTGTCTTTCTTCTTTCTTATATTTGTATCTTCAACAGCACCTGCACATAATAAGTGCTTGTTGCCTTGCCTTCCTATATGACTGACTGACGTTCTTTTCTAGTCATACTAACCTTTTATGCTACTACTCAAGGGTAAGTAGCCATTATTAGTATGTTAACTTAATTGTTAGTATACATTTTATATTCATCATACCTCCTTATTTTCATTTTAATTCCTCTGACATTCTGGTATTCCATGATTCTTAGAGAAATATCATCACTGAGAAAATAGTGGTGTTATATTGCAGGGGTGAGCACTTCAGAATTATTGAAAATGCACTTTACCCAACTAAATAAATGCAATTATATTTCTTTCTCTTACTTAGTTTTGGGCTTAGCTTATTGTTCATCTACTCCAATCAATCACCTTATTTTCCAGTTATCATTTAATCACTGAGGACATATAACAATATGTTTGCATTTAATAGAAGAGTTCTCTAAGTGTGTTCCCACTAATGATGGGATTTGATTCTACCAGTGAATATGTATTTTGTCAGCTAAGTAAATATTTTGACCTCAGTCAAAATATGAAATATAAACTTACATATGAGTATGTAGAATGTAAATATAAGGAATATAAATCAGGCTTAAGGAATTTATCAGTACTTGAGATACAGCTTTACCACCATATTCCTTCAATTAGTTCCCCCAAAACATTACTTTCAGTGAAATGGTCCTATAAGAGCGGGCAGTTCCATGATGCTACTTCCACCCATCAACTGGTTAATGATATCACCTATGTGGATATTGCCTTCATATTTTGAAACCCATTTATACCTTCCCAACTTAGGCTGTTATCATCCATATTCTTCCATATTTGAGAGGCCTCCTTCTATAACTTAAAAAAATACATTTTGGATATTTGTATAGCTCTTGTGTAGCCCATATAGTATCTCTCCATGTTAAAAGAGTGGGAGTAGTTGGGGAACAGTATCAATACACAGTATACTGGTTTCCACAGTTTCTACTCATACCTACAACTCCATTTCCCCTATATCTATCATTCTTCATTGTCCTCAGTACTAGAATTTAAAAGATTTCCCCACATCAGACAACCACAATGATTTGCTGCCCCTTCACTGAGTTTCTGTAGCAATCATCTTCAGGTTTTCCAGATTTTTTTCTAGCTGTCAGAGGACTCTACTAATCTTAATATTACAGTTCAAAGAAGCTTAGATAGAGTGTTGATGGAGTATATTCAATATTGGTATTGCACATTGACTTTGGTTAGGCCAATTTTATGTGAAGCCTGCTTTTAACTGATTCAAGCCTATCTATATTTTAAAGAAGATAATAGTAACATATGTGAACATAACATTTTTAGTTCGTATCTGATCTTTTTGCTATTTGGTTGAATAATATTGGATAACAATTGAATCGAATTGTTTGGTTAGTAGACAAATCATTCATCTTTTCATGTCTGTAAAATTTTCTTAATGCATTGTAATACTACATTATATTTTTTTGAAAGGAGGGTCTATAAATACTATCCAAATTGTATATAACCTAAGAATAATAATTTTATCCATGGTGATTCTAATTTTCTTACTAGAAAAGTGGATTGTGGGTATTTATTACCATCTACCAAATCAAAAAGTCTTGGAACCAAAATATTCTTCTGAAAAGCATCAGATAGTATTCTTTGTCAATGCTTTAGGTTTAATTTAATAAACTTCTAGAATGCTTTGGTGTTGAACAGAGACTTGCTTTGGTTTGGACGTTCACTGCTCCCTTCTGGGAAAAATCAACCAGCTCAGCAAACTGAATAATTGGTATCATTATCATCCTTGTCACCAAAAAAAAAAAAAAAAGAAGAAGAAGAAAGAAAAAGAAAAAGAAAAGTTAAATGGCATGGAACCTTTATCTTCAATTGATTCTTAGAAGTACTTTCTTGGTGTTTCAGCCCCAAGGCTTATATCAAAGTTGTTTCCTTCAATGCTGAAACTTCAAGCTTCCAATTCACAAGTACTGAAACCCTAAGCATCAAAGCAGACTTGCTCTGTGATCCCTAGCTAAGCACTTGCTTTCTTGAAATGATGCTCAGTGTTCTGATTCTGAATCAAGATCTGAAGTTGCAGTTATGAGGAGATATATTAGATAACCAGGAGATTAAACCTTTTGGCTTCCACCGAGATCTCTATGTGCTTGGACATTTACCACAGTTTTCTCACTGTTCTGTCCTTATTTGCCTGACATGACATTTCAATGGAATGTATTTTGGGGTTGTTACTTCATAAGTAAGAGAACTAATTGTTTTCTTTTTGTTTTGGCATAGCTGCTGATAGAGTATCCCTTGACAGGTTCTTCACTTATATTCTTTGAGTACACATATATCTAATCAACAGATGATGGTAAGAGGTCTAATTCACTAATTTTGTTCTTTATAATAGATATGAGTTCTTGGATATGCCTTCTCATTACCAGGAAGAGACATGTTTTTGAGTTGTGTTGAAATGGTTAGAAAACATATTTCTTTGCAATCTTAGGCAAATCACTTCTCTGGAACTTTAGCAATTCACTTCTTTAGACTTTAGCTTCCTCATCTGTAAAAATAGGGGATTAGATTAGAATATTTCTAAGGTCACTTCTACATCTAAACCTATAGTTGTATAGCTTGTCACTGCCTACCTCCTAGTAATTATATTGCTAATTTTTCTCTTTAGTTGGCCCCTTTCTAGAAACACAATTGTTTCTTAGTAGACCTGGCCTCTAAGTAACGCGCTCCCTGAATTCCACTTTTGCAACCCATTGTCCATCTATTTGTTCTACAGCTATCACTTTCTATTTATAAGGAGTTTGCTAGATGCCACGGAACCAGGACAGGGTGAGAAACCAAGATGTATAAAACATGGTTCATGCCCTCAAGTAACTTGAAACTATTCTTTACCAGTTGTTAGTTGAAATATTCATTGGCAAACTGAAGGATGTCTCTCTCTGGATTTAGCTAGTCAACCAACAAATATTCATGTGCCAGGTGCTATGTTAAACTCTGGGGACACAAAGAATGGCAGATAATCAACAATCATTTATTAAGTCCTTCTCCATTAGGGACTATGCTAAGTTCTGGGAATATAAATGCAAGGAAAAGGAAAGACAGGTCCTGTCCTGAAGGAGTTTACATTCTAATTAGAAAGAAAACACCTAAAAAGGAACTGAAGAGAGGGGCAGAGCCAAGGCAGAGTAAAAGCAGGAACTTGTTTGAGCTCCCTCTCCAACCACCTCCAGGACCTGTAAAAAATGACTCTAAATAAATTTTAGTGCTACAGAACCCACAGAGAGAAACAAATCTCCTGCTGAAGGCAGCCTGACAGGCCAACAGGAAGAGTCTATCACACCACGTTGGAAGTGGAGAGCAGTCCCACGTGTGCCACACGGGCACAGACTGGCAGCACAGACAGGTTAGAGCAGACTTCAGGGGTCTGAATCACTGGCAGTTGTGGCAGTTTCCAGACTTCTCAACCCATAAATTCCAAAGAAAAAGTAAAAGTTCAGTGGGGAAACACAGTTTATCCTGGGTGAGAGAAGTGCACAATCTTCCTCTGTCTCCGGGGCAGTGGAGGTGGCAGCATCAGCAACTGCTGCTGGTTGAGGCTGCTTCCTGAACTCCAGGCCCACAGATCATGGGGGAACCAAGCAACTGTCCAGAGGGCAATTGCAGGACTCTCTTTGCTGATGCTGAGGCAGGATTCTCTTCCTTTGCCCTGCTTGGTTCTGGGTCACGGTTTTGGGTGGCAGTCATGGGGTGAGAAGAGGTACTGGCATGGCAGAGCTTGTTGAAGTTTTGGAGAGGCTGTACTCACAGTTTTGTGGCAAGTGCCTAGAAGAAGCTCTGACAACAACAATACAAGACCCCACAAATTCTGGACACAGAACTCACCACTCTAGAAGGAGAGTTATATAACGGCAAAGAGCTCAAAAGTCAAGTACTTGGCTGGCAAGATGAGCAAACAGAGGAAGTGAAATCAAACTATAGAACCATTTTTTGGTAACAAAGAGGAACAAAACATAGAACCAGAAGAAGACAACAAAGTCAAAAGTCCTGCATCAAAAGCCTCCAAGAAAAATATGAAATAGTTGCAGGCCACAGAAGAGCTCAAGAAGGATTTTGAAAATCAAGTAAGAGAAGCAAAGGAAAAATTGAGAAGAGAAATGAGAATAATGCTAGAAAATCATGAAAAACAAGTCAACAGCCTGCTAAAGAAGACCACAAAAAATACTGAAGAAAGCAATACCTTTAAAAATAGACTAACTCAAATAGCAAAAGAGATCCAAAAAGTCAATGAAGAGATGAATGCTTTAGAAAGCAGAACTGGCCAGATGGAAATGGAATTTCAAAGGCTCACTGAAGAAAATAATTCCTTCAAAATTAGATTGGAGCAAATGGAAGCTAATGACTTCATGAGAAATCAAGATACTATAAAACAGATCTAAGCAAATGAAAAAAATAGAAGACAATGTGAAATATCTCATTGGAAAAACCACTAACCTAGAAAATAGATCTGGGAGAGAGAATTTTAAAATGATTGGACTACCTGAAAGCCATGATCAAAAAGAGCCTATACATCATCTTTCAAGAAGTTATCAAGGAAAACTGCCCTGATATTCTGGGACTGGAAGTCAATATAGAAATTGAAAGAATTCACTGATTATCTGCTAGAGATCATTTTCCAGGAGACTACTCAAGGGGATCAATTGCATAGAATTCTCGGAAACTGCTCTAAAGATTTTAAAAGTATTTTTCTTAATAATAGTTTCCCCAATTATATGTCAAGACATTTTTTAGCATTAATTTTTATGACTTTAAGTTTCAAATTTTTCTCTTTCCCTTCTTCCCCCTCTTCTTAAAATAGTAGGCAATTTGATGTAAGTTGTATATGTACTATTATGCAAAACATATTTCCATATTTGTCAATTGTGAAAGAAGAAACAGATCAAAAGGAAAAAAAACATGTAAAAGAATAAAGTAAGTGAAAAAAGTATGCTCCAATCTACATTCAAAGTCCATCAGTTCTTTATCTGGATGTGGGTAGCATTTTCCATTGCTGAGTCCCTTGTATTTGTCTTGGATCATTGTGTTGTGGAGAAGAGCTAAGTCATTCATAATTGATCATTGCACAACATTGCTGATACTGTGTACAATGTTTTTCTGGTTCTGGTCCTTTCACTTTGCATCATTTTGTAAAAGCCTTTCCAGGTGTTTCTGAAGTCTGCCTGCTCATCATTTCTTATCAAAAAATACTATTCCATTGCATTCATATACCACAACTTGTTCAGCCATTCCCCAGTTGATGGGCATCCCCTTAATTTCCAATATTTTGCCAAAATGAAAAGAGCTGCTATAAATATTTTTACACGTGTAGGTCCTTTTCCTTTTTGTATGGTCTCTTTGGGATATAGAGGCAGTAGTGCTATTATTGGATCAAAGGGTATACACAGTTTGGTGGCCATTTAGGCATAGTTCCAAATTGCTCTCCAGAATGATTTTATCAGTTCATAACTCCACCACCAGTGCATTAGAATCCCAATTATTCCACATCCTCTCCAACATTTATCATTTTTCTTTTTTACCATATTAGCCAGTATGATAGATCTGTAGTGGTACCTTAGAGTTGTTTTAATTTGTATTTCTCCAATCAAAATTGATTTAGGGCATTTCTTTGTATGCCTATAAATAGCTTTGATTTCTTTATCTGAAAACTAACTGTTTATATCCTTGTCTATTTATCAATTGAGGAATGGCTTGTATTCTGATAAATCTGATTCACTTGTCACAGTGAGAAATGAGGCCTTTAACGGAATCTCTTGCTGTAAAGATTGTTTCCCAGTTTTCTGCTTTCTTTCTAATCTTGGTTGAATGGTTTTGTTTGTGCAAGAGCTTTTTAATTTAACATAATCAAAATTATCTATTTTACATTTTGTAATGCTTTTAATCTTTTGTTTGGTTATGGATTCTTCCCTTCTCCATAGATCTGACAGGTAGACTGTTCATTACTCTTCTAATTTGTTTATGGTATCAACCTTTATCATGTGCACATTTTGACCTTATCTTGGTATATGGGGTGAGATGTTGGTCTATACCTAGTTTGTGCCCCATTGTTTTTCAGTTTTCTCAGCAGTTTTTGTCAAATAGTGAGTTCTCATCCCAAAGGCCGGGGTCTTTGGATTTATGAAACACTAAGTTACTATAGTCCTCTATGATTGTGTTTTATGTCCAGGACTGAATACTTAAGAGTACAAATTTTTTATTATCCTTTTCCAGGAGAGAGTTAGATACCACTGGGGAGAGAGTGCTGAACTTGAAGTCAGGAGGTCTAGAATTCAAATCCAGCCTCAGATATTGACTAGCTATAGATTTCTGGGCTTGTCTCTTAACTATGGTCTGCCTTTCCTCATCTATAAAATGAGAATAATAATAGGATCTATCCCTTACTGTTATTGTGAAAAAAGATGAGATAGTAATAAAGTACTTTGCAAACATTGAAGTGTTATATACATGTCAGCTATTTATTATTATTATTATTATTATTATTATTATTATTATTATTATGCCCACCACTGTTATGAAGCAGTTTTTGTTTCTCTGACCTCTCATAGCCCTTTGATTTTACCTATGCTTTTGAGGCAGCTAGATGATTCAGTGCGTAGACTGCTGGGTTTTTATTCAGGAAGACCTGAGTTCACATCTGGCTTCAGAAACTTATTAGCTATGTGATCCTGAGCAAGTCACTTAACCCATTTGTCTCTGGAGAAGAAATGACAAGCTACTCTAGTATCCTTGTCAAGAAAACTCCATGGATGGTATTGGCATGATATGATCCACAAGGTCACAAAAAATTGGAGACAAATGAAAAAAACAAACAAACAAAACAAAATGTGGGCAGCTAGGTCATGCAGTGGATAGAGTTCCAGGCCTTGAGTCAGTAAGACCTGAGTTCAATCTGGCCTCAGAAACTTACTAGCTGTGTGACCTTGACCAAGTCACTTAACTCTCTTTGCCTTGGTTTTTTCATTGACAAAATGAGCTGGAGAAGGAAATGAAAAACTATTCAAGTATATTTGTCAAGAAAACTCTAAATGGAGTCATGAAGAGTTGGATAAGATGAACATAATGAACAACAGCATTTTTTTTTGCATTTATTGGAATATCATTTGTTTTGTGAGTTCCTTGAAGTCAAGATCTATTTTTCATTTTTGTCTTTGTATCCCTAACACCTAGTAGAATACCTTGCAGACTGTAGGTGATTAATTGATGAATATTTAATAGTTATTTACATTTGTATCATATCTCTATTAGGCTGTAACCTCTAGGAGGGCAGAGATTGGGTCCTATTTTATCTTTGCCCATTATTATGAATTAAATATAATAGACATTGAATAGGTATTTGTATGTGCTTGTTCATGTTAATGTGCCATGTTTCATACTGGGGACTTTTTACTTGCTCTATACCATATTTAGTATGTTACCATGTATATGAAGTCCCCCAATAAATACAGCTTGATGGGTGATTATGATGCCATGCACCCCAGATACAAACAATGTTTTCCTCACAAGGTCCCTATAACGTAGGTTATGAGAATATTCATCTCCCTTTTATAGATAATATGGAAAGGAGCTGATGATTAGGGGTTCTCTGATTGTTATCCTATATTCATTTGATAGAATTATAGGATACAAGGGACAGGTAACTAATTGTATCAGCAAGCACCCTAGCATACCCAGGGTGGCTGCTGGCACAGGTTCTTTGATCTGCTTTTCTAGGAAAGCAATTCAAAATCGGCTAACAATCTTTCTTTAATCAAACAAACATATCATTCACCTAGTTCAGGGGTAAAAATCAGCACCCTGAACTTCAGAAAATACAAACAGCAATTACAAGCAGACAAAAATACAGAGAAAAATAACACAATTCAGCACAGCTGTCTGACCATCTACAATTAGTTACCAGAGAGAGAAGCACCAACATCTGAGTTTTCAAAGCTGGGGTGAGGGTGGGGAGGTAGTGGGGGGTCTCTCGGTGGCTGCTTAGAGTCTCATCTGGCCTAATTGCACAAGTCTTCTTAAAGTGAACCCCAAAGCAAAACCTCCTCTCAGAGGTATAGATAGCCTTCTCCAGCATCAGAGAACCTCACAACCCTCATGCCTCAGTTGACTACAAAGTAACAAAATTTGTGCCTTCCTGATAAATAAGCCTCCCAGCACAGGCTCCATGTGACCACATGCAGCCTATTAGGGAACAGAGTTTATTTTCAAATCAGGAAAGGTCCTCAAGTTTACCTAAGCATGTTAAGGGGCAGGGAAGATCTTCAAATTCCCATTACAGGAATCCAATAAAATAACCAGGTATGCTCCTTTCAGACTTTGCTTAGTCACATTTGCATTATGTATGGGTGTGACACTGTCAGACCCTGAAAACCATATCTGCATGTGAAAGGGTCAGGACACTGCATTGAAGTTTGGGCAGGACTATGTTTGGCTTACCGAGGTGGTCTTTGTACCACCTACTCACTGAGCTGGGAAAATGGGAGAGACTGAGAGTTTAAAAGTAGAAGGCTGAGCCTTGTTAAAAAATAAGTTGTGGAGAGAGTTGAGAAACTTTTTGTTAGGAGCACTTTTAGCAAACTATAACTGTGGGGAGAGGGTTTCTCTTTCTACTGTTCCCCCATTATTTATTTAGTTATTTTCTGAGAGAAGTACATGGCAAAGTCTGACTGTAGAGTAAGGTCAGGTTGGCAAGAGGAACAGAAACTCTGGTGCTTGGAACTAGGATACCTCTAAAGTGATAGTTGACCCCAGAAGTGAGACTTGTTGGTCTATGGACTCAAATTAGCCTCCTTATCCAGGATATCAGCTATGCCCAAGCTGGTAGGAGGTAGTGACTATCTTTTGTTGTTTAGTTATTTCAGTTATGTTTGATTCCTTGACCCCATTTGGGGTTTTCTTGGCAAAGATACTGGAATGGTTTGCCATTTCCTTTCCCAGCTCCTTTTACAGATGAGGAAATTGAGGGAAACAGGATTAAGTGACTTGTCCAGGGTCATACAGCCACTAAGTTGTCTGAGACCAGATTTGGACTCAGGAAAATGAATCTCCAGGCCTCCAGGCTCAGCAGTCTATCTATTGTGCTACGCAGTTGCCCAGTAGTAGCTATAGCTAAACAGTAAAGCAGCATCCATCATTGTATTATAGTCCAGGGTCCAGTGGAAGAGCAAATATCAGAGATTTTAAGATTAAAGTCTTTGAAAACAGTTTGAGGACAGCAGGGCCTTGTGCCTTTCTAGTAAGTACATGCTTTAGACACAGGTGTGAACTCTATATGGGTTTATTCTTTTTACTGATACTATGTGTGTTAATGGAAAAATGTGCCCCAGGTTTATGGGGGAGATGCCTTGTTACTACTATTCTTACTAAGTCACTTCAGGAAATATCTTTGCTTTGAGCTGATTGTGCCATCAGGCTGGCATTGAGAAATGAAAACCTTGATGGGGGTTTGTGAGTAGATGAGTTTTTCTCATCTTCATTTTTTGAAGATTTTTCACCAGAAACCCAGAAATGCTAAATCACAATGTAATAATGAGTATGTTTAAGGAAGACATAAATTGTTGCCATTTTCCCCCCTTGTTGAAAGTCATTGTTGTCTCTTGGCTGATCCAATGAAAATGAACCATTTATGTCAATGGCAATTTGTTTTCTCTTTGAACTTGTTCATCTTTAATTGTATTTAAATATCTTTGTGTACCTCTTGCTTTCAAAATCGGTCCTGAAACAAGTACAGTAGCAGGTTAATTCCCCACATTCATTTACATAATTACTATCATAACTTCTTTTATCTACGAGCAATTTACAACTAAAAGTTCAGAATGTTGCTGCACAATTATTGTTTTTCATATTGGATTTCCAAAGAACTATTAAAATTGTTACTCATTTAAGCCTGTATCCTTATAAATATTAACTTTGAGTAGAGCAAACAGACATCTTGTTAATGTACTATTGCTTAGCATATAAAGGGATATTTTCTTCCAAAAACTTCTAATGGCATATTTTAGCTATAAATTTAATTTTTAAAAATATAAATAATTATAATTAATAATAGTAGAGATTAGGCATCCTCACTTCACCTCCAAACTCTCTAAAGTGCTTTGAAAGTAAAAAAGAGGAGTAACTATTTAGGGGTCATTAATATGTTTCAAAATGTTCATTTTCAACTCAGAGTCAACATGCCCTTCTACGTAAAAGTGGAAAATTCACCTCTGATTAAATAACTGCTCTAGTTTGGAAGACAGTATTATGAAGTGGGAAGAACTCTGAATTTGTAATCAGAAAAGTGAGTTTCAATCCTTCTTCTGCCACATAGTAAATTAGTGACCTAGGCAAACAATTTTCTCATCTGTAAAATGAAAGAGGTAGACTAGATGGTCCCTAAGATCTTTTTTAGCTCTAAATCTAGGCTTGTTTTTATCTGATTGTTTGCTTAGTTTTTTTCTGAAATTCAGGGATTAAAAACCTGTTTCTTACCATCTGATGGCTTAGTAATTGCTGAAGCTGATTGACAGGAATGAAAACATAAAGGTATAGAAATAAGACTACACTAAGATAATTCAGTACAGTGGTTTTCTAAAAGATAGATACATGGGCTATTGGGATAGGGAGCCTATATTGACATATTTTTTTATTTTTTATTTTATTTTGGAATTTTTTATTCATTTATTCATTTTCTTATTTACATCATTCATTTCCATGAGATTTTGAGTTAGAAATTTTCTCCCCATCTTTCCTCTCCCCACCACCCCAAAAACAGCAGTTCCAATCTATAACCCCTCCCCCAATCTGCTCTTTCCTATGTCCTACCCCATTGCCACTCTGACTTTCCAGTAGGGCAAGATGGATCTCCCTATCCCAGTGCCTGTATATAGTAATTCCCAGTTGCATATAGTTAATAATAATGATGATAATAATGATGTTAATCATATATATATATATATATATATATATATATATAAAATTAACATTTGATTATAGAAATTTTAATTCTAGATTCTTTCCCTTCCTCCCTCATCACCCATCCCCACGGGAAAGACAAGCAATTCAATGCAGGGTGTACATGTGTAGTTACATATCTCCACAATGGATATATTGTGAGATACTGAATATATGTCCCTCCTTCCTATCCCGCCCCCCGCTGTTCTATTCTCTACCCTGTCCCTGTCCCTTTATAGAAGTGTGTGCTTCCAGCAACCCTCCCCCACCCCCTCCCCTCTCCTTCATCATCCCACTTCTCAACCCAATCCACCCTACTCTCCTGTGCGGCAAGATACCCAGTTTAGAGTTTATGTCATTCCTTCCCTAAGCCACATTCAAGGAGAGTAAGGTTGACCCTTTCACTTTTGCCTTTCTGTTCTTCCCCTCCATTGTAACA
>CM053594.1:221593405-221636344 GCA_028646575.1 Pseudocheirus occidentalis | reverse complement strand
CTTCACTCAGGAACCAAATCCAAAATCTGTCTGTCTCTCCAAAATTCTCCTGCTTATAACAAGAGCATTCTTCTAAGTCAACAGGGGAATTCACACCTTTTTACCAATGGACAGAGTTCTATACTTAGCCCTAAGTTACTAGGATCTACTTAACCCTAAGTATATGATCTGCTTAGCCCTAAGTATCTGATCAAACAAATTGATTACCATTATATCCCCTCATGCTTTGACTCTGGTTGATGTCTCTTCCTCAAGTTTCTCTCCACTCTAGTCTATGGTCCACATAGCTGCCAACTGAATCTTCCTGAAGTACAGGTCTGACCATATCAGACTCATATTCAAAAAACACCAGTCACTCCCTATTACTTCCAGGATCAAATATAAAATCATCTAGCTTCATACCCTGGTCCCTTCCTATCCTTCCAGTCTTTCACTTATATATCTCTGGATACTCTGTGGTTCAGTGACACTGGTCTCCATGCTGTTCATCACATAAAACACTCCCACTCCCAGAGCATTTTCTCTGGGATTCTCTCCTATTCTCTGCCTACTGACTTCCCTGACTCCTTCAGGTCTTAGCTAAAGGCCCACCTTCTGCAAGAAGACTTTCCCAGTCCTCCTTAATCTTAGTGCCTCCACTCTGAGATTCTCTCCAATTTGTGCTGTATCTGGCTTGTCGGTACATAGTTGTTTCTTCCTCCATTACACTGTGAGCTCCTCAAAAATGTGTGAACTGCTTTTTGCCTCTCTTCGCATCCCTGTTTAACACAATGTTTGTATATAGTAGAAGTGTAATAAATGCTTATTGGCAAATAGGACCTTACCTAGACAAGCTTTCATGATTAAACTGTCAGACACTAAAATTATCTCCAAGTGCAAATTAACTCGTTTGTTGTATACAAGACCTACAGATGTAACCAACTTTTCACCACCAATTTGAATATATGTGCAAAGTCACCCCATTCACTCAATGACGTTTAAAGCTCTCTAAATCATCACAGACTTTGCACATTTAATTTAAAGTCTTTAAGTCTTTATTAAACTTAAGTCTTTAAGTTATTCAACAGAGATCATTGGAGGCATCTTGGGAGCACAGTGGTTAGTGCACTGAGCCTAAAATCAGGAAGACCTGAGCTCAAATCCAGCCTCAGACACTTACTAGCTATATGACCCCGGCCAAGTCATTTGTTTCCATTTCCTCAAATATAAAATAGACATCATGATAGCATTTATCTCAAAGGGTTGCTGCAAGGATTTAAATGAGATTAAAATTTGTAAAGTACAGTGCCTTGAACTTAGTAGGTACTATATAAATGCTTATTCCCTTCCAATCTCTCCCTTCCCCTTCCACTAGAGGGGTTCTCATTTAGTCAAGGTATCTGGGTGTACCATCTTGTCAGGCAATTTAGAAGTCTGGGGTGACTGATTGCATGACTGAATGATTGACTTGATCAATCTCTACCCTTACTTTTATTTACAGGAAACTCTGAAAAATACTGCAAAAGAAAAATGGGCAATACACTGCAAAGAAATACATAAACCATGACTTGAAATGTAAGCTATTACTATTTGTACTAGGGACCCTTAGGTTAGGGTATCATCATTTGTTCTTTTGGGATCAGTCTACACTGTAAAAAGAAATGCTTGTAGCCCTGGGATTGCTGTTAACTAGAGGAAGATTCATTAGAGTCCTGGACGGTGGGGGGCATCACAGAGACTCCCATGACTGGGAGGGCAACTAGAGGTTATGCAGTTATTACTAGCAGTGGGCTCCCTGACACCACAGCTCAATAATTTATAAAAGGTGGGGAAGTGTGAGACTTATGGGAACTTCATTTATGCTTAGTAGGAAGCAATTGTGGAAAGTCTCCAGCTTACAGCATACATCTATGTCTATGAAACTGTCAGTATAAGGCCTAGGGGGTGGGGAGGAGGGAAGGAGATAGGGAGAAGTGGTTTGCTGCAGTATGTGTCAAGCTAATGTTGATGCCCAGTGGGAAAGAATTGTATGAATGGTTAGATTGGTAGGATACATCCATGCTTATGGAAATGACAAGTGTCTATCAAGAAGACCAGAGATGGACTACCTCATTCAGGTTACTGAATTCTACACAAAAATCTCAGCAGTTCATCACAGTGTAAAGGCTTTCTCCACCTAATCTCCCAGGCAACTCTCTGCCCTGTCTCCCCCCAACACCCTCATTATGGTACGATGCATATATGCACAAGAAAAGAGACAACAGTTTAAGTCAACCACTACAGGTGGGTGGCTAAATGAGAGTGAGAGAAAGGTTTCAAAGGGAAGGTCAAGAAGGATAGTCATGGTAGGAGGGACAGATTGGTCATAAAAAGTTTTCACAGACCTCTGATTAAGGAAATGAATGGCAATCTTGCCTGACCCAAGATTTACTGGTCTCTTTCTCATTATCCACTCCCCGTCAACACTAGCCAAATGCCAGTGTCATTAGTTTCCCTTGACTCTGTAGCCCTGCACTATTAGCATATCCCAAAGGAAGCCCTGATATGCAATACTAATAACCACCTATACCCCCTTTCACTTTCAGTCCTACTGAACCTTTTTCCAACTATACTGAGAATATCCTTCCTCCATGATCTATCCTTATCTCCACTTCTCCCAAAAGAAGGTAAGCAGTCATGTCCATCTGGATGGACCAGAAGAAGAATTAATTGTAATGGTTGTGAAGATCTTTCTTGCTTAACCTTGTTTAATGAACAGGGTCACTGCTGTCCACTTTCTTTGTGAGGCTGGTGGTTTTGCTCTGTGACCAATCCTGGCATGGCCAGTAATCCAGCTATTTCAGCCTTATCTTTTGTTTTTCTTTCCTTCCCTTCCTGTAGACTATGTCCAAGTGCCCCAGAGTGCCCCATACTGTGCTAATTATTCCTTCTGTCCTCTTTGCCCACTGAGAGTAGCAATCTACTTGTTCCTACCTTCTTTTCTTTCCAGAGTTTCTTCTCCTGAAGTGGAGGCCTTATTGTAAAGGTCTTCTCCATTGGCATTTATGCCTTGATACCATATGTAAGGTCTCTTGAAACTCTATACTTCATGGCAGGAAGTATGTTAATCAACTTTCTTCAGTTTCTGAACAAGGGACTTTACCTTATTGTTTTTCTTCTCTATTTTGTTTTGTTTGTTTCCGTATTTGTTGCCATGGATCTTTGTTAGAGGCAGGCCTAATGGCAATATTCTCTTAATTTAAATTTGATTTTGGGACAAAATGAAGCACTTACAAACCATTAACATTTAATAAAAGGAGGCTTGAATTGCCTCATGCAACAAAGAATATATTGGCAATTATCATTTCTGGATGTGGTCCCAATCATCTCCATATAGAAACATAATTGTCAGCAGGCAACTTACAGCAACATAAATAGCCTTCGGATAGCCATAGAGGCCTTGACTCCACATGAGAAGGATTTTTTATGACCTTAGGTGACCAGGAGTTCACTTCTCCAAATTTAAACCCAAGATGGACAAACACTGTCAAGACAGATAACTAGGGGCTCCATATATGAATATGCCAGGTATTACACTTTTTAAACACTTTTTTAAATCTTCCTTATGATAGATAAATAGTATGGACTATCTAAATTGTGTATCTGAACTCCTCCCAAGTCCAAACTCAGTCACTTTATTGGTAATCTACTCCATTGTTCTAAATATCTATAAAATTATTCTGCTAGAAATATTTTCTAAATAGATAAACCTTGAAATGCAAATCAAAACAATTTTGAGATACTACATCTCACCAGTCAGATTGGCTAAGATGACAAAACAGGAAAATGACAAGTGCTGGAGAGGATGTGGAAAAATTGGAACACTGATACAACCATTCTGGAGACCAATATGGAACTATGCCCAAAGGGCTATAAATAATTGCATACCCTTTGATCCAGTAATACCACCTCTGGGGTTGTATCCCAAAGAGATGATAGAAGTGGGAGGAAGACCCATATGCACAAAAATATTTATTGCAGTTCTCTTTGTGTTGGCAAAATCTGGAAATCAAGGGGAAGCCTATCAATTGGGGAATGGCTAAACAAGTTGTGGTATATGAATGTAATGGAATACTATTGTGCTATAAGAAATGGGGAGAAGACGGTC
Source organism: Pseudocheirus occidentalis (assembly GCA_028646575.1). NCBI lineage: Eukaryota > Metazoa > Chordata > Mammalia > Diprotodontia > Pseudocheiridae > Pseudocheirus > Pseudocheirus occidentalis. The sequence goes on along the minus strand of CM053594.1, from coordinate 221,632,218 downwards.
TTCATATTCACCTGGAGAGGCTTATACAAACTGATGCCAAATGAGAAGAGCAGAACCAGGAAAAATTTGTACACAATCACAGACACATCATATGTGTGACGACCAAATTTGATAAACTAGACTCTTCTCAGCAACGCACAGCTATAAGACAGCTCTACAAGTCTCAGGATGGAAGGAGATATCTATATTCAGAGAAAGATCTAGAAAGAACAGAGTTTAAATGGAGACTGAAGCAATCTACATGCTATCATTCTTTTTCATGTTTGGTTCTCTTTCTTTTTTTCCCATTGTTCACTCCATTGGTTACCACCCTTCTGTGCAACTAGACTAATGTCCAGTGTGAATGTATTTGCAGATCCTATACTTGACTGCATGCTCCCATGTGGAGAGGGGAGGGGGAAGGAGGAGAGAAAATTTGAAAAGGATTATGGAACTGAATCTTATAAACTAAAAGTAAATAAACAAGTCAACAAAAATAAATGAATGAATGAACGAACAAATAAATAGATGAATGAATGAACGAAAAAGAAAGAAGGAAAGAAAGAAACAAACAAACAAACAAACAAACAAAGAAACAAAGAAACAAAGAAGAAAGACCTTTTCTGAAACCTATCTAGAATCCCACAGTAGTTGGATACATGGGATTATGTATACTTGTGGTGCCTAAAACGTTTGGAGTGTGAATATTGTTGGTCTTTAATCGTGTCATTCTATCATTCCTTTCAAAAAAGAGTAAAACAATTCATACCTTAGCCTGTAGAGTATAACCTTGTTGTTTTACCAGGGATTTGTTAGCATTGAATTTTGTCATTTTTAAATATTTTTACAAATTTGGTAGGTATATAGTGCAACATTTCCAAGTTCTCTTAACTTATAAGTATCTATTAGAGTATTTGAAGACCTTTTATTATGTTTGCTAATGTGTACTTCTGCTTTTGAGTGCTGCCCATTTGTGGTCTGTGACTACTTTAATATTAGAGTAGAATGGTTCTTTAATCCTAAAATTAATAATTTCTTATAGATTTTGGATGTCAATTTTTTGTCAGAAATGCTTATTTCAAAATTACTTTATCATCATGTTTCTTTCCTTCTTTTTCTATTTTTCTATTTTTGACGTACAAAAGCTTTTACTTTCACATAATCAAGTTCATCTATTTTATCTCATTTAATTTCTGCTCCTAGGTCTGAGATAGTTAAGAATTATTCCCTTCACCACAGCTGAGAAAAATATTCTACCATTCTCCAATTTTTTATCATATTTTTTTTTATATTTAGATCACTGATCCATTTGGAATGCATTGCAGTATATGGAATAGAAAGGAGATCCATTCCCATTTTGGGGGAAACTGCTATCAAATTATCCCAGCAGCTTTTATTGAATAATGAATTCTTTCCCCAGTGTTTTGTGATTTGGGGTTAGCAAACACAAGTCTACTACATGATTTGGCTCTAGGTTATGACCATCTAATCTACTCCACTGGCCTATTTTTCTATTTTGTTTTATCTAGTACTAGATAGATGCTTATTATCTAAACTACTCTACTGGCCTATTTTTCTATTTATTTTTTTTATCCATTAACTGATAGGTCATGATTATGTAATCTACTCTACCAGACTACATTTTTTTTAAAACCAGTGCCAAATAGTTTCCATTTTTGCTGCATTATAACTCTTCCTATTTTTCTTTATAGTTGACTTGTTATCCCATGTGAAATATGCTATTTTAGCTAATTGTATGAAATTATCTCATAGATATTGCATTATCTTCATAGATTGATTTTAGTAGTTTTATATCTTCACCATATTAGCTCAAACTCCTCACACTCATTCAACAGTTTTCTGATTATCTAGCACCTAAATTTATATAAATACACAGAAACATAAAGTGTTTTTATGTAGGTTTTATATGAGTTTGGGTAAGTTAATTACCAAATACATAATAGTTTCCCACTTATTTCAAATAATATCTAGCTTTCTACACATGTAAAGTACTTTGCCACTTTAAAGTCTTATATAAAAATGTAAGTGATGATGAAGATGATGATGAAGATGATGATCATCATCATGATGATGATTGTGACTTGCTGTTCCTGAAATCTGGCATTCTATCTTCCAGTTCAATGCTTTTTTGAGGCTGGGTGGAAGCTGGGTTCCGTGCCTGTAATAAAGTCCTCTTTACCGTACATCTTCAAGTTTGCTTAAAGGTTAATTCATGTGTAACCTTCTAGAAGCATAATTTCCTAAAAACTCTGGTTCTAAGTTCTCTATATTCTCTCCATCTCCATCAAATAACACTTATTTGCTTACATGCTATATTCTTTCAGCAGAATGTAAGCTTTCTTAAAAGTAGTGACCAGTTTTAATTTTGTCTTTGTACCTTCAGTTCCTAGCTCAAGATCTTATAAATAGGAGGCACTTAATAAATGTTTACTACATTGGATTGGATTTTGAAGGGGATAAATAAAAGATGGTGTTTCAGAACCAGATAGGGACCCATAATACAAAATACATGTCTCTCCTTGAATTAGAGTATGAAGTCCTTGAGAGCAGAGACTGTCACAGAGCTTAGCACAGTACCAGGTATACAGGAGGTGCTTAATAAATGCTAGTTCACTAATTGCAAGTTTTCCAGCAATTCATTTATTCATCATTTTAGGACTTCCTGAATCAAGAATTTGTAGTTAATCTTGATGACCTACAAGGAGGTCCCTGGTCATCTTGTCACCTTGATCATAATCATCCTTCATTATGTGTGCCAGAAATATGTGTTCACTGGCATATATTTTATTTAAGTGATGAAAGTAAGAATTCCCAAGATGCAGAAGGTAGACTAAAGGATGGATGCAGATGAATTTATAAATGATAGAGATAGAACCCTAACCATGGCAGTGATATGAGGCTTTGCAATCTACTTGCACTGCTTTTACACCTCTCAGAGAATTAGCCAGACACCCAAAATTCTCTGATGCACCCCTGAAGCAGACACTGGCTTGAGAGAGCTATGACAATAATTCCCCATTTCTCCAAGCCCTCTAAGCCAAGAATTGAGATGGCACCTTCAGCAGCGTAGTGGGGATTATGTAGATTCCTGTTATTATCTCTGAAAGGAATTATAGAGACTATCCCGATATTTTTTCATTATTTCATGGATGATGAAATAGAAACCCTGGAGAAAAAAGTGATCTGTCTAAACGTAAGCCAGCCTTCTGCCATCACCCTCTGCTTGACCTCCAAGGACTATGGCTCTGCTTCAGAAACCAAATTCAGAATGAAACAGGGACACTAAGCCATATATAGGGATCCCCATAGGCCACATATTGACTTAGAAAACCACATATTTACATTATCTATGTGTGTTTTATGTTAAGTTATTTTTGTTAAATATCTCCCAATTACATTTTAATCTGGTTTAGGTTGTCCATGTGTTGACTCCTCTGGCCTAGAGTACCAAGAGGCTAAGTGATTTGGCCAGAATTACATAATCATTGTGTTTCAAAAGAGGGTCTTAAATGCAACTTCTTGCTTCTAACTCTCTTTATCCACTATGTCATGCTGACATCTATTTTTATAATATCTTAAGTTTTGTGAAGCACCTTACATATATCTTCTTTGATTTTCATCAAAACCAGAAGGCAGAACCAAGATGGTGGAGAAAAGACCTGAGTGCCTGAGCTCTCTCCAATTACCCTTGAAAAAAACTTAAATCATGCCTTAAATAGAATTCTGGAGTGACTGTACTTACAAAAGGATGAGGCAAAACAATTTCCTAGCCCAAGATTACCTAGAAGGACTTCAGGAAAGGTCTGCCTCACTTGGCTAAAAGGGGAACACAGCCTAACACAGTAGTGTTGGGACAAGCAACCAGGAGTCCCTTAGCCCCAGCACAGATCAGCAATGCAGACCCTGGCTTAGCAGAGCAACAGCACAGCAGGCTAGCTCAGAGGCCTCCAACTCCTGCTCAGCAGATGAGTCCAAAGCCCCAGAGGCCCTGGTGCAGTAAGCCAGGGGCCAGGCACCTGATCCCTAGCACAAGAAGTTTGGAAAAGTACCCCCTCTACCCCAGTAGCAGAGCTCAACTTTAAGTCATGAAATTAGTCAGGAAAATGGGCAAAAATCAAAAACATCCTGACCACAGAAAGCTACAATGGCAGCAATAAAGATCAAAACACAAACTCAGAAAAGGATAATAATGTCAAAATGTCTACATGCAAAGCCTCAAAGAGAAATGTGAATTGGTCTCAGGCCCAAAAGTCCTCTTGGAAGAGCTCAAAAAAAGGATTTTAAAAAATGAAATAAAAGAGGTAGAAGAAAAATTGGGGAAAATAAATGAGAGTTATGTAAGAGAATCATGAAAAAAAGAGTCAACAGCTTATTAAAGGAAACAAAAAATGGGGGGGGGGAATGTACAAAAATCACTGAAAGAAACAATTCTTTAAAAAATAGCATTGGCCAAATAGAAAAGGATATACAAAAGCTTACTGAAGAAAATATTTCCTTAAAAATTAGAATTAGGCAAGTAGGAGCTCATGATTCTATGAGACATCAAGAATCAATCAAACAAAATCAAAAGAATGAAAAAATAGAACAAAATGTAAAATTTTCCTCAAAACTGTGGGAAAATGTCACAGATATTATTAACTCCATTTTGCAGTTAAAGATCCTAAGGATAAATGTTTCATACCGCATCTCAAAAATGTGTATTTTTAAATCTTAATGTAAATAAGGCTTCTATCCAGGACAGGATCATGTCACTCACCTTCAGCTTCTACACCAAAAGATACCAAAGTAATTCCTGGTTGGGGAGGGCCTAGCACATCTCTCATAGTCAAGAAATCTTGGGCCTGGGGGTGATAATGTGACTGACCTGGCTCAAAAATCTGCATGCCATTCTCCATTAAGTGATTCAACTGAGAAGATTTATGTCAAACTGTGAAAGATATCAGACAAGTGGACTAAGACAGTGTCTCACTACAGAGATCTAATGAGTTGTGTTATGATTGTAGTATGACTACCTAGGACTGGGACAGACCAAACTATTCAAGACCCTCCTTGACAGTGTGAATAAATACTTATGCCTTTCTCGTGTATCCATCCGAAAAATGAGAGATAAAACTTCATATGTTGAGGAACTGCAAGGAGGCCAAGTGGGTCAGACCACAGAGTACATGAAAAGGATTAATGTATAATAAAGCTAGAAAAGTGAATGGTGTCAGATTACAAAGATTTTAAAATGCCAAAGGCCTTTGTATTTGATCCTATATTGATGCCTGCACCTTGCAGCACAAAGTGAGAGCACGAAGGAATGAAGAATCGTGGGCCGGGCGGAGATTTAAAGCATTCATACATTTATTGCATGCATGCATGCTAAGCAAATCCCAAGTAAGCATCTGAGGTTTAGGGTTTTTATACTGAAGCTAAAGCACTTACATCATACTTTCTCATGGGAAACTTCACATAGTTTGTTACATGAGGCACCTAACTTACAACTTTGCAGGAGGCTGTGCCTGTGGGACTGTGACTCTTCCCTGCTTTCTTATATCATGCATCATTACTTTATCTATGTTGCTCAAGCATCCAGGGTTCCATGAAGGGCCAGAATGTTCCAAGCCTCTCTTGCATGGAGCGAGATATGCACATAGGGAGAAAGAACACAAAGCGAGGGAAGATGAAAGAAAGGTAGTGAGTCAACATTCTGAGATAATGGGTCCAGATAGGTGGGAACAAGGCTCAAGGGAGTCCTTGGCCTGGATTTGTGCCCATGGCAGACCCCTCAGAGCTAACCCTCAACATCACCCCCTATGCTATATTTTGACTCTTGGAGAGGAAGCCACTGGAGATTACTGATTAGGGAAGAGCCATGGGTAAATTCATGTTTGCACAAAGTACAAACTTGTGCTAAAGAAGAAGGTAAATTATCTGGAGGAATACTTCTCCACATATTATCAGGAATAATGAATTCTTTCTAGAAGGAATGGAAGAGGTATGGATCAAAGAAAGCATATGTTAGAAGTAATGACAATTGAGGTTTGACAAAACAAGAGCAGCAATAGAATGAGGGGACAAATTAGCAGAATTAAACATGTCAATGACACAGTCAAGACTGTAAAGGGAGCAGAATTAGGAAAGAGAAGAAATAAGACCAGGACAATCAAAAAGGGTAAAGAAACTAGAGGAATGGGATAATTGCAAAAGAGGCTTAAGAGAAATGAACTAGAAGGAGAGAGGAAAGTTAGCAGGTGATGAGCAGACTGGGAAATTTCAGAGTTCTGTATTCATGGAGGTAGAGCAATTATGTACAAACAAGTATATGACCATCCCATATGTACTTGAGATAGAATGTAGATGAAGGTTATGAACGTTGAGGACATCAGTGCACTGAAAGATCAGGATGTTTGATGGAACAATATACATGTTGAAGGTTTTTTGTATGATGGCAAGGAGTGAGATGAAGGGGAAAACTGGAAACCAGGTGCTGAGACCAACCTAAAGGTATACAACCACGGACCAGACCAATGTAGTGAACCTAAAAGGAAAATTCAAATAATGGTGGCAAAGAGATGGTCTAGAAGTATCAATGAGGAACAACAAGCATTCATACTTCCCCCTCCTGCCTTAGTGAAGCTAGGAAATTCTGAAATCTTTTAGCTTCATTGATGTAGCATTTCAAGAATAAGACAGAGAATCACTTAGATATAAAGTTAGAAGGGAACTTAGAAGTCATGTGGTCTGATCAGCTTGTTATGTAGGCAAACTTTATTTTATTTCATTTATTTTTTACAAGAGATTGATTCAGGCTAAGTGGCACATCAATGACAGGAGTGTAGTTGTCAGATATCAAATCTTGAGCATCTTACAATAAAATTGGTTGAAGAAACTGATGATGCTTGACTTGAATAATGATAATGCTAATGAAAATGATGATGATGATGATGATGATGATGAGGATTACATAGCACTTTATGTATACTTCATTTTATTCTCACAATAACTCTGGAAGATAAGTTCTATTATTATCCCCATTTTAGATGAGGAAACTGAGGGAGCCAGATGTTACATGTCTTGCCTAGGATTATTCAGCTAGTCATAATCTGAGGCTAGATTTCAGCTCAAGTATGGATTCCAACCTTCTCAATTTATAGATGAGGAAACTGAGGCATAGAGAAGTTAAGTAACTTGCCCAGGGTGACACCGCTAATGTCATAAAGCAGGATTAGAACTCAGACCTTTCTGACTCCAAGTCCAGTGCTCTATCTACTGTGCTGGGCTGCTTCACCAGTTAAAATGCAATAACAGACAGTCAAAATTAGGATATGTCTCATTCATCATTGATTTTTAGAGCTACAGTTAAAGGATAGTAAGTGCAATTGCAATTGAAGTAAAAAACAGCTATTTATACAAAATTTAATCTAATTTGTTTCATGCATGCTGCTTAAATGACCAAGTTTATCACAGATTTTGTCTTTTGTTTAACCTCTAAAGATTAAATTAATTTCACAGAGCTCTTAAGAGGTGGATCTACACCTAAGGTTAATGATATCTTTCTCTCTTTTTCTCATATAATTGTGTTTGCTTCTCAAGAATATGCATCATTTATTTAATTAACTCCATTTTATACTTGGAACATTGCACAGAAAATCACTGAAGCAGGATAAAATAACACAAGTTGGGCGGGATAAGGGGGGGCAAACATACAACACATAGGCATCAGACAAGTCAAATCACTAGCAAGCAGAACTATTTTTTTCTTCATTAAAATAAAACTCTTCAAATTTTCATTCTCATTACTTGTCTTTATAAGCACTGTAGGAAAGAGAGGGAGTATGCCTGTTGCACTATCCCCAATTCTGGCTGTGAAATAGCAGAGTATATGAATTCACTTGGCTGCTTGGAGTGACAACTTGAATTTCCTTAATATATAGTTACTTTCTCTGAAATTAAACAATTAATAACCCAAGAGCTATGTGTGTCATAAATTATTCATCCTTACCATACCAATGAACATTAATCAATTATAAGGAGATACAGAAATTAATACCAAGGAAAAGAATCAACCATAGCCTTTTAATATTGAGATGATGCTAACCAAGTCTCTTTAAACAAATGGGATGGGCATAATAGCATCAATATGCACAGCTCTGCTTGCTGTTCAAGTATCAAACAACGTAACCCATTTATTGAGTATGCATATGCTGTCAACCAAGAACAAGAAATACTCATCACAATTCTCTAGTCTTTGACTAAAAAGGTTTATTAGAGTCCTTCCAAATTATTTTGCCTTATCAAATATTTAGTATTAATTCTCATATTGAAAAGAAGTTAAAACAAACTGGGAAGCATCTGTGAAATTCAATTAGCAGAAATAACTTCATACAAATAAATATAAAATCATAAGGATACAAAAGCAAAACCCTTCATCACACGGACTAAGAGCTAACTTAGTAGAGAAATGCCACGGCATTGCTCTGGAGTCAGAAAGATCCAAGTTCTGCCTTTGCCACATAAAAGGTGGGTCGTTTAACCTTATAGTCTTGAAGTACAGTCTGGGACACTGAAAGTTATAGACAAGTTACTAATCCCCATTCTGCTGTGACAGAAGGGGTTTCCTATGCTGATAAAATCAAAGAGTCAAACCCCAACCACAAAAGTCATTCTACCATGCACGGTCTGCATTCTTAAAGACTCAGAGTTAGTGGAATCCTGTATTCCAATGCTCTCAGGGACACTGTGTGACTGAATATATCACTTCCCTTCTTTAAGCCTCAGTGTCCTTATCTATAAAATGGGGGTACAAATTCCTAGCCTGCAGTGTTAGTGTGATGCTCAAGGGAGGTCTCTTGTTGCAGCTAATCTGTGTATAATCACTTATGAAAGTCTGGAAGATAGCCACATTTAACCAAAAACAAAGTGACAAAATAATAAGGGTCTTTGGTTGGTAAATAGGGAGGCAGATGGAAAAATAGAATTTATCTCAGTGGGAAAACTGGAAGATACAATTGAGTTGTACCATCAACTAAAATCTTAACATTAGGCTTTATTTAAAAAGAGATTTTTCTGTGCAGAAATAGGAAGACCAAAGTTAACACTGCCCTTCCCTAACCCCCAATGAGCAAAAATCTTTTAGAAAGCAACCCATGGGCATTACTGGCATCCTTCTCCAGCTTTCTCTAGCAGTGAGGCATATCATAAGCTCATGAATCAGGGAACAAATATGTAATACTTGACTTAAATCCTCACAGGTACAAAAGTTTCGAGGCCCCCTGACATTATCATAGGATTAATACCTGATTTAATATGAAAGATGTCTAGCTAAACATAGCAGGCAGAAGAATCACGACACTTTTTTCTCAGCAGAGGCTTTTATTAGAGTATAGTAGGTAGAGATACTACCCAAACTATAACTTCCAACACTCACAGCACTGTGGGAGTCTAATAATGCCAGAAGCTCCATAAAACCGTAGCCTATATTAATGTATAATTTTTGTACTTTTTGGAGGCAATGACGGTTAAGTCACTTGCCCAGGGTCACACAGCTGGTAAATATATGATATTTGAACTCAGGTTCTCTTGACTCCAGGGCTGGTGCTCTATCCATTGTGCCCCCTAGCTACCCCTTTAACATATTTTTTAAACTAAACATTAATACAGAATACAGTAAATCAACAGATACATATATATTATGTATGTATGTATGTATGTATGTATGTATGTATGTATGTTTGTATTGAGAAGCAAGTAGGTGAAAGTCTTTATGCTATGCTTAAAGATATTGTCAAATATAAGAAACTGTCATTCCATACGAGCAAAAGGGATGGGCATACCATGTAGCCTGCATACAACATTAGCTTACCTGAAATGTCAAGAGAAAGTGTAAAAAAAATTGCAGTATGTTCAGTGAGCCCCCTCTGAGAATTTATTGATAAACATAGACAAAAGTCACACAGCATGCACTAATAGGTCACAATCTGAATTTTTGGAGGGAACGCCCACACAAGATATGGTCACAATCCATTTTAGTATTTGAGTGTATTATCATAATAAAAAATTATAACAAAGGCATCCCAACAAAGTGCTCAGAGAACTGGCCATGGAATCAGGAAGACCAGGATCAGAGTCCTGCCTCTGACCTATACTAGTTCAGTGACCTTGGGTAAGCAACCTAATCTCTCAGATCTCTCTAGACTCACAATGGTTCTCAACCTTCCTAATGCCGCGACCCTTTAATACAGTTCTTCACGTTGTGGTGAACCCCAACCATAAAATTATTTTCGTTGCTACTTCATAATTGTAATTTTGCTACTGTTATGAATTGTAATGTAAATATATGATATGTAGGATGTATTTTCATTGTTACAAATTGAACATAACCCACAGGTTGAGAACCGCTGCTCTAGAGCTTTAAATTGCAGAGAAAAGTGCTGATCTTCATTAGCAGAGTAAGGCCCTTCCTGGAAGCTCCCAGCACCAATGAAATCACAGATCTAGTCCCAATCCCTATCCAATAATTTTTTTAATAATTTAAAACTGGTGGAGAAAAATTAGAGCTCATAAATAAAGCAGTTAACCTGGATTTGCCAGCTCTTCTGGATTCACCAGGAATCTCCTAGAATATTTGCCACACTCCCAGTTTGAAATTACAATTTTTTCTCATAGGAATTCTAGGGAGTGGTTACATAAATATCAACTCACTTCTATATGGAGTTTAGAGGTTCCCTGAGGCACCTTTTGGATATCTGTGAAAACCTTACCTCCTCCCACATCTTTGATAATGCTAAAAGGTATGATAAGCCCAGTCATACCACCCTGTCGACTTCTACTTTCTGTTTCTTTGTAGAACAACCTGTGACAAAAGTATAATATGATCTGGACAAGTTTGCTTAACGATGTAACTGTATTCTCTTGCCTTATATTTGGTCCTTCTCCTGTTGTGATCTATAGATGTTTCCTTGAAACATGCTTTCTTGACACACTTTATTTATAACATTACAATGAAAGGAGTATTTTGGCTTATCTCACTAAAAATTCATGGCAAAAGTTGTTTGTATTTCTTGACATAATGTGGGAAGTAACCTGTGCAACTTGCAAAAAGTCAGCCTAGGTCTCAACCACTAGATGCCACTGATGTGCCTGGAGGTCTAACAAGTGAATCCTACACAACTACAAAGCTCACAACTTGGAAAAATAAAATGCTGTTACTATGGTGACCGGCTGAGATTATGGATAATGAGACTACCATGTTTTCTGCTCTCTGAGGAGCTATTGTTCTCCCCATATTGCTCTATGCTGAACATTACTGACCTTCAAAATGTATCAAAATCATCGCTACTTTTCTTTTCTAAAATAGAGGATATTTCATTCAGTCTTTCTTTTTTTGAGTGATAGTGGACATGCCAGTTGTTCCCACAAAAACAATTGTGAGAGAGTCATTGTTGATTTATTTTTCTCACTTAGGTACAGAACAACCATCTAAGATCTTAAATGGCACAGGATGTCATAATTTCTACAGTCTTACATGTTACCCCATTTTCTTCAAACGACCCAAGCCTAATTAAAGAGGAATTGAAGAAACTGGCTCAACTTAGATTGTCACTATTATAATGGAATTAATTAACTTTCCAACTGAGAACAATTATAGGTCTTAATATACTGAATGTCAGGTCAATACAGGTAAAGGAAATTTCTAATCATATGTGAGGGGATCTGGAGGATGTAATGTTCCTTTCTTTAAAAAAAATTCATTAATAAACTCAATATACAGTAGAATATATGTCCCTTGAGAGCAGAGATTTTTTTTCTTTGTATATCAAGCATCTAGGACCTTCCACAATGCAAGAATTTAACAAATGTTTGTTGATTAACTGATAGATACAATGATTGCATAAGACAGATGAAATATATTTTGATAGTCACCAAAAGAAACACAGAAACATAAAAAAAAGATTTGAAAGAGAAAACATCAGATTTTCACAAATATTGATGAGAGTAGGAGTTCTGCTAAGAAAAGATTACATGATATAATGTTTTTATGTAAATTCTATTTGTTTATTGTTAAGAAGTTACAATGCCACTATTACCTAAAGGAAGTCAGTAAAATTAGGCGAAAAAGTTATTTCTCCTGAAAAAATACATTGCATAGGCAAAAGGGCAACAAGGTGGTACAGTACATAGAGAGCTGGGCCTAGAATCAGGCCCTGAGTTCAAATCTGGCCTTAGACACTTACTAGCTACATGACACTGGGCAATTCACTTGACTCTATTTACCTCAGTTTCCTCATCTGTAAAATTAGATGGAGAAGGAAATAACAAACTACTCAGGAGTCTTTACCAAAAGAACCCAAATGGTGTCAAGAAGAGGAGGACACAACAGAAAAAAGTGATTAAACAACAAAAAGAGGCAAAACAGGAACAGGAAAGAATAAGCATTTACTAAGCATTTAATACATGCCAGGCACTATAAGGGCTTAATAAAAATTATTTCATTTTATTCTTTCAGCAACTTTGTGAGGGAGATGAGTATTATTCAAAGAATACTCAGAAACAGACAGTAGTTAAGTGATTTGCCCAAGGTCACATAGTCAGAAAGTATATGAGGCTGGATCTGAACTCAAGCCTTTCTGAGTCTATGCTAAACACTCTAAGAACTGCCCCATTTAGATGGCCAAAAACAAACAAGAAAACAAAAAAAACCCTTATATTTTAGTGCACATTAAGTCATAATTCTATTAAAATACATCACCTAGAATTCCAAAGAAGGAATTTACTCAAGGCTGGATAAACCCAAGAGAATAAACATTAATTAATAAATCAGAAACTCAAGCATAATAAGAATTCATGACTAGATTCTTTGTGTCAGAAGACTTTACATTATAAGCAGATTTCAGAAAAGAGTAGTAAACATGTCAGTTTCCATAATACATAAATGACAAGTAATCACTCTCTTGGAAAACTCCACCCAGTCATCTTTAAAAAAAAATAAAAAACATATCCGAGTCTGGAATAACTTAAAATGAATATGAAATATAATACCCTTTGGCCTAGTCTCTAGATTATCGTAATGATTCATAGAATTTTTTTGGTTTGGCTTATGTTTCCTGAGCAACAGTTGACTCTGAGAAGTAAATAAAAAACCTAAGTCTAACAATCAATATCTGGAAATCAAAGCTTAAAACAGGGGATGGGATAGTTTTAGAACTTTAACAAGTTATCTGAGTCATAGATATTCCAATATATAAGCAATTTTGGAGGTATAAGTTTGTGGCCACCCATATCCTAATGCAACATTTATGAAAAGGAAATAGAGAAGTTCAAAGGACTTCAAAACAATGACATTATATACTCTCCAAAGTATTTTGCTCCCAGAATACTAAAAACTCTGTGGTTCACCAGTACATTGCATAACTGTCACTATTTCCATCTCTGGGTTTATAACTGCTATTTAGGAGGTCATTTACAATGACCATAATCGATCCTGTGATGCTTCTTTGTATGAAATATAAACTGATTTTGATTATTATAAAGCAATATGAACCATAGAACCAAGAAAGGACTGCCGAAAGTTTTATTTGCTATCCCACTACTTCCAGGTAGAAATCTAGCTACAATATCCTCAACTAACATTAGTCTGCCAAGGAGCTATCCAGTTGGCATAAAAAAAATTCCCCTGAGAATGAAGACTGAGGTGATAATTTTGTTTTTACTAATGATGATCATACTTGGTCAAATGATAAATTATCTGAATCTTGCTACACTAGAGAACACATACACTCCAATACACTCACTTCTCCCCTTTGTGGTCAGAGGGTATAATGTGAACTGCACAAACATAAAGGACAGAAGGGAAGGTCTACAGACAAGCCCTTGGTGTCAGTTTCTATATAGACTTGTCGGCAAGTTACTAATTGTCGACAAGTCTATAAGCTTTTCCAAGGACATTTGAGCACTAGGTTCATAGTCTTTACTCTATCATCATTTACATCCATAAAACTTAATATATAATGCTGTTACTAAAACACATCTCAAAACAAGAAAATAGGGCCAATGAATAAGGATGGTTTCTTCGTCAACAAACATTGACCCTATCTACTTGAACCATTTGATATTTATTTTGTTATTTAGTACTATGGGACATAATGTGAATAAAAGTATATTTCTGACTTTTAAACATTATTTTTAATTTTACACAAGTATGATTTTAAGATCAATGGTGGCATCTTGTGAAACTCTCTGCACTTGGACTCCCCAAAATAGAGAAACAATCTTTCTCTCAACTCTCCAATATGTGGTAGAATATGTTCTTCATTTTCTTTCTCCTTTTTTGCAGGAATATGCTTGAGATATGGTGAAGGTAAGTCAGAGCCAGAACTACATTGCTTTGAACCTAACCCAAAAAGAAATAGCCCCAATATCTTCTATGACTCAATTTTGTTGAACCCAGAGTTCATGTGTAGTACATAATTGAAACTCCAGATATAAAATATAACTATAAAGTCAATTCATATAAATTTATTCCTTATTTTTTTATTAAAGCTATCAATAGCTATGTTTGGTAGGGGAAAAAAAGTCACTTCACTTAAGACAATCTAGCACAGAATATTCCAACTGGGAATTTTAGAGTTCATTGTACAGATGAGAAAACTGAGGACCTGAGGGGCTAAATGATTTGCTAAAACTCATGCAGCTAGTTAATGTGATGAGAATCCAGATCTCCTGATTGCCTTGGTCAGTGCTATTTCTATTAGACTACATCAGTCTATAAAAATGAATATTTTTTATGAGGTTCTCAAAGGAGTTTGTGTTTTTGAGGGAACTTTTCATGCGCCTGCTATAGGGAGAAACATATACTCTCTTAGCTTAGTGATCTAGAAGACAGAAAAATGTGATCTGCATTCATGAGGGTGACATCCATGGAGAATATAAGTAGAATTACTAATTTCATAAACTAAGGAAAAGTTTTCTTCTAGTTAAACATTTCTGGGAAGCTGCCTTCAAGGCTAGCTTAGAGAAAGTGCCCAGCTAACTTCTTGAAAATGTAAATGAGGAAATTCAAAAATGATTAAATCTACTATTAGGTGTTAGCATTGCAGGAGGGTTAATATTTATATGTTGTTTGTTTTAGAAGATCTTGCACTACTGAATCCATTTGAAGTGGCTAAATTACATTTACTAACAGTGGCACCCAATCTTTCCAATTATTGTAACAAAACGCCATTTTTTCTAAATGTGCAGATTTCTTTGGCACAAAGAGTCATAATTAAAGGCAATATTCTCTTGAAGTCATTCACTCCAGCCAAGATCAGAAGAATTGTAGTCTTTCAGAATTTGCTACGTCTTTATTTGCACATCCTTTTCATGCTGCTCTGAATGTTCCCCATCTTCAGGATATTTCATTAAGAAGATATCTTTGTAAGCAATTTGTGTAACCTCCTTGATAATTAAAGATAAAGATTTGCCAAGCACTTAAATCTGTCAAAATTTCAAACTCACCCACAAAGTAGAGATTTTGCTTTTTAAGATATTATTGATATGACAGTTTTTTAAAGTATGGCTTTTACATGAAGAAAGAATTTAGATATGAAAATTACCTATATCCTTATCCTTACAAGGATACCCATATCCTTGGCTCCACTCATATGACGATTACCCTAGTTCAGTCTCCCCTCACCTATTTTAGCAACCCCTAAGTGATCTCCCTGCTTCCAGTCTTTTCCATTTACATAACAACCAAAATAATAATCTAAGTTAAAAGTATGACCATGTCACCCCCATGCTCAAAACCTTTTGCCTCACTTTTTCCTTGTGATAATGTACAGACTCCTCAGCCCGACATTTCAAGCCCTCCACAAATTGGCTCTCATCTGCCTTTCCAGACTTACTTCACATTACTTTACTACTTCTTATCTATTTTCCAGCCAAATTGGTCTACTAGCTCTGTATCAAATTAATCATTTATCTCCCATCTCCATTTTTCTACACAGGGTGTCAACCATGCTTTTAGTACAAACTTTCCTCAGATCCCTTCAGGATCCTTATCTTTCTCTAAAGTTCAGTTCAGGTACCACCTCCTACATGCATACTTTGCTAATCCCTCTAAGTCATAAACTCTTCCTGCTCCTTAACAAATCTCCCATTTACTTATCTCCATACACACAATATTTCCTTACTGGAATATAAGCTCATTAGAACATGGGCTGTTTTATTTTGTCTTTTCCCAGCCTTTGACATAAGTAGATATTTAACAAATAGTTATTGAATTAAATCGAATGTAGTCTTTACTTGAAATTATGTTACCTATTAGACAGTGTCATGTAATGGAAAAAGGAAAAAACTAGCAATCAAGAAAATCTGGATTCTAGTCTTACCTTGTATTTAGTTTTATGTGTGAACTTGTACTAGGTCAGGGGTGAGTAACCTGTGGCCTTTTGGCTACATGTTGCTGTCTAGGTCCACATGTGCAGACAAACTTGGATTCAGTCAAAGGGCCACACTTATGGACCTAGAGGGCCACATGTGACCTCAAGGTCACAGGTTCCCCACCCTTGGGATACAAAGTCTAAAAGAAATGAGTCTGCTCTCAGAGAGTTAACTTTCCACTGGAGGAATATCGGCTCCCAAATAATTAAATATAAAGAAATTTGAAGAGGGAGAGAATAATTGGTAACATCAAATTTGAGGATATTCTACAGTATGACTTGACTCAATCACTACATCATTCCCAAAATATATTGTGCTGTGTGAACTTGCCTTAGTCATACAACTAATCAACATCTGAAGTGAGATTTGGTTTGAACTAAGTTGTTCTGATGCTGTTCTTTCCCACTATGCCACAATCTCTCAGTTCATACATTCTAACAAAGTTAATGCCTTTGAAAGATCATTAAACAGGAACAGCCAGGTTCTGTTCTTTACTTTAACATTAAGTTGGGTAACCATAAAGATGTAGTATGCCATAGAAAATCTTCTGTTTAACTGGACCAGGCACTAGTCTTTTCATGCCCAAAAGGTATTAGAAAAGGAAGTGAACTCATCCTATAATTTTAGCGAGGGAGAGATAACAGGTAGAAATAAAGATGTGGGAATCATCTGTATAAAGGTAACTGTTAAAGTCGCAGGAATAAATAAGATTGCTAATGAAGAAACTGTAGAGAGAGAAAAGAAACTGACAACCAAACCTTCAGGAAGATCAATGTGGTGGGGTTGGGAAGAAGATACCACCAAAAAATAAAAGATTTCACTGTTAATTCTTTCGGGGAAAGAGCTCAAAGGTCCAACGCCTCAGGAACAGTAGCTCACAGAACTCATTCTGCATTGTTCTCTTCTGCCACTCCAAGGTACAAATGCCCAGCATACACAGTGGCATTTCAAGCTGAATCATGCTGTCTCTCTTTACTTCCATGTTTAAGGATAGATGCAACTGCCTTTGAATTGGCCTTTAAAGCTTCTGCATGTGATGATTTAATGGGATGTTGAATAAGTAGCATTTTATTTAGAAAATGGAAAAGTACTTTGCTATCTTGTCATTTGAAAAATCAGACCAAACAGTATGAGCAAATTTGAAAGGTATTTGTAAATGAAAATGAACATTCAACATTTTAAATATTTAAAGTTCTCCTACATACATAGTGATTATCAAGCAAAAGCTCTGTTTCAGCACATAAACATTGATGTTTGCAAGAACACAGTCATGAAACGTGACAATTATATCCTTCTACAAAGTATTGGGATGTCTCAATTTGAAAATATATGCAAAAGGGTCATCAATTGATTAAGGAGGCAATTAATTTTGCCCTAAATATGGAATTCTTGCAAAATGCAAAACATATATGAAATTTAAATTTTAACAGCTATTTTTAAATCTCAGATTATAAATATATGTAGCCAGATTTCAAACTGGCAATTCCTAGTAGCTGAGTATGACTCATAAAGTTAATTAGCATTGCTATTCCCAATCAGTCAATCAATAAGTATTTATTAGGCACTTTCTTTGTATTAGGCAATGGGCTAAGTACTAGACATACAAAGAAAAAGCAAAAAAAAAAACTCAATCCCTTTCCCCATTAGAATATAAGCATCTTTCTTTGATTTAGTCTGTATGTACCTATGAAGGTTATTGCCTCCATTAAAATATAGAGTTCTCACATTCTAATGGAGGTAATAATATATGTATACATGTAGATACACACAGAATGAATGGAAGGAAACCTTGTAGGGAAAGCAGCTGGGGACTAGGAAAGGCTCTCTTACTGAAAATAGTAGCTGAGCCAGTTCAGGAAAGATTTCAGAGGTTCTCTGAGATGGATGTAAGGAGTAGGAGCACTCTGGGCATGTGAGACAGAAAATACAAAGGCACAACAAAGGACTATAAAGCATTCTTTATGTGTGAACAATGGAAAGTGGGCTAATATGGCTATATCATCCAATTTATACAGAGAAACAATGTGCAAGAAGATTTAAAAGATAAGAATACAAGAAACTGTGAAGATATTTCAGGGCTTAACAGAGGACTTTATGTTTGATCCTAAAAGTAATGGGAAAGCACTAGAGATTTTTGAGGAGAGGTTGGTGACATACATGGTCAGACCTACTCTTTAGAAAAATCATTTTGGTCCCTACATGAAGGATGGAGTAGAAATAGGAGAGCTCAGATGGGCCAAACTAGGACAGTAACTTTTTAAGTAAGGAGAGGAGATGACATGCATGAGAGATGTTGTGTAGGTGGAAGTGACAAAACTTGACAACTTACTAGATATAAGAGCTAAATTCAATAATCCTGTAAATTTTTATAAAAGGGATACAATTAACAAAAAGAAAGATAGCCCCTGCCCTCAAGTAGCTTACAATCTAACAGAGGGAGATAACACTCAAAAAAGAGGCAGGAAAGCAGGGGCAAGGTGAAGGAGACACCAGTGGGTATATAGTACCATGAAACTGAAACCATGAAACCAGTCAGGACAACAGATGGATAGTTGGGTGAGTTAAGAATCCAATTTCTGCCTATTATATAAGAAGGGATTGGAAAGGGTTTGGTACTCCAGCCTCCTATCATAGGGGAGAAGAGCCTGAGGGAGGTGGCATCAAATAGGGTTTGGGTCAGCAGCATAGTGATGAGATTATAAATGACGAATCTAACATGGAAGGGGCATCTTCTGCCTTGGAGTTGAAAGTAAGCAAAGCAGCAGGACAGCTAGGGGGTATAGTGGATAGAGTGCCAGGCCAGGAGTCGGGAAGACTCATCTTTAGGCCTCAGATACTTACTATCTGTGTGACCCTAGGCAAGTTATTTAATCCTGTTTGCTCAGTTTTTTCATCTGTAAAATGAACTGGAGAAGGAAATGGCAAACCACTCCAGTATCTTTGTCAAGAAAACTCCAAATGGGATCACGAAGAGTCAGATATGACTGAAAATGGCTGAACAACAACAGAGTAGCAAACAAAAAGTGGAATATATGTGGGCTATATAGAGAGTACATATGGGCTGACTAAGAGTGAATGACACCACAGCTGTAAACCTGTCACTTGAAGAATAATGGTGCCCTCAACATAAAAAGGGAAGGTTGGAAGAAGAGTGGGTTTGGGAATAAAAGATAATGAGTACTGTTTTGGACATATTGAGCTGGAAATATCCAATAGGTAGTCAAAGCTCTATGGAGTTCAAATGAGAGAACTACTACTACAAAACTAAATCTGGGGGTGGCTAGGTGGTGCAGTGAATAGAGCAATGGCCCTGGAGTCAGGAGGACCTGAGTTCAAATCCGACCTCAGACACTTAACACTTACTACCTGTGTGACCTTGGGCAAGTCACTTAAACCCAATTGCCCTCCCCTCCCCCCTCAAAAAAAAGCTAAAATGAATAAATAAATCTGGAAATTATCAGCATAGACATGAGAATTGAGCCCATGGAAACTAATGATGTATGTGAGATGAGGAAGAGGGGCAAAGTGGGAACTCTTTGAAAATGATCTCTTTTTCTAGTGAAGTAGTTTAGACCCTCAACTGAGAAAATGGGAAAGGGGCATTTATGCAAGACTTGAGGACAGAAGGACATT
This sequence comes from Pseudocheirus occidentalis, assembly GCA_028646575.1. Lineage (NCBI taxonomy): Eukaryota > Metazoa > Chordata > Mammalia > Diprotodontia > Pseudocheiridae > Pseudocheirus > Pseudocheirus occidentalis. The sequence goes on along the minus strand of CM053594.1, from coordinate 221,612,178 downwards.
TTGGAAGCCCTTCTGTGTTCAAAGAAGTAGAAAATCAGTTAGGGAGGAGTAAAAGGATTTGCCTTTTCACAATGAGGATCTTAGTGAGAACAGATAAAATAAATTCCTGGACTCAGTCACTAGAGTTCTATGACTTCCTCCAGCTCTATTCAGCAGCATGTGAGTTGAAGTAAAGGAAGTAGATGCTGGAAGCAATCAAGTGTTAGAGTTTGGAAGGCATAATTATCAACAGAACAAGGTAACAAGGACAAAGAACATTGGTATGTGTTGCATCAAAACACCTAAGAGGTGTGTGATGCAACAAAAAGTCATAGTTCATTGTTCAAAGACATTTGCATTAAATTTTACTCATTCACAAAAATAATGTGTATGTAGCATGACTGGAATGGCTTAACAAGGTCAGTCCTTAAAGGATGTGCAGCTATTTCCAGTCTGGTTTGCCTTCAAATAAGTATATGGAAATAGTTGGTGGGCTTAGTGAGGGTTAGAGATCAAAGATGAAATGTCTTCTAATTGGCTATTATTATAATTTTTATATTAAGAAAAGTCTCATAATTGGCTCTAAAACCAAAATAATAGATTATTCTTGGGCTGATGAACCAGAACTCAGAATTCAGAGCAGTGAATGAACCAGTATGCATGCAAAAAGAAGTAATTCACTCATTTCTCTCTATTTTTCATTCTGGTTATAAGAAAGAGTACTACTTTGAGATGCCCCTCCTGAATCAGGTGGGGGAGGAGCTGCCCTATCTGCAACTCAGTTGATAGAAGCTGTGAGCACATTGTTACCTTTTTCTTATAGGTGTTTGCTACCTTGATTTGCTGGGTAAGCAGCACATGCAGGCCATGACTTTATAGTTGGTGTTTCCCCTTCCTCTGGCACTAAAAAAGGGGGGAAAGAAAGTATTAGCAGCAGCAAAAGAATCAGCAGTGAATTAAGTTTGAACCATTAGGACTCAGGAATCTTTTATGCATAACAGAATAATGTGCCCGTGATTTGGAAGTGATGCTTTGTAACAACCATTCCTGCTGAAGCAGCTTAGTAAGTCCTTTCTTAAAAGCTAATTGGAGTCAATGGTTTTTTGTTGCTACAATACATGAATGGGAACACATACATACAGTACAATAATCCAGCACAAGTCTTAGGACTTTTAGTCCTTCAGTTACCTTAGAACTGAGAGATGCTGGGAGTAACCAAGTGGTTATTCAAGGCATGATTGTCAGTAGAAAAAAGGAATGAGGCTTTTGAGAGTAGAGAACATTGATGAGAGGTACCATCCAACAAAAAGTCATATTTCATTAGTAAATTCTTTCTTAAAAGCTAACAGAGTCGGCTACTTGATTGTTGCAAGGTAGCACGTGAGTGGTGACTCAGAAGTTTCAGTTCTTCAGTTATCCTTAGACTCCTGAGAGAGAGGAGTGGCAAACACCCACTGCAGACCCCTAATCATGGATATAAATGCCCAACCAGAAGGCACAGTTTCAAATGTGGTGCTATATTAAATATTCTTTGTTCTCAAAACCCCAGTTCTCTTTTTCTGGCACATGGTAAGCACTTAATATATGCCTACTGAATAAAATTACGATCATCATAGATTCTTAGAGGTTAGTGTGTTGCTAATACTATTTAATTCCTTCCCTGTACAAAAATAATATTATATACAGGCCTGGACAAGAACTACTCACTGGTCTTAAATCATTGACACATATTTTTTTTAATTTCTTTTTTTTCCACATAAACTTGGAAACAATTAACATTTGAATTTAGGAAATCTGTTCTTATATGAACAAACAGCCTCCACTATGCTATTACATTTCCACTACAAAAAATACATTTGACTCACTGTTGGAACATAACAATGGGAGAAAAAGTACTGCAACCATGGTTCAAGCCAAGAATATTAGAGAAGAGACATCCCAGACCTTCAAGTGTATTGCTTGAACCCTGAAGGTAAGACACAGTTGGCCTTGCTCTGGAAGAGAGGGCCAGAGTACTGGCTACATTAATAAATATAGGCAGTTCAAAGTGTGTGCTGGATGTACCAATATGGGACACTATGAGAGAGTATTGCTATACCCTTTGAGCTAAGGAGATGAGAATGGGCCAATGGGAATACCTCCTCAATGGGGGTGTCAGGTACACTTAACCTGCTCTATAAAACCCTATGCTGATAACTGTTAGAGATGGTATTTGAACCCAGGTCTCCCCTGAGTCAAAGCCCAGCACTTTTTTCATTATACGATGCTGCCTATATGCCATGAAAATACTAAATAATAAATGTTTATTGAATTGAACAGAAGCCTATTTGTTGACCTTTCAATTGTATACCACAACATCCAACACAGGAACATGCCTTTAGTTAATAATGATTACAGACAGTGGAGAAATCCTGACACATATGTGTGTATATATGTATATACATATGTGTGTGCACGCACACACGCAGATACACATGCCCAAAGATTCTAGTTCCAAGAGTCAGGATTGGAACATCATTGGAGCACTACTCCTTTGACTTATTTGTGTCTTTCTGATAAATGATTTCATGACATTTTTCTTTGAAGAATAAGATACAAAAAGATTCACCAATAAGATATTCTATCTAATCAATATTACCAACCAAAGGCTAACAGAGTTAGCATAATTTAGATAAAATTCATATCTGCTAATATCTTTTCTATTTTTGATTTCTTAAAGAAGTTCAACAACATTACCTTTAATGCTGTGTAAATGAAAATGTTAGGTTAAGTTTGGGCTTATTTAATTTGAAGAATGAAAAACAACTGCGATTATTACTCTTGATTCTCTTGATTTTTTTAAAAAAGAAATCATTGTACACTGAAGCCACATGCTTAAGTTTCAGTATTTTGCACCTCCAACTATGACCTCTATGTTTCTTGCCCTTTTGAAAACACTATGGGCTCATTTCACCTTTGAAGGATCTGACTGTACACATTTTAGGGAACTGAGCAATGTACAGATCTAACTGTTATGAAGGGATCTCCAGTAAACCACAGCCTAGTGGTTTGGACCCTGAAGAGTATATCATAGCAAAGTTCAGCACAATATCTCATAAAAAATTTTAACATAAAGCGATAAAAAAAATTATCCTGAACACAATCCAAAACATTTTGGCAGAGAGCTATGCCTTCAGACCCTTAACAAAGGTTTTCATTATATCATCTGAGTTAGCACTATCCACAAAAAGAACAAAGCTTAAGTTGGCACTACATTTCTCTGTCTGAAGTCATGAAATTACCAACCAATAACCATAATTTGAGTTGCCTCTCATAAATTAACCGAGCCATATCATCTGTGTTTGGATTAGAATCCTCCAATATTTTACTACATAATTAAGTTACAAAAATGTAGCATTTCTATAATTCCATGCCTTAACAGTTAAGTACTAGTTAGAAAAGCTTGTAAGCTATATATTTTTCAACCAACCACATTTTATTTTGTAAAATAAATCCATTTTAAACAAAGAATCTGAAGGAAAAGAATAACACCAGGGAGTGGGAGAGAAATGGGGAGAGAAGAGCACCTCATTTCTTACTCATCCATTTTTGTACACATAGCTTATAGAATAAAGTCTTTAGACAAGAACCAGGGCTGTCTTAATTTTCATCTTTATATCTCCTGTGCCTAGTACAGTGCCTGACACATAGCAGTCAATTAATAATGCCTTATTGTACAGAATTAGATGATCAACAGCACAAAGATAGGGATGAATCTGTAATTTCATTGGTATAGGGAATTCTCAGCTTGGGAAATTCCCTCTACCAATGTAGGTCAGCACCTTACAGCCATAAAGAGATGCTTAGAGCAGTGAAAAGTAGAGGGTTTTGACCAAAGTCACACAGCCAGTAAATGTCAAAGATGGCATTTAAACTCGGGCTATCCAGGCTCCAAGGCTAGCTCTCTATCCACTATGCTATCCACCATGTAGTCAAAGACTATTAAAATAATTCTAAACTACGATATAACTTCCTTATGTCTAAAACTCTTAGAATTTGGTCTTCAAAATTCTTGAAACATCATTCCCAGTCAACAAACTACATCTCAACTCCTCTATGTCTAGATTTCATATATTTCATATATAGCATTTCAGCACATGCTATGTACATCAGAGAAGAGACTCTGAGATTGGGAGTGGGGGAAAAAACCGACAGATTTGACATACATACAGGGGTAAATTAAGGACATAACTCTGACCTTCCATGCCTGGAAGAGAATTAAAATGAAGACATACTTTGACATTATTTAAATGGAGATTTCCAAAGCAACATTATCTACTTCTTTGTCTTCTCTAAGATTCCATAAAAAGATTTGAAAAAGGTAATGTAGCCTAATGTAAAAATGTACCATAGTGCTTGAAATTTCCTAAGCATATTATCTAGTCAGGAGATAGAATCGGTTACTACGTTCCGTGAATCTGTATGTAGGCACTTTTCTAAAAAAAGCAGACTTTTGGCTCCATACCACCTGACGGCTTCTTTGTCCAAAGCAACCCTAAAAATGGGTTTGCACAGAATGGAAATGTGGAGATATTAACTAGAGAGGCATGAATGAGCACCACTGTAATAAAGACTTCTCATCAACTCTTGGTTTATGTTCTATTAACATATGAAAAAGCTATTTAAACATTAAAATTAATACATCATAAAACAATGGCAATGCTTCATCCAAAATATAGTTTTATTTGAATCACAACTCCTCACAATAGCTATGAATATCCCCCATTCAAATTGCTATCATGAATATTGTATAAAATGAGGAGAATAAACTAAAAGTAAAATTAGAATACCGCTTTATAAATTATAATATGTCAAGCTAACAAATGGTAGGCTTGTCATATTGAGCAACTAAATGCCTAAATGATCATTCAGCACTCATAGTGTCGGGAAAAAACACTGGCTTTGTTGGCTATAAAGCAGTTGCTCGATTTTTCATAATGTCATTCTGCTCTATTAGCAAAGCCTAACACAATTAGGTATGAATATGCAGTAATAACATGCAAATTGCCCCAAGGCAGCAGTCTCAGCCTTTCTAAGCTTGATTCCTTCTACATCATTACAGGCTTGGCATAATTCATCAGAATAAAAAAAAAATACCTCAGCCTTATTGCATGTGGCCAGCTAGTAAAATCATTGGTCGTCGTTAACCATTCTCCCCCGATAGGTTTGTTAGCAAGGCTGTCCCCAGCTCCCTGCCACTCCTGTACTTGTACATGTTTCCCCTGGGTAATGTTAGACACTGCATTTGAGCCTGCCAGAACAATTAACCCTACTGTTAATTAGAATGAAATGTCAGGCGCACAGATGGTACAAGCTGGCACCCTGCCATCCCAACTGCTGCTGAAAGCAGCTACCCTACTGCTGACAGCTGCTCAGCCATGTCCCAAACCAGCAGATGTCAAAACTTCCCAGCTGAGGAAAGCTAAAAAAAGCAAAGAGGAGGGGTTTCTAGTCCCAGCAGTGATGATGACTGTTTTACTGCTATTGTATCTGTTACCTGTTGTCATACTGTACCAATCAAGTGGAAGTCTGCAAGCAGTGAGACACAAATTAAAAATAACGATACTAATAATCATAACATAAATAAACACAATATGTCTATAATTCAATACAAGCCGGTAAAAGACAACCATAATAAACAAAATCATTGAACTTTTCGCTTGTCTCTATAGAATTGAGAAGCTTACATTTTAAGCATTCCATAATGTAGGGCAAGTTACTTCTCTCGGCACTCTAGGCAGCTCTCAACTGAAAGCTGCAGAGAGGGTGGCAACCTGCATTGGTAGAGAAAGTGATTTCATTGGAACTCCTGATAAAGACACTCTCTCTCAATGCAGACTAACAACTCTCTTTCAATGTATGGTCTTAAACCATTTCCTAGGACATTGAGAAGTAAAATGATTTGTCCACAGTCATGTAGTTAGTAGGTAGCAGAGAACAACTTGACCCTGGCTCTTCTTGACTCAGAGGCCAACTCTGCAGGCATTATGTCATATTGTCTATGGGAGAATCATTATACATGGCTATATGCACACTCCTTCATATAGTAGCAGAGGATCATCCCATGGAACGTGTGCTCTGGCTCCCTATGAAAACAGGCACTGGCCTTTAGCTTTGGGAAAGGGGCTTCACTTTGCTGAATTAAAGCAGCAACTCCTAGTTGGTCTCTATATGTCTCTGTGAATTGCAAGTTGTTTCAAAGATGATAGGCACTGGAGCATCACCAGAGACAGACTCCTGTTGAGGAAATTCACACCACTACCACCACCACCATTTAGTGGGCTATAAGAGTTTTTAGAGAAGCTCTACCCTCTTTTTCCTTCTGGCAGCCTTCTCTTAGGACAGATCCAACACTATCTTTTCTATATATACATAAATAAGCTCATCAAGGAAAAGTCCAAGCATCAAAACAAAAATGAAATTGAAATAGAAAATGAAATTGTCATTCTAACTGTTCAGTCATTTCAGTTGTGTCTCTTTATGACCCCATTTGGGGTTTTCTTGGCAAGGATACTAGAATTGTTTGCCATTTCCTCCTCCCACTCATTTTATAGATGAGGAAACTAAGGTGAAAAGGGTTAAGTGACTTGTCCAAGGTCACATAGCTAGTAAATGTCTGAGGTCAGATATGAACTCAGGAAGATAAGTTTTCTTGTCTCCAGGGCCGGTGCTCTATCCATTGTGTTCGTCTGGGTGACCCATTAGTGATATATCTGTACACGACTTCATTATTATAAGATAACTTGCCATTCTTAAAGAAACTTTGTCATGATCTATGAGTAAATTAAACAGTGCCCATAAAGATTCTAAGTGTGGTAGGATAGATACATGTCAAATACAGACCCAAAAAGGCCTAGCTTTGAACCCTAACTTACTAGCTATGTGACCCTCTGCAAGTCACTCTGGGCCTCAGTTCCCTTTTCTATAAAATGAGAAGGTTAGATTCCATGACTACTTAGGTCACTGCCAATTCTAAATATATGATCCTACTGTATTTTCTCTTCTTTTTTTTTTGCTTTTTGGAGGGCAATTTGGGGTTAAGTGACTTGCCCAAGGTCACATGGCTAGTTTGTGTGTGTGTGTGTGTGTGCGTGTACGCGCACGCATGTGTGTTAAGTGGCTGAGGTTGGATTTGAACTCAGGTCCTCCTGACTCCAGGGCTGGTGCTCTATTCACTGCACCACCTAGCCACCCCCTCCTACTGCATTTTCAAGGTGACAATGACATAATTAGTTTGGTTGAAACCATAACTGATAATGAAATAAAGACAGGTGATTCTTGACTTCCTGAAGCTCTGGAACATTGATCATTGGAGTTTGTCTTTACTCCTGAAAATGAGCTAACTTTCTGTCCACGCCAACTTTTTAGCAGGCAATATGGAAGCGAACTGTCAATTATAAAATTTGGAATCATTCTCAATAATGCAATAGGTATAGATTGAAGCAAAACTTCAATAAGAAATGACATATTTTAATGTTTTATTGTATTACCATTCCAAGGTTAACTTCATTTATTAATTATTTGTTAAATGCTTACTGCAATATATCGTATGCCATGATATTACAGACAATGTCAAAGAGATTATGACCACTGTTCTTGAGGAGCTGACATGGTCATAAGGAAAGCAAGATTCACACATGAGAGAGAGAAAGTCTAATCAACCAGAAGAACATGTAACATAAGTGAAACACACATACACACACGTTATGAAGAGATCAGTGCTGAAAGAGGCTATTCTAAGTCATCTTCTTAGAAGAGGACTCTGCCTTGGTTTAGATCTTAATATGATGGGTATCAGTAGGAAGGAAAGTTTGGGCAGGCACACCAGGCAAAGAGTGGTAATAAGCAAAATATAGGCATGGGTACAGAAAAGAATTTTGCCTGGCAGGGTCAGAGAATCTATGCTGGAAAATATCTAGAAATTACATATCAGGGGTAGATATGTCCAGTAATATGCAGTAATGTCTAGAAATATTACTTTAGCAGCTCTCTACAATTATAAGTTACAGATACATTGATGATCTGCATTGGTGAAAGAAGTTTACGCACCAGGAATTAGCTATTCCAATGAAATCATAGGCCTAGATTGCCTTAAAAAAAATTTGTATGACTCAGAGGATTGAACTATTGAGGGAAAAACTGTTTTGCATCCTTCTACTTTAAATCTAATAAATATATATGAAATCTAAAATTATCTTTTTCATGTAAACATTTGTTAAATAACTTCAGTAAGATTAAATTAGATATGATGATATTTTTTTTTAAATTTATGAAATGTCATTTATGGATACAAGACAACTACTTATGAAATAAGTAACTACTTATGAAATAAAATTAGAACAACTACTTATGAAATAAAATTAGAACAAAGACCCATTAACAAAACAGATCAACTCCTGTGATCTATTTGAACAACAACAACAAAATGCCAAAGAATTAAACCTTTGCACTGACAATTCTCCTTTTTGTAAAGTAGTGCTCTACCTTTAGGGGGAAAATATGCCAAAATTGGAACACTAAATACTTTATTCAGAGTAGGGCTTTCAACTAGAAAATAGAAGGAATGAGCTAAAATTCTGCGTGTAAAATGACATGTTAAGGATACCTAGGAAATAAGAGCTCAGTGAAGAGCTTTTTAAAGTTCCCCCTAGGAATACATTTTAAGAATTTAAGCCTGTCCACAGAAGACTCGGTCCTGAGGGGTGAAAAGTTTTAAAGCATGGCTTCTGAAATGAAGTGAAATATTAAAAAATGAAATAAATACTGAATTGATTAACCTAACCACATTACAAAATGAACATAACTCTAGAATTTCATTCTAGGTCTGAAAAGAAATATAGCATTCCTATGTGAAATTATATTGCTCACATACTGAATTAGGATTCAATGACTTCATCTCAGTTCATGTAGCTTAGAAAGCTGTGGATGTTGGGGAAAGTAAATTATGCAATTGAAGAAGGTAGAACTTTAATGTGTCAAGCTTTTGTTATATTTATTTGTAATTATTACATTTGCTTGTAATAACTTAAAGAATATGGGTCAGTTCTATTGCCCAATCAGAGTACATGTCTGAAGTTTTATGGGTTTGGTTCTTTTTGTAGCATCAAGAACAAATCAATCATTCAGAAACATTTATTAAGTTCCTACTACATACCAAGCATTCTGCTACATGTTGTGCATGCAAAGACTAAAATTAAACATTGCCTACCTTCTGACAGCTTTCATTCTAATGGAGAAAACATTTCCAGAAATATGTATGTATATGAATAAAATATGTACATATATATTTCTTAAATGCCTACTATGTGCAAATCACTGTATTATGGGTTAGGAATACAGACACACAGACAAATGACAACAGTCTCTCACCTGAAGGACTTTACATTCTACTAGGCAGATACAAAATAAATAAATAGGAAAGACATGCAAAGTAAAGGCAAAATATTTGGGAGTAGAGAGATGGGAAATAATCTAACAACTGGGAAGGACTAGGAAAGGCCTAGAATGAAAGGTGGTTCTTGAGCTCGGCATTAAAAGGAAGTAGAGATGCCAAAAAGCATAGAGATAAGGAGAGGGACCATTCCAGGCATAGGACACACACAAATAGCTCACAGAAAGGTTCACAGAGAGAGGTGAATGCCTCACTTAGCAAATTCAACTGAACTGGTGATGGTGTGTAGTACATAAAAACCTAATTCAGAGAATTTGGTGTTTTTGTTTTTGTTCATTGGCTGGTTGGTTTTAGGGGGATTTCATTTGGTTTGGTTTTAAAAACTTGTCTAAATTGGCCAGTTGCTCTTCTGAGGTTTTCTGGGCTACCACATCTTTCACTCTGCTATGCAGACCTGGACTTATTGTGTTTCATGATCATTGTTCTCATTTTCTTTCTTTATTCATTGGCTCTGCTAATACTCCCAGGCTTCATTTTTCATTTTTATCTAAATACCAGTTTTTGTTTTATTGCCCAACAAAATTAAATATGCCATATGAAATATATTACTAGTTTAGCTTATAAGGAGAGAAATGCATATAGAGTAAGACCTTCCCAGGGAGAAAAATAAGGTACCATATGGCAGATGGGATGAAGGTATGCTGCTAAGCATCTGCTTTTATTGTTGTAGGCAATCTCTGACTTAATAGTATAAAGGACATGCATAGAAATATCTTGCCCCACCCTGATCCCACCCAACTTCACAAGCCCCCACTGTGATTCAGAGCTATTGTGAAAAAAATTGGGGGTTTGTGATAATCTGTGGGTTCTGGATTGCATATGGGAGATTGTGCAGTGATTTTAACGATCCCAAGCTGCTCCTGGAAGCAAAAACCCATCTTTTTGCACATCAGTGTTCTCCTAGGGAAGCTATATGGTTGTAATCTTGGAATAAAATAATTTCCAAACTAAATTAAAGTTGTGGGTGAACCAAAGGGCAAAGGAAAAACACATGACAGATATAAAAATCTATAGCACATTTCCAATGATTAGCTACATGCAAGCAAGAAGTGGAGTGTAAACGGAATGATCAGAAAAGGTAGGCCAGTCAAACAGCAACAGTGGGAGCTCCCAGATGGACCGCCTGGACGCAGTACTAGTACCAGTACAATGGAGAAACACTGAAGCTTCCAGCACATTAGATAAACTCTCTGTGGGGTATCTAAGATACAACATGGCCAAATAACGCACAGAATGAGAAGGGTGTGGATGAGTTGCAGTCTATGCTAACGGAAGAATCACTTCCATTGACGAAAACATAGATCACTGAAGTATTTAAACAAGAGGGCTCAGAAGTGGAAGAATAAAAACAAAAGCAAAAGGAAAGTAAATATCGCCCTTTTTTCATATTTTATTACACCATTCCCTTTGCAAATGCCAGCACATCTAGAATGTTAATTGTTAATAAATTCTTTTAGGTTGCTCTTTTCCTCCTACTTGACATCAGTCGCAATGAGGGAGTTTTGGCAGGATTTGGGAGGGTAGACAGATCATTTTTAAAGGTGGAACATTTTGAAAGCATAGGAAAATAAGCCTGAATAGGATTCTTCAGAGAGAGGCTTTGAGCAGTATGAGGGCACTGGTAGCCTAGAAATAGGAGACACCAGAAAGTCTGTAAGGTGGGAACGGATGCCAAAGACAAATCAATTATTTCAAAATGTTGCCACAAGTTGCTTTTGTGCCTAGGAAAGGAAATGAAAATTATGTTCCTCCTCTTCCTTTTTTGTGTCAGATCCTACTCCTAAGATCCAGAATTTGGAGTAAAATATCCACATTATAATTCATTTTACATTAAGATGTACCCTAGTATAGCATCATAAAGTAAAAGTAACATTGAGTTCTCAAAGGTTATGACAAAGGAGAATAAACTTTGACAGATCCAGGGGAACTGAAAGTACAGGTAAAGTGACAGACTTTCATTCAAGAACCAGTCTAGCTAAGTTCATAAAGACTCATCACTACAAAAGAATGCAACATAGGGAAGTAATTTGGGCATAGTATCTCATGGACACTAGAAGCCAAGGGACCATAGGTTTAGAAGAGATTTTAAAGGTCATCTGGTCCAACTCCTTCATGTTATAGATAAGGAAAATGAAGCACAGAGAGATCAAGTGACTGGCCAAAGTCACCCAGGCATTAAGCATGATAGGTAAACTATGAAACCAAGTCCCCAGCCACAGAGTCAGCTCTCTTTCCATTGCACTATACTATAGTCTGCATTGATAGAGGAAGCAATTCACCCACAAAATCTGAGAGTCTAGAAACAAAGTAATTCAGTTATATATTGAAGTACCTGGATTTCTGAGGGCTAGCCTGGGACGTTAACCACAATACGTAACATTATTTTTAGGGGAAAAGAAGTCATCTCAAGTTAAACACCTGATTTACAAATGACCTTAGAGGAAACACCACTTGTAAGTTGGAGGTCTGGGGAAGCTACAAGAGTATTTGGCAAGAATAAAAAAATACTCACATCTAGTAGAGAAGAGCCCTGGACCTTTCTCTATTCTGCTTCTCTAGTGTTATTTATAGCCTAGAATGCACATTAAACAATGAATAGAAGCCCATTCCTAATCAGATTTTCCTAAACAAAAACCACTTAAAGTCCAGCAATAATCTAGTTTTTATTGCTCCTCCTGCATTGGTTAGACATATATTTTATTTTTGTTCATTCATGATTATTACTAGTTGATTATCTTCTCATTGGATTACCCACATGATCTGATTTTTCATTCTCTTTGCTATCTGTGTTTTAGCCATTTCATAATGACAATGGATAGAAGATAGATAGATAGATAGATAGATAGATAGATAGATAGATAGATAGATAGATAGATAGATAGATAGATATTTTAAAAGCAAAGCTCTGGTCAAAGAATTTCAAGGGGGAGAGTTAGAATGTTATTAGTTACCCCATTTTAGATTAACAGTGGATAGCATTTATCCCTCTATTACCCTGGAAAAAAAGAGCGGACTACATTTTTCTTACACAATAAAACCTTCCTAAATTCTAAGTTGGAATGTGTGAAAATTCAGGAAAATAAGCTGAAATTTATCTTTACACAGCTTATAAATAAATATTTTTCTTTATTAAATTGTATGTACATATATATCTATATATATATATGATTTGCAAAAAGATATTTAAACTACTCAGGAGCATGAATTGTATAGATCACTTCATTTACTTTGGAAACTCCCATCAATTTAATAGTTGACAGGCCAATTACAAATGATTCTTATTAATTAAAAGCTTTTTACCCCACAGATGAACTTTTTACATAATTTTCAACTATTATTAAATAATACTTTGTTAGACTAGTTGCAATTGCCCTATATATTTGAAATACTACTGTGAATCTTAAAATAAATATGACTTATTCAGGACATTTAACTAATTCAGTTGCTTTTCCAATGAATCTGAATTGGTGAAATTTTATTGCAAATCAGAATAGACACTTTCATGATGTTCTTGCTACCTAAAACTACTGTCTTTCTTCATCACTGCCTGTCAAAATCGTCGAGTCCTAACTCAAACACCACCTCTTCTAAGAAGCCTTTCCTAATGTTATAAGCCAAAAATGACTTTTCCATGCTCTGGACTTCTATGAATGATGCAATGAGAAAGCATTAATTGAGCACATACAATACATAATACATATAATATACAAGTCTGTATCCTAAGTTCTAGGGGTACAAATAGAAAACCAAAACTTAACCCTGTTCTCAAGGAGCTAATAGTCTAATAAGGGGAGACAATATTTATTGGAGGGGTCAGCTTCAAATTAGATGGGCCAGTCCAGCAGTTTTAAAATTTAACAAGTCAAATTGTGATACATCTTCTTAAATGTAGCTCCTATTGATGAACCTCCATCTGTTTCTGATGTTGAACCATTTAACAATGGAAAGGACTCTGATGACAATACATTCTATCTGAGCCTTTAGTAGGTGTGACTATGGAGGCTATATAGCTATGGAGGTATAACAGCAAGCACCCTAGCATACCCAAAATAGCAGCTAACACAGGTTCTTTGATCTGCTTTTCTAAAGGAAAACAACTCAAAAGGGGTTAACAACCTTACTTTAATAAAAAAAAAATATATATATATATATATATATATATATATATATAATTCACTTAGTTCAGGGGGAAAAGTCAGCACTCTGAACTTCAGAACACACAAACAGAAATTACAAGCAGACAAAAAATACAGACAAAAAATAACACTGTTCAACATACCAAAAGACAGGACTCTGGCTGTCTGATCGTTATAGACATACATAGTTAGCTACCAAGAAACACCAACATCCGTGTTTTCAAAACCAGGAGACTCAACAGCTGTCCAGAGTCTCATCTGACCAAATCACACAACTCTTCCCATAAGAGAGCTCCAAAGCAAAATCTTACATCATTGGTATGTGTGTGTGAGTGTGTGTGTGTGTGTGTGTGTGTGTGTGTGTGTGTGTAGCCTTCTCCAGGGTCAGAGGACATCACAACCTTCATGAATCACTGCCTAATTACAAAGTAACAAAAGGTATGGGCCTTCCTAAAAACAGGCTTCCCCTAAGCAAGCTTCTCTTGTTGGGCTCCAAGTGAAACCCTTTAAGGGGCAGGGAAGATCTTCAAATTGTCTTACCATTACAAGAGGCAGAAAGGAACTGCTATTTCCAAGGTGCATGGGCATAAGGTCCTAGGGTATCTCTAGTGAGGTCTAAGATGAGGCAGTATTCAAAATGGTTTGGCCATCTAGCACTTTGTTTATATTTTCCTCAAAGCAGTTATTACACACACACACACACATTTATATTATGTTTTATTTTATATATATATATATATACATATATATATTTTACAAATATATGTATATAAAATCATTATTTCTCAATCCAATCTAACTTGCAAATTAGAAAGACTAAACCTGGGTACATATGAAATAGAAGAAAAAAATAATTAGACAGGACCATGCTTACATAGGGGAAAGTTATGTTAGCTCTGATATTCCCTGATATATTGACCCAGATTCATCCTCAAAATATGAGCCAAACAACAAAATAAAATATTTCCTTGAACTTAAGGCAGCAGAGGAATAGTGAAAAAAAAGTATCTAAGGCATTTGGAAAAAGTTTAACGTGATTCAAACTTTTGAATGTGCTGGTAGCATCTCTGAGGTCTTATGCAGAATAAGAACTGATGGCCTAGACCAGTATTATAGCTGCAAAGTTGAATTTTTCTTGTTAAATTTTTATTTTTGGCCAAGACCAAGCACTTAGGGAAAAAAATAAGGAAACTTTCAATATGTAGGGATATACTTCCATAATTGGCAAATTAAAGTTTATGGTTCTATACTGCTTTATACTTTATAAACAGTTACATACTATATTTTTTATGGAAAAGGCAACATGGTGTCATGGGAGGAACACTAAACTGGGAGTCAAGAGACCACTTCTGTCACTTAATAGCTATATGATCATCAAGACAGAAGGATGAAATAGATGATAAGTCCTAGAAGCAGACTACAAAGCTGGCATGAAGGCATTATAGAGTAGTAATGAGAAACTTTAACTATGCCAACCTCTGCTGAGTCAATCTTTAAACTAAAAGCAGGGCAACTGATATATTTTGATTTATTTTAATAATTTCATTCTTCAGAGGAAAGAGGAACTGATAAGAGGAACTACTGTTCTTTATCTGACCACTAAGGAGAAACCATTTGCCAAATTAGAAATGAGCCTTCAGAAACTTGGAAAGAAATAATCAACCTAAAGTGAGAGAAGAGGCAGAGTCAAGATGACTGACAGAGTACAGGCTGCAATTCACCTGAAGTCTGTCAACATTCCCCTCCAAACAACCTTAAAATTTCACTTAAAATCAAATTAATAATGGGGCAAATTATCTAATATAAAAGAGGAAGGAAAAGTTTTTATAGTGGAAGTGGAAAAGAGGAGACAGGCAATGTTTGAACCTCACTCTCAATGGAATTGGTTCAAAGTGAAATTAACTTACATAGCCAGTTAGTAAAAAAAAAAATCTATCCTACCCAAAAGAGAAGTAGAAGGGGAAGGGGACAATTAGAGGAGGATAATAGAATGGAGGGTGAATTAAGGGACGTGGTGGTCAGAAGCAAAACAGACTTTTGAGGAGAAATAGGTTAAAAAGATAGAGAAAGAGGATAAATAGGTGAAAAATAGGATGAGGTCAATACACAATTAGTAATCATAATGGTGAATGTGAACAGGATGAACTCACCTACAAAACAGAAGCAAAGAGCAGAATGGATAACAAATCAGAATCCAACAATATGTTGTTTACAAGAAACACACTTGAAACAGAAAAACACATGCAGAGCAAAAATAAAGGATTGGAACAGAAACCGTTATACTTCAGTCAAGGAAGAAAAAAGGCAAAGGTACTAATCATGATCTCAGACAAAGCAAAAACAAAAATTGACTGAAATAAAAGAGATAAGCAGGTAAGTACATTTTGCTAAAAGGTACCAGACAAGGTGGCGCCAAGATGGTGGAGTGAAAACAAGAACTCATCTGAACTCCTCTGTGAATTTCTTCAGTAACCTCTAAAAAGTGAGTCTGGATGGATTTTAGAGTGGCAAAATGCATTGGGAGACAGAGTGTGGTAGATTTTCAATCTAAAAAGGTGCACACATGAAACTGGGCAGGGGAAGGGTAGAGTGGGGCCTGTAATAGCACAGACCCCAGATCCAACCAGAGCAGAGCCAGAGAGAGCTGGGGAAGCTGATTCACCCATGCAAGGGAAATTTCCAGACCTCTCACCACAGGACAGGGTATCTGGTGGAGATGAGTATCAGCTAATTCTGGGGCTATCAATCCACAGCCTGGATGTTTAAAAATCAACTACCTCAGCTCCCAGGAGCCAAGATGGCAGAGTAAACCCTAGCTGCTCCACCCTCTTACTAAAAAGACAAACTAATTATTTTAAAATTACATTTGCCAAAATAGAAAAAAAAATTACTGAAGAAAATAGTTCCTTAAAAAGTAAAATTTGTGAAATTGGAAAAGAGGCACAAAATCTAACTGGAGAAAAGAACTCTTTAAAAACAAAACCTGAAAAGGAACTTCAAAAATTAATTGAGGAAAATAATTTGTTAAAAATCAGAATCAGTCAATTTGAACCTAATGACTCTATGAGGCATGAAGAATCAAACAAAAGTTAAAGAATGAAAAATTAGAAGAAAATGTAAAATATCACATCAAACAGATCCAGAAGAGATCATCTAAGATTATCAATCTACAAGAAAGCCATGATGAAAAAAAAGAGCTTGGATAACATTTTCCAAGAAATCATCAAGGAAAATTGTGCTGAGGTTCTAGAACCAGAGAGTAAAATAGTTATAGAAAGAATTCACCAAACACCTTCTGAAAGAGATCCCAAATTGAAAACTCCAAGAACTATCATAGCCAAATTTCTGAATTATCAGATGAAGGAGAAAATACTGCAGGCAGCAAGAAAGAAACAATTCAAATATTGTGGAACTACAATCAGGATTACACAGGACCTAGAAGCTTCTACATTAAAAGATCAGAGGGATTGAAATATGATATTTTGTAAGGCAAAAGAACGTGGAGTACAACCAAGGATCAACTCTCCAGCAAAACTAAATATAATCTTTCAGGCAAGGAGATGGTCATTCAATGAAATAAGGGACTTCAAAACCTTCCTGATGAAAAATCCAGAGCTCAGTGGAAAAATTGTTCTCCAAATACAAGACTCAAGAGATATATAAAAAGGTAATTAGGGAAAACATCTATACCCACAGGACACTTAACTTGTTATTCAATAAGAGCAACCTGTATATACCCCTAAACTGGAAGCTGACACCTGTTAATATTGAGAATTGTATAATCATCACAACATATAAAAGGGTTATACATAGATAGAGGGTGTGGGTAAAAACTAACCAAAGTGATGATAAAAAAAACCTTATTATAAGGAACAAAGGAATGGTAATGGGAGAAGAAAAGAGGAGGCAGAAAGGGGAAAATTATGCCACACAAAGAGGCATGAAAACTTATTATAGCAGAAGTAAAGAAGAGAGGGAGAAGAACTTTTTATGACCTTTACTTTCATTGGTTTTGGTTCAAGACAGGAATAACAGAGGGGCAGAGTCAAGATGGCAGTATAGAAGCAGCAAAAATCCACAGCTCCTCTCATAACCACCTCAAATAACCATAAAATATGACTCTAAACAAATCTTAGAGCTCCAGGACCTACAAAAATTACAGAAAAACACATCTCCCAATGAAGGCAGCCCAGCAGGAAGACACAAAGGGGTTCATCACAGAACGCTGGGAGCCCAGACCAACACTACATGAACCCATGGTTTGGCGCCAGGGTGGTTTTCAGGTCAGCAAATCCCTGGCAGCTGTGACATTTTCCAGAATTACCAAACCATAAGAAACAAGGACTAAGTGAAAGGTCAGTGGAAAGGGTCCGGCCAACTGCCCCAGGGCCAGAAGCAGCTGAAGCAGCTAAAGCAGCAGCCCTGCAGCTGCCTCCACGTGGCTTCTTCAGAAGCTCCCAGCCTGCAGATTGCAGGGGGAGCTAAGTGATCAATCAGAGGCTAAGTGCTCTTGCCTTGAGATGCCTGGATTGGGGTCCCCATCTTGGGTGGTGGTCCTGAGGTGCGTGACCAGTGAGCCATAGCTGGTGTGGACCGCAGAGACAGTAGCCTCTTAATAGCTCCAGCAGCTGCAAAAACATCAGCAATTTGGGACAGAACTCTCCCCTCTGAAAGCAGAGTTTTACTGAACCCAAAAGTCAAACAATTGACTGGCAACATGAGCAGGCAAAGGAAGCAAAGCAAGTCCAGCAATCTAACTTTAGATTCCTTTTTTGGAGACAAAAAGAATCGAAGGATGGAATGGGAGGAAGACAACGCAGTTAGAACTCCCACACCAAAAGCTGCCAAGAAAAATGTAGACTAGTTACAAGCCATAGATGAGCTTAAGAAGGATTTTGAAAACCAAATAAGAAAAGTGGAGGAAAAATTGAGAAGAGAAATGAGAATGATGCAAGAAAATCACAAAAAGAGAGTCAACAACAGGACTGAAGAAAATAACGTCTTAAAAATAGATTAACTCAGGGGCGGAGCCAAGATGGCGGTGTAGAAGCAGCAAAGTCCCGCAGCTCCCACACCACCACCCTAAACACCCATAAAATATGAGCCCAGACAAAGTCTAAGAAAGTCTAGGACTCTCAGACTCACAAAAATACAGAGAACACAGCTCT
>CM053594.1:221571132-221592905 GCA_028646575.1 Pseudocheirus occidentalis | reverse complement strand
AAAAAAAAAAACCTAGAAAGCAACCTTAAAGAAATTCTCAAGGAAAATTGCCTGATATTCTAGAACCAGATGGCAAAATAGAACTTGAAAGAATTCACCAATCACCTGTTAAAGAGGATCCCCAAAGGAAAACTCCAAGAAATGTTATAGCCAGGTTGCAGAGTTCCCAGATCAAGGAGAAAATATTACAAGCTGCCAAGAAGAAACAATTTGAATACTGTGGAAACACAATCATGATAACCCAGGATCTAGCAACTTCTACATTAAGGGATTGAAGGGCCTGGAGTATGATATTCTGGAGATCAAGAGAGCTAAGATTAAAACCAAGAATCACCTACTCAGCAAAACTGAGTATAATGCTCCAGGGGAAAATATTGTCATTCAATGAGGTGGAGGACTTTCAAGCATTCTTGATGAAAAAATCACAACTGAATAGAAAATTTGACATTCAAATATAAGAAGCATGAGAAGGTAAACATGGGAAAGAATTCATAAGGAACTTATCAAAGTTGAACTATTTACATGCCAACATGGAAAAATGATAATTGTAACTTATGAAACTTTTCTCAGTATGAGGATGGTTGAAGGGATATAAATATACATATATGTGTGTGTGTATACATACACATATGTCTATATAGGAGGGTATATGTGCATATGAATACATATGTGTGCATCTATGTGTACAGGTATACATAGACAGAGGGCACAGAATCAATCAAATAGGAAGGGGTTATATTTAAAAGATGAAATTGAGAGGTGAGAGAGGAATATAATGAGAAGATATGGGGAGAGACAGAATGGGGTTAATCTTCTGATATAGAAGAGGCAAGAGATAATTGTTACAATGGAGGGGAAGAACAGGAAGGCAAAAGGGAATGGGTCAGCCTTACTCTCATTGAAATTCACTTGGGGAAGGAATGACATACACTCTAAATTGAGTATTTTGGCCTATAGGAGAGTAGGGAGAAAGGAGATGAAAATGGGGAGGAGGGAAGGTAGGGCAGTTTGGGAGGGAGGGTTTTTAGAAGCACATACTTCTGTAAAGGGACAGGGACAAAGTAGAGAATAGAACAAGTGGGGGGCAGAATAGGGAGAAGGGAAACATACAGGTACTAGGGTAGGGAGATCCATCTTGCCCTACCAGAAAGTCAGAGGAGTGATGGGGGAGCATATAAGAGAGAGCAGATTGGGGAAGGGGTATACAGTGGGATAGCTGTTTTGAGGTGGTAGGTAGGGGAAAGATGGGGAGAAAAATTGTAAATCAAATTCTCACAGAAATGAATGATGTAAAGAAAATTTTTTTTAAAGTTTAAAAAAATAAAAATAAACTTTAAAAAATTTTAAAAGGAAAGGAATAATATATTCAGTTAAGTATGGGATTCTAACACGAAAAGAAACAAAAACCTATTATAATACAAGGAAAGAAGGGAGGGAGAGGAGCACTGTATGAGATACACTCTCACAGGTTTCTATTTAAAGAAGGAATAACATTCCTTGTTAAATATTAAAAAAAAATCTATCATGCCCTACAGGCACTAGGAGCAGAATGAGGAAAGAAAAGGGTGGGCACTTAGAAGGGAGGGAAGAAGTATTTAGGGGGAAGGGTAGGAAAAAGGAGGAGGGTTAATAGGGAGGGAATACTGAGGGAGGCAGCAGTCAAAAGGAAAACTCTTAGGGAGGTGAAGGGAGAAGGGAGAAGTAAAAGCATAAGCAGGGGAGGAAACAAGATGGAGGGAAAGAAATAGTTAATAATTATAACAGTGAATGTGAGTGAAATGAACTTCCCCATAAAATGGAGGTGGATAGCAGAATGGATTTAAAAACATAATCCCACAATATACTGTCTACAAGAAAGACATTTGAAACAGGAGGAAACACATAGGATAAAGGTAAAAGGCTGGAATAGAACATATTATGCTTCAGCTAAAGTAAAAAAAAAAGGAGTAGCAATCTTATTCACAGATAAAGTAAAAGCAAAAATAGATTTAATTAAAAGAGATGAGGAATGAAACTATATCCTGCCTACAGGCACCACTGACAATGAAGCAATATCATTACTAAACACATACACCAAGTGGTATAGCATCCAGATTCTTAGAGGAGAAGTTAAGGGAATTAGAGGAAGATGGAGGAAGATGGAAAAACTATAATAGTGGAGGACCTCAATCTCCCTTCTCTGTACTTGATAAATCTAACCTCAAAATAAACAAAAACAGAAGTTAAGGAAGTGAATAGAACATTAGAGAAGGCAGATATGATAGACCACTGGAAAAAACTGAATAGGGATAAAAAGGAATATACCTTCAATAAGAGCAACCTGTATACATCCCTATATGGGAAGCTGATATCTGTTAATATTGAGAATTGTATAATCATCACGACATATAAAAGGGTTATACATAGACAGAACATGTGGGTAAAAACTAACCAAAGTGATGATTTTAAAAACCCCTATTACGGGAAACAAAGGAACTGTAATGAGAGAAAAGGATACATACACAAAAAAATACCTACACATACACAAAAAGAAGCCGTGTATTAGGGCATAAAAATCTTATAAACAAGTACAGAAAGGCAGAAATACTAAATGCATCCTTTTCAGATCATGATGCAATAAAAATTATATGTAATAAAGGGCCATGGAAAGACAGACTAAAAACTAATTCAAAACTAAATTATTTAATCCTAAAGAATGAGTGGGTCAAACAAGAAATCATAAATACAATCAATAATTTAATTCAAGAGAATCACAACAATGAGACAACAAACCAAAACTTGTAGGATGTGATGAAAGCAATTCTTAGGGGAAGTTTTATATCTCTGAATGCACACATGAAGAAAATAGAGAAAATGGAGATCAATAAATTGGGCATGCAACTAAAAAAAACAGAAAAAGAAAAATTCTAAATCTGCAATTAAATACTAAATTAGCAATACTAAAAACCAAAGTAGAGATTAATAAAATTGAAAGAAAACTATTGAACTAATAAGTACAACTAAGAGCTGGTTTTATGAAAAGACAATTGACAGACTTTTAGTTGATTCGATAAAAAAATAATAAAGAAGAAAACCAAATTACCAGTATCAAAAATGAAAATTAAAAAATTAAAAAATTCAAAAGATTCAAAAAATGAATTAACCTCCAATGAAGAGGAAATTAAAACAATAATTAGGAATTATTTTGCCCAATTATGTGCCCATATATTTGATAATCTTAGAGAAATGGATGAATATTTACAAATATATAAATTGCTCAGATTAACTGAAGAGGAAGTAGAATACTTAAATAACCTCATCTCAGAAAAAGAAATTGAATAAGCCATCAATGAACTCCCTAGGAAAAAAATCTCCAGGGCCAGATCATTTTACAAGTAAATTCTA
Organism: Pseudocheirus occidentalis; assembly: GCA_028646575.1. Taxonomy (NCBI): domain Eukaryota; kingdom Metazoa; phylum Chordata; class Mammalia; order Diprotodontia; family Pseudocheiridae; genus Pseudocheirus; species Pseudocheirus occidentalis. The sequence goes on along the minus strand of CM053594.1, from coordinate 221,589,521 downwards.
TCAAACCTTTAAAGAATGATTCCAATACTTTATAAACTATTTGGGAAAATTGGAGAAGAAGAAAACAGACCAAATTATTTTTATGACACAAATGTGGTACTGATACCTAAATTAGATAGAGCCAAAAGAGAGAAAGAAAATTATAGACCAATTGCCTTCATGAATATAGATACAAAATTTTAAAATAAAATATTAGTTAAAAAAAGACTGCAGCAGCTTATCACAAGAATTATACACTTTGATCAGGTAGGATTTATTCTAGGAATGCAAGGATGGTTCAATATTAGGAAAACTATCAGTATAATTGATCATCTCAACAACAAAGCTAGTAGAAACCACATGATTATCTCAATAGATGCAGAAAAGACTTTTGATAAATTACAACAGCCATTCCTATTAAAAACACTAGAAAGTATAGGAATAAATGGAGTCTTCCTTAAAATAATAAGTAGCATCTATCTAAAACCACCAGCAAGATTATATGTAATAGGGATAAGCTAGTAGTATTTCCAATAAGATCAGGGGTAAATCCATCTTATTCAGTTTGGTACTAGAAATGTTAACTGTAGCAATAAGAGAAGAAAAAGAAATTGAAGGAATCAGGTTAGGCAAAGAAGAGACTAAGCTATCACTCTTTGCAGATGATATGATGATATGCTTAGAGAGTCAAGTAAAAAACTATTTGAGATAATAAATAAACTTAGCATAGTTGCAAGAAATAAAATAAACCCACATAAATCCTCAGCATTCCTATTCATTTCTAATGAGCTCCAAAAGTAAGAAATAGAAAAAGAAATTCCATTTAAAGTTACTGTAGACATTATAAAATATTTGGGAATCTACCTGTCAAAACAAATCCAGGTACTATATGAACACAATTATGAAACACTTTTCACACAAATAGTCAGATCTAAATAATGGGAAAAACATCAATTGCTCATGGCCAGGTTGAGTTAATATAATAAAAATGATAATTTTATCTAAATTAACTTATCTATTTAGTGCCATACAAATAAATCTACCAGAAAATTACTTTATATAGCTAGAAAAAATAGTAACAAAATTCATCTGCAAGAACAAAAGGTCCAGAATATGAAGGGATTTAATGAAAAGAAATGCTAGGGAAGGTGGCCTAGTCATACCAGATTTTAATCTGTATTATAAAGCAGCAGTCATCAAAACTACTTCTTACTAGCTGAGGAGTGGTGGATCAGTGGAATAGATTAGGTACACGAGACACAGCAGTCAATGACTATAGTAATCAACTATTTGACAAACCCAAAGACCCTAGCTTTTGGGATTAGAATTCACTATTTGACAAAAACTGCTGGGAAAACTGAAAAATAGTATGGAAAAAACTGGGCATAGACCTATATCTTACACAATATACCAAAATAAAATCTAAATGGGTGCATGATCTAGAAATAAAGGCTGAGACTATAAGCAATCTGGGAGAGCAAGGAATAGTTTACCAGTCAGATCTATGGAGAAGAGAGGAATTTATGAACAAACAAGACATCGAGAGCATTCCAAAATGCAAAATGGATAATTTTGCTTACATTAAATTGAACGGTTTTCACACAAATAAAGTTAATGTAATCAAGATGAGGAGGGAAGTAGAAAACTGCAAAAGAATTTTTGCAAGTGTCTCTGATAAAGGCCTCATTTCTAAAATATACAGTGAATTGAGTCAAATCTATAAGAATAGAAGTCATTCCCCAATTGATAAATGATCAAAGAATATGAACAGGCAGTTTTCAGAGGAAGAAATTAAAGATATCTATGAGCATATGAAAAAATGCTCTAAATCACTATTCATTCAAGAAATGCAAATCAAAACAACTCTGAGGTACCACAGCTCACCAGTAAGATTGGCTTAGATGATAAAACAGGAAAATGATAAATTCTGGAGATGATGTGGAAAAATTGGAACATTAATGCATTGTTGGTGGAGTTGTGAAGTGATCCACCTATTCTGGAGAGCAATCCAGAACTTTTCCCAAAGAGCTATTTTAAAAAGTGCATAGTCTTTGACCCAGCAATAGGGCTGTATCCCAAAGAGATCATAGGACTGGGAAAAGAACGTGTTTGTACAAGAATATTTATGGCAGTTCTTTTGGTTGTGCAAAGAACTGGAAATCAAGGGGATGCCCATCAACTGGGGAATGGCTAAACAAGTTGTGGTATATGAGTGTAATGGAATACTATTGTGCTATAAGAAATGAGGAGTAGATGGACATCTGCTTAAACATGGAAAGACTTATATAAACTGATGCTGAGTGAGAAGAGCAGAACCAGGAGAACTTTTACACAATTATAGACACAGCATATGTGTGACAACTAACTTTGATAGACTGGGCTCCTCTCAGCAATGCAAAGTTATAAGATAACTCCAAAAGCCTCATGATTGAAAGGGATATCCTCATCTAGAGAAAGAACTACAGTCTGAATGCAGATTGTAGCGAACTATTTGCTCTTTTTTTATGTTTATTTTGTTTTGTTTCTTCTTTCCCATTGTTCACCACCCCCCTTTCGCCCCTGCCGTTAAAATTCTTCTTTACAACCTGACTAATGTTTAATGTGAAGGTATTTGTTGATCCTATATTTGACTGTATGCCACCATGGGAAGGGGGGAGAGAGGAGAAGGGGGGAGGAATTTTGAAACTGAAGGGACTGTGGAACTGAATGTTGTAAACCAAAAGTAAATAAATTTTTAAAAATAAATAAATAAAAGGTGCCAGATACAATGAAGTAATAGTAGTAAATACATATGTACCAAATGCCATATCATCTATTTTTAAAAAATTACTTATGTAATATTTTATTTTTTGCCCAATGACATGCAAAAATTATTTTTAATATTCATTTTATTCAAAATTTTGAATTATAAATTTTCTTCTTCCCTCTCCTAACCCCCTTTAAGACATCAAGCAATTTGATAGAGGTTATACATGTGCAATCATGCAAAACATATTCCCATGTTAGTCACATTGTAAAAGAGAATATAAACACAAAAAAATGAGAAAAGCATGCTTCAATCTGTGTTCAGAATCCATTAATACTTTCTCTAGAGATGAATAGCATTTTTCATCATAAGTCCTTCAGAACTGTCTTGGATCAATGTATTGCTGAGAATTAGCTAAGTCATTCACAATATTATCATCATACAATATTGCTATGCATCATATTCCTGGTTCTGTATATTTCACTTTGTATCAGTTTGTGTAAGTCTTTCCAGGTTTTTCTGAGAGCATCCTGCTCATCATTTCATATAATAGCACAATAGTATTCCATCACAATCATATACCATAACGCTCCCCAATTTATGAGCATTATCTCAATATCCAATTCTTTGCCATCACTAAAAGAACATCTAAATTTTTAAAAGAAAAATTAAACAGTTTATAGGAGGAAATAGACAGTGGAATTATACTAGATAGGAACTTCAACTTTCCCTTTTCAAAACTAGGTAAATCTAACAATAAAATAAAGAACTAAAGTTGATAAATAGAATTTTAAGTGAGACATCTGGGGAGAACTGCATGAGAAAACAAAGGAGGGAACCTTTTTCTCACCTCTACATGAAACCTGCACAAGAACTGACCATGTATTAGGGCATGAAAACCTTACAACCACATGTATAAAAGCAGAAATGTTAAATGCATCCCTTTCAGACCATAAAGCAATTTAAAAAACAATATCCAATAAAAAGTCATGGAATCATAGATTAATTTTTTAAAATTAAATTGTATGTTTATTTTAAGTTTACATTATTCATTTCCACAAGATTTTGAGTTACAAATTTTCTCCCTGCCTTTCCCATATCCACCACCCCAAACACCCATTCTACTGTATACCTTCTCCCCCAATCTGCTCTCTCCTATATCCTCCCTCATCCTCTGCTCTGACTTTTTAATGGGGCAAGATGGATCTCCATATACCTGTGCCTATATTTCCTTATTTCCCAGTTGCATGGAAATATAATGATAATAATAATTTTTTTTAAACATTTGATTTTAAAACTTTGAATTCCAGATTCTTTTCCTAACTCCCTCATCACTCACCCTTACTGGGAAGATAAGCAATTCAATATAGGTTGTACATGTGTAGTTACACAAAACATTTCCATAGTGGATATATTGTGGAAGACTATATTTCCATTCATCCTATCCTGCCCCCCCACTTGTTCTATTCTCTACTTTGACCCTATCCATTTACAAAAATATGTGCTTCTGACTACCCTCCACCCCAACCTGCCCTCCCCTCCATCTTTCCCCCTTTCATCCCCTTCCCCCCTACTCTCCTGTGGGGCAAAATACCCAATTTAGTGAGTATGTCATTCCCTCCCTAAGCAAAATTCAATGAGAGTAAGGTTGACCCATACCCTTTTGCCTTCCTGTTCTTCCCATCCATTGGAACAGTTATTCCTTGCCTCTTCTATATGACAGGATTAACCCCATTCTGTCTCTCCCCATATCCTCTCATTATATTCCTCTCTTACCTCTCAATTTCACCTTTTAAATATAATCCTTTCCTATTTTATTGATCCTCTGCCCTCTGTCTATGTATACCTGTACACATAGATGCACACATGTGTATTCATATTCACAATATTCCTATATAGAAATATATATGTATATATAAATATATATATATATGCATTTGTATTCCCTTCAACTATCCTCATACTGAGAAAAGTTTCATAAGGTACAATTATCATTTTTCCATGTAGACATGGATATAGTTCAACTTTGATATGTTCCTTATGATTTCTTTTTCCTGTTTACCTTCTCATCCTTCTCTTGCTTCTGGTATATGAATGTTAAAGTTTATATTCAACTCTGGTTTTTTCATCAAGAATGCTTGAAAGTGCTCCACCTCATTGAATGACCACATTCTCCCCTGAAACATTATACTCAGTTTTGCTGGGTAGGTCATTCTTGGTTTTAATCCTAGCTCCTTTGATCTCTGAAATATCATATATTCTAAGCCCTTTGATCCCTTAATGTAGAAGGTTCTAGATCCTGGGTTATCCTGATTGTGTTTCCACAATATTCTAATTGTTTCTTCTTGGCTGCTTGTAATATTTTCTCCTTGATCAGGGAATTCTGAAACCTGGCTATAAACTCCTGGGAGTTTTCTTTTGGGGATTTTTTTCAAGAGGTGATTGATGAATTCTTTCAAGTTCTATTTTGCTGTCTGGTTCTAGAATATCAGGCAATTTTTTGAGAATTTCTTGAAGGATGATTTCTAGGTTCTTTTTTTGATCATGGCTTTCATGATTTTTTTTATTTTTAAATTGTCTTTCCTAGACCTATTTTCCAGGTCAATGGTTTTTCCAATTAGATATTTCACATTGTCTTCTATTTTTTTCATTTGTTTGGATCTGTTTAATAGTATCTTGATTTCTCATAAAGTCATTTGCTTCTATTTGTTCCAATCTGATTCTGAAGGAATTATTCTTTTCAGTGAACTTTTGAAATTCTTTTTTCCATCTGGCAAATTTGGCTTTTTAAAACATTCTTCTCCTCATTGGCTTTTTGGGTCTCTTTTGCCATTTGAGTTAGTCTCTTTTTTAAGGTATTATTTTCTTCAGTCAAGTTGTTGACTCTCTTTTCATGATTTTCTTGCATCATTCTCATTTCTCTTCCAAATTTTTCTCTACCTCTCTTACTCAGTTTTCAAAATCTTTCTTGAGCCTGTCCATGACCTGTAAGCAGTTCATATTTTTCTTGGAAGATTTTGGTGCAGGAGTTATGACTTTATGATTGTCTTTCTCCTGTTCCATGCTTTGATCCTCTTTGTCCCCAAAAAAAGGAATCTAAAGTTGGATTGCTGTGCTTGCTTTTCTTCCTTTACTCACTCATTTTGCCACTCAGCTACTTGACTTTTGAGGTCTTTGCCACAGTAGAACTCCACTTCCAGAAGGGAGAGCCTTGTCCCAAATAACTGAGGTTTTTGCAGCTGCCAGAGCTAGTAGGACGGTGCTGTCTCTACTGCTCCCACCAGGTCTGGCTCACTGGTTACACATCTCAGGACCACCATCCAAGAAAGCAATCCAGATCCAGGCAGGATACAGCAAGAGCAATTACCCTCTGAATGATTGCTTGGCACCTCTGAGGTCTGCAGACTATGAGCTATGAAGTAGCCACATGGAGGTGGCTACACGACTGCGGCACCTCCGCTGCTTCTCACTCTGGGTCAGAGGCCAGACTGTGCCTCCTTACCCCTCCACCCACAGTTCCAACAGAGTTCTACACTAAACTTTTACTTTGTCTTTGGCATTTATGGGTTGATATTTGTGGCAACCAACACAGCTGCTGGTATTCCACTCTCCTGATGTCCACTCCAGCTGCTGCTGGTTTGGGGTCACCCTGGGGCTAAAACCATGGGCTGGGCTTGGCTCCTAGCAAGCTGTGATGGACACTTCTTGTAGGCCTGCCAGGCTGCCTTCAGAGGGAGATTTGTTCCCCTTTTTCACTTTGTGGGTTCTGTAGCTCTAAAATTTGTTTAGAATCAGATTTTATAGGTATTTGAGGTGGTTATTGTGGGTAACTCATGGAGTTTTCCTGCTTCTACACCAGCATCTTGGCTCACCATAGATTAAAATTTAATTGGAAACTAAATAATCTAATACTGAAGAATGAATGGGTCAAAGAACAAATCATAAATGATCAGCTTCATTAAAGAGAATGAAAACAATGAAACAACACACCAAAATTTGTGGGATGTGACCAAAGCAGTACTTAGTGGAAATTTTTTTAGCTCTAAACACTTATATCAATTCAAAAAGAGAAAGAGCAGATCAATAAATTGGGTGTGCAAGTAAAAAAAAACTAGAAAAACAACAAATTAAAAATCCCCAATTTAACATTATATTAGAAGTATTAAAAATCAAAGGGGAAATTAACTAAATTAAAAGTAAAAAAAAATGAACTAACAAATAAAACATATACCTGATTTTATGGAGAAAGAACAATAAAATAAACCATTGTTTAATTTGATTTAACAAAAAAAAAGTAAATCAAATTACTAGTAGTAAAGAGGAAAAGGGTGACAGTACCATCAAAGAAGATAAAATTAAAGCAATTGTTAGGAACTATTTGCTCAATTTTATGCCAACAAATCTGGCAATCTAAGTGAAATGTATGAATATTTACAAAGATATAAATTACTCAGATAAATAAAAGAGGAGATATAATACTTAAATAACCCTATCCTAGAAAAAGAAATTAAACAAGTCACAAATTACCTCACAAAGAAAAAGAAATCACCAGAACCAGATAGAATCACAAGTAAATTCAACCATATATTTAAAGAATAGTTAATTCCAATACTATATAAACTATTTAGGAAATAAGCAAAGGAGTCCTGCCAAATATCTTCCATGACACAAATATGGTGCCAAATTTCACTTACATGTGTCCATGATGTATTCTCCCCTCCACTCAATGGAATTTAAGCTCATTGAGGAGAGCAATCAACAGTTTCATTTTTGTCTCCATACCCTTATTACCTATAGTTGAACCTGGCATATGGTAGGCACTTAATAAATTTTGATTGAATTTAATTTAGTACTAATAACATCAGAAACTCTACAGCCTAACATGAGCTGAAGCTAGTACTAATGCTAAAGATGATAAAAAATGATTCTTTAAAGCCATTTTGGTGAAAAGAAAAAGGTCAAAAGAGGGATAGGATAACTGCCTGACATGGGGAAAATAATAATTGATGGAGAGAAGAAAATCATTCAACTCTAGTTTCTGTTTTCTCTAAAAAGGAGAATGATCAGATTGATGAGAATAAAAGAGAAAATGACTAATGAGGAATCAGTCTACAAGATAAGCAAGATGGTAAGATATTAAGAAAGCTCCTAGCAACCTTCAATGATGTAACATAAAAAGGCCTAGATGAACTACATTTCAGGGTACTGCAAACAACTGTGGCAGATTTTACTGAACCACTGCTGGTAATCTCTTAAAAACTATGAACAGAAAAGGCACTTTAAGATTGGAGATGCTGAAATATATTCCCAAATTTCAAAATAAAGAAGTAGATTCTTCAATCAATAGATTACTGATTTTTTACTTCAAATCCTGGAAAAGTTCTAAAATCCATTATTAAGTACATAATTTATGAACATTTCAATAACAAAGTGGTAATAATGATAAGCCAGCATGGATTTCTAAAGAAAAAAGACATGCTAAATTCACCTAACTTGCTTTCTTAAAAGTTTATTAGCCTGCTAGATGAAGGTGATACTATAAACATAAGATATCTGTATTCAATGAAACATTTGGCAATCTCCCACAAACTCTGTTGAAAGGATGGGAAAATGTTGGTTTGATTGGGTATGTTTAGAATGAATTGAATGATTATCCCAAAGAACAGTAATTAATGAATCAACTTAACCATGGAAAAACATTTCTGGTAGATTATGGTGTACCTTGGCTTTTTTCTTTTCAACAGCTTTTTATCAGTGATTTCTTTGCACTGATGTACCATTCATCAAATTTAATGATGACATAGAATTAGGAGAGATAATTGACACATAAGAGAACAATCAGGATTCAAAAAGTTCTCCACAGAGTAGAACAATTGGTTAACTCTAATAGGATAAAGTTTCATAGGGAGAAATCTTAAGTCCTACACAAGTTTTAAAAAAAACTGCCTGAGTACAAGATAGAGACAAGATTTCTGTGGAAAAGACCTAGAGATTTAGTGGGTTTTAATAGAGACCTTAATACGAGTCACCCATATGATATGGTGGAGGAGGGAGGGCCGTGGAGGGGGGGAGAAGCTAACGCAAGCTTGGACCATGTTAATGGAAATGAAATGTCCAGAATGAGGAAGGATATAGTCATCCTATACTCAATGCTGGTCAGACCGCAACTTCACTATTATGTTCTGTTTCAGGAGCCAAATGTCATTGTCCTGACATTTTAGCACTAGATTAATTTCCCTTGAGTTAAATCATTTGTCTGCAGGAAACTTTTGTAAAAATGCAAATTTTAGGAAGAACACTGATACCCTGTAGCATATCCTAGAAAGGTTGACCTGGGTTAAAAAGTGAAGTTTTACAAGCATTGTTTAGGAACTAGGTATATTTTGGCTGAAACAAGATTAAGAAAGGACATCATGTCTTAGATTATTTGCAGGGCTGTAAAGTGGAGAAGGGCTCAGATTTTTTTTTAACCTCTCAGACAGAAAAAGGAACAATAGGTGGATATTTCAGAGGTAGGTTGCTATAATGAAAATAATCTTAAAGATTCAAATTTTCTCCAAATGTAATGGAGTGTCTTGTGAGATGGCTAGTTCCCCATCACTAGAGGTCTCTCTCTTCCTGCAAAGGCTGGAAGATTATATTTGTGGATGTTTAAGACTAGATGCTCCTTCTAAGATAAGGGTTGTGCTGAATCATCTAACCATGGTACAGTGGAAGGATCCTATGTTTGGGGTCACTTAAATAATCTGAGTCTCAATCACCTTACCTATAAAACAAAAGGGCTGAACTAAATGACCTCTGAGGCCACTTATAGCTCTAAATCTATGATCCTATGGTCTCTATGGTCCCTTCTGACTCTTCAAATATTCTTTGACTTTCTCTGATTCTATGCCCTGATTTACAGAATAACAATAATAACATCTACTTTCTATCTGGGCAGACAAGTGGCACAGTGGAGAAAGTTCTGGGTCTGGAGTCAGGAAAACTCATCTTCCTGAGTTCAAATGCAGCCTCAGACACTTACTAGTTTGTGATCCTGAGCAAGTCACTTAACCCAGTTTGCCTCAGTTTCCTCATCTGTAAAATAAGCTGGAGAAAGAAATGACAAGCCACTCCAGTATCTTTGCCAAGAAAGCTCCAAATGGTGTCACAAGAATTAGACACAACTGAAAAATGAATGAACACAAACAACTTCCTACTTCCAGAGTTGTTGTGGAACAGCAGTTTATCTTTAAAAAAAATCACAAAAATGAGTTATTGTTTTGAGTTTTTGGAAGTTCTAGTCTCCCAAAGAAGGGAACAGTCACATAAATGAGAGCATATATCCACTAAAGTACCCAAGAACTGAGAGAAGTGAAATAAAATTGTTGAAAATGATAATTTTCAATACAGCATTTTAACATTTGCACAATGCTTTAAAAACATTATCTTACTTGAACCTAACAACCCTATGCATTAGGTAAAATGGGAATTATTAAACCCACTTTACAGATGGGAATTCAAGACTCAGAGAGGCCAAATGACTTGCCCATGGTCACACAGCCAGAAAATGTCAGAGAGGGGTTTTAGTCCAGGTCTTCCTAATTCCATGATTAGCACTCTCTGTTCACTGTATCAAAGTAGCTCTCAAGATTCTAAAATATAACAAGCCCTATAGATATGTTTATGTAACGATCATATTCTGGCCACATTCATCCTGCTTATGTTTTTATAACAAAATATACGTACATGTTCAAAGTAATTATCCTAGTACTGGAGCCAAATGATTTCTCCAGGATGGCCTGATATATGAGGGAGGGGTTTAAGGTGGCACATAACTACATATGTAAGTACGCCCTCATGGCTGACCTTACAATGCACTTAGTATCTTGTACTTCACTAATGCTGTCTCTACTACCATGAGCAATTTATTCTGCCTCACGTTCCTCAAGTGCTCATAAATCAGCATTAGATCCGTTTTACTGAGTGGCTGGTTTAAAGCCAGCACAGACAGAGGGAGCATTTGGATTCAAAGTATAATATTGGCACACATATTGATTTTAATTAGTCTAATTAGTTCATTACACTAGAAACCGCACAGATCATTTATTACATCAAACCTAATGGCATATGATCAAGGATTTAATATGATAATGAAGTAGATCAATTATCACTCATAAAGGAAGTCATTAACAAGTGTAAACATTGTCAAGCTGAATACCATTACAAATTATGAAGTCATAGCTCACATATTTGCATGAGCACACCAATATTTTTTCATAGAAGTCAATGCATGTTAGACTGGAGGGGGACATTGGAGCTCAACCAAGCCAACGTCCTCACTTTGCAGATCAGGAAACTGAGGCCAAGAGAGGACAAGTGGTTCATACATAGTCCCACAGCTATTCATTGACAGAGCATAACTTCTTCCTGGTTCAGTGCTCTTCCTACTACAGCATAGTTGTCTCTCACAATATATCATATTGTTACTAATCAAAATTCCTTATCACCATTTCACCTGCATCATTATCACTTACTATGATTATTGAGTGTTAAGTGGGAACAGGTCATGCTAGGTGATGAATGCAAATTTGTGATCCTTTCGGGTGACTCTCTGGTGAATGTGGACCATTGTTGAACTTCTCCTTTTCTCCTATCTACATCTTTTAAACTAGATTTTTATCAGTACGAGTCAAATATAAATCCTGATTCAGATAAGCACAGACAAAGACTCAGTGTCATTATTTATGATATACATGTGAAGATTTTGTGATGTGATTTTTGATCAGTTTAAGTAACTACCTGTGCTAATATACCCCACTACCCAAGTTTTCAGTTTGGAGTGCTGTATATTCATTTATTCATGCTTTTATCCAGCCTTTCCCTTCACCAAGAGATCTTAAATAAAAGCAGCCAACTGCACACCCTGTTCCTAACTCAATCCCTTGCCATTTATCATGATTATTGCTATCATTACCCTTTGCTTAGGGTCCCTTCAGTCTGTTTTAAATCCATTTGACAGTAGTTCACATCCAGGCCAATATGGATTTATTTTTCTAGTAAGAACTCATAAGGCTGTGTATCAAATGCTTCACTAATATCAAGATATAATGGAGCTAATCATCATTCCCTAAACTTTAACTCTTTTCAGGAAAATTTAGCCTCTGTCATTCTCCCATACCTCCATAGAATACTTGGCAACCACTGATTCCTTTGCATATTATGACATCCTATTATTTACAATGCTATATTTAAAATCTAGGAGATATATTAAATGTATGAATGGATGGTAAAAGAAAGTGGATAAAAAATGAATCTTTTCCTGAAATGTCATCTTACTTATCATGCAAGATAGGCACCTTGACTGAGAAAATTTATCCCTTGTTGCTGCTCATCAAATTGGTTGGTAAATCCTGCCCTTCAGGTCTCCTGAAGTCATAAAGGTTCATGGGACAAAACCAGAAAGAACTTCTTTAGATGACATTTAGTCTAAACTCATCATTTTACAAATGAGGGAACTAAGTCCCAGACAGGTTGGGTGATTTGCTCAATATCTCATGGATAGGTCCAATTTCTCTCTTTTTTGATAACCTACCTGCCTTACCATATTCATTCTGGTGTGCTGTTGCTTGTCTGTCCCCTCAAATATTCACTTTCTGAAATGTTCTCTTCTCCAATTTATTCAATCAATCAACAAGCATTTTTAAGTGCCCACCATATGTCAGACCCTGTGTGTTTATAACATTAGCTTCATTGACTAATTGTATTCTCTCTCTCAGGAGGCTTTCTAATGACTCCTTTATGAATCTGCCAAGCACCTTGAAATCCTACTTCTTCCTGAAATAGATAAATGAGAAAGAGATCTCCCCATCCAATTCCAGATGTGACTGTACTTTACACATAGGCAAAGATGAACATTATTCATGTTGCATGAACTGAAACATCCCCAATCCAAAAATCTATTTCTCACCTACATTTGACTGTGCCTGAAGTTTCAGCATTAGATTCTGATCTCTTGAGAAAGGATATTGTATGTAAGAGTCAACAGCAAAAGTGCAAAGATCCCTGGTAAAGGTAAAGTCAGGCTTTCAGCAGCATCAGTGATATATTTAACAGATAATTTTACTTTGTGGGAAGCTGATGAAAAACAGGGAACCAAAATAATGCAAGATAAGGCAGGTAAGTTTTGATTGAAGTAAAAGTGGCAGATTAGGTCATGGTAGACTATACAGATGTTGAAATATGAGCAGTAATGATGTCTAGACACAATTACTAGTATAGTCAAGATTCTTTAAAAACATTTTGGGAAACTAGTTTCTGAGGAATATATGGATACTTTGATATTATAACATATGAGGAGAAATTCTATATACAATTCAAAGGAATCTCTTTTAACAAGATGACTCAATGTATCAGTCACTCAATAATTATTTATTAAGTACCTATCATGAGCCAGCAGTAAGCATCACACTTAATTCTTCCATTCATTTCTAATCCCTTCCAAGGAGTTTAGAGTTAACTAGATTGTGAGCTCTTAGAGGGTAAAGGTGATGTTAGTTTTTCCTCTTTAAATCTTTGGTTCCTGGCAAAATGCTTTTCACATATTAGACACTAATTTGCTAAATAGAATTTCATTAAATTATATGATACCTTGTATAACACAATGAACCTTTCTAATTTTACCTTCTTGCATCTGCTTGCTGTGGTACTTGCTACCAAGTTCTCTCTTTCTCTTATTCCACGAGTAAATAAAGTTGGACATATGATTTGAACTAATATTTGTCTATTTATGTCTAAATTTGAATTACTATTAGTTGCATTTCAAATCCGACTTGTTTATTTTTATGGCTGAAAACAATGGGATGCGGCACCAGGTTTGCTACAAGTCATTTCTTAAAATGGGTTTGTCTCTTTAGTCATGAAAATAAAATAGTTTCATTTACATAGGAACAGTTTTATAGTCTGATTGGCAAGGAAGAAGGAGAATAATATACCCGATGATTATGTAATGTAAATAAAAACAGCACAAAGATATCACTAACTAGACTAATTGCAATGACCAAATTCAGTTCCAAGAGACTGATAATGAAATATACTTGCCTCATCAAAATAGAAAGGTATTGGATTACAGGTATAGAATATTGCCAACTCTACCCCTTGGTTTTGATTGATTATTTTTATTGTTTATAAGGGAAGTTTCCATAAGGGAAAGAGAAATAGGAAAAGTGACTTTGGTTTTTAAAAAGGAACTCATCAATAATACATTCAAATAAATAAGTAACATTTAACTGGTCATTCAAGGATAGAATCCATTGTTTTCCTTGCCTTTCACCTCATTTTCTCTCACTTTTTATCATTCTTAGAAACTGAAAGGTTAGGTTGGTCTTGTATTGGCAGAGGCCAATGACTGTCAGTATGGGTATGCTTCAGGGAGCAAATACCAAGATCTTTGGATTGCAACCAATTCTGATACCTTGTGGAGATTCTCTCACACACTGAATCAACTTTCTAATTGTTGAGGTACCACAATGGAGGAATATATGGGTGGCTAGGGCATTTTGAACGTGAGGGGGTGGTGTTCTACCAAACAGTAGGTGACACAAAATGGAGGTAGAAGACAAGGCTTAAAAGATATAGTTTTCCTATCTCCTAGTTTTGCCCAGCATCTGTCCTGCATTGATAAATATGCAGCAGAAGCAGATTTTTAAAAAGTCTTTGCTACAAATACTTAAATATGATAAAATTATGTTATTATAAATGAAACTGGGAACATAGGGAAAGGGTATCTGGAGAAAAAGCTGTTCTCCTCAAAAAAGGAGAATAGAAAGAATACTCCCCCCAACCTTTAATGATCTGCCAACTAAGCACAGTACTTACTCTGTCAAGGTCAGGGAGATTGGATGAATTAATTAGATATTTTCTTTTGTTTTCAGTTCAGATAGGTTGAATGCTTTCTTTTGAATATGCTGCCCTGTTAGGGTGAGGGAGAAAGCTCCCAAGGAACACACTGAGGGCTGTGAAGAGCGTCTAGGTTAAAAACAAAACAGACAAACCACTTTCCACATTCCACTGTACATGTGCTTCCTCTCTCTCTCTCTCTCTCTCTTTTTCTCTCTCTCTCTCTCTCTCTCTCTCTCTCTCTCTCTCTCTCTCTGTCTCTCTCTCTCTTTTTCTTTGTCTCTGTCTCTCTCTCCCTCTTTCTCTCTCTCCCACAAACAATTTGTCTATCATTAACATCAAAGTCCAGCACAGTGCCTACTACACCTGATTTGACAGCTAGATTGAAAGAATACTTGATAGATGAAATTTAAGAAATGTGAGCTCTTGGTTGGTAAACCTCAGGAGCTGTAACCCCTGCTGAGAGCTTCTGAGTTTGAAGAAGGTAAGAAGAGGTAGTGAGAATGTCTTTGTTTTTAGTTTGGGGACATGAAGCATTTTCATCTTAAATGTCATTATAGTACAAAGTACATTCTTGGGGTTCTTTCTAGAGCCCTTGAAAATATCCAAACACTGTCATGTCTCAGTTAAATACTATGCATAGTCCACCCACCTATCACAGTTTTCCATGCGATCTTCTAAAACAGTAATCTTGCTTTCTTTATGTAAGCTTCAACTGCTGTAAGTTTACATAAGCTTGTAGGATAGGATCACTAGTAGACAGTACTTAGAAACTCTAGTGGTCAGTGAGTCAATCAATCATTCAAGTCATGGAATGTATACAATGTTCAAGAAGGTCTAGCACCTCCTGTGTGAGGGCTTTCTGAGCCCTTCCAAGGCTGCTTATGCAACTTTGGTGCCCATCTGATTCACCCAACTCTCACCTGTGGCTCCAAGAAGCTGTAACATATGCAGTGGTCACACTCTGTCTTGGTGTGTGACAACAAAACTGTCTTGGTAGACAGGCTAAACAAGTTTGAAGATAACCAACAGGCCTCAAACCCATTGATGAGTTAGGAGGATGTCTACCTCAAACATGTGAAGAGCTCCCACAGAGGAATGAGTAGATGAAAACAATTTGTTCCAACAACCATAAAGGCTGCTGAAGCAGGCATTGTGGAGTGCTTAGAGCTTGGGAAAACAGTGAAGGCTCCATCGTTAGCCACTGCATCCAGGGCCATCTCCAGTTGTCCTGATTTTTGTCTTGCCGCTGGACTTTTGATGACTCTGGAAAAGTGAGGCTGATGACTTTATGCAATTCCTCCTCACTTAAATACAGTTCATACACAAGACATCATCCTGTGACATCACTTGATCTTCCTCAAAACAAAGAACAAACAATAATGACGATTACCCACTCTGCTAAAATGGGCATTGATGGAATTGGTTGGTTGTTGTCCTTGATTCTCAAAGAGGACCAAAATGACATCACTATGTTGGAATCATTACAGTGTGTCCAACTGTGTCTGATTAGACCAGTCTGAACTCTTAAGGCTCTACCACAGGTTGGACACAAATAGTACACGTTAACATTTGAAGTGGAGATATCCCTATTTGTACATGTTATGATTCTTTTGAGCTACTGCAATTCAACTTTGCTCATAGAAAATAGCACCTTCATTGATGTAGGATGCCATGCAGGGCAATCCTTTGCCAGTGTCTCTCATGTCACACAACTGATTCCAAAGTTCTTCAGAGGGAACTGGACAGTGTCCTTTTTTTGCTTCTTCTTATCTCCATCTGAGCACTTGACTTGTTTGAATTCTCCACAAAGTAGTCTGTTAGGTAGACAATGAACAACGTGGCCAACCCATTGGAGTTACACTCTCTGCAGTAGAGTTTGAATGCTTGGCAGTTTCGCTCAAGAAAGAACCTCAGTGTCCAGTATCTTATCATGCCAGATGATCTTCAGAATATCTCTAAGACAATTCAAATGGAAGCAATTCAGTGTCTTAACATCACTGGTGTACTATACAGGTTTCACAAGCATACAATAACAATGTCAGAACAACAGCTCTTTAGACCTTCAGTTTGATAGGCAATCTAATATGTCTTCTCTCCCATGCTTTCCTTCAGAGCCCCCCAAACACTGAGCTAGTTCTGGTAATGAATGCATCAACCTCATTGTCTATGTGTACATCCCAGGAAAATACACTGCCTAGGCAAGTGAACTTATCCACAGCATCAATATCTCTCCACTTGCTATAACTGATGATTCCATGTATGGATGGTGTGGTGCTGGCTGTGTTATCTTGGTGCTGTTTGATCAAAATTGGCACAAGCAACAGAGAATCAATCCACATTTTTGTTGCATCTCAGCCTCAGAGACTGCACAAAGAGTGCACAATCATCTGAGAAAAAAAAACTATGCACCATTTCACTTCACTTTAGTCTTAGCTTGCAATCTTTTCAAGTTAAATAATTTACCATCAGTGTGGTAGCTGACCTTGATGCTATTTTCATCCATGTTGAAGGCTTCTGACAGCATTGCTAAAAACATGTTAAAAAGCATGGGAGCAAGCACATTGCCCTGCTTGACTCCACTAGTGACTGGGAAAGTGTAAGAACATCATTTATTATCTAAAGCCCATGCAAACATGCCATCAAAAAACTGATACTGATGAACTCTGGGAAACCACAGGCCCCATGACTGACAGTGTGAAAGCTCTTTGTCAGAGAGACAAACGTTGTGAACAGACCTCTCTTCTTCTCCTGAAATTTCTCCTGGATTTGTTGGGCAACAAACACTATAACAACCATTCCAGAACTCACATTGGTTCTCAGGTAGCTAACCATCTTCCGAGTGAAGGATCAATCTATTAAGGAGGACTCTAGCAAGAATCATGCCAGAGGGGGCAGAGTCAAGATGTCAGCGTAGAAGCAGCAAAGTTCCACATCTCCCACACAGCCACCCTAAATACCGATAAAATATGACTCTAAAGAAATTCTAGGGCTCTAAAACTCACAAAAATACAGAAAACACATCTCTTGTTGAAGGCAGCTCGGCAGGAGGGGCTCAAAGCGGCAGACCAGGAGCTGAGGCCAGCCCAGCCCAAAACTGAAACCACAGCCAGGCCCCAGGGCTGAGCCTCCCAAGTCACAGCATGAGTCTACCCCGGGGAGCTGATCTACAGCACTTGGAGCTATCTCCACATCTATCAAGTCAGGAACAATAAGGATTAGAGAAAGGTCAGTGAAAGTGAAGCTTTCAAGTTAATTTTGGGGAAGGAAAAGCAGGCCGACCAATCTGCCCACAGGGCAAGGAAGCAGTAGGGGAAGGGCAGGATCTGCTGTAACTGGCAGCTGCCCCCACTGGGCTGCTTCAGAGCTCCTGGCTTGTGAAGCCCCCAGGGGGGCTGAGTCTATTTATCAGGGCCAAGGGCTCTTGTGTTGAGTGGCCTAGATCCAGATCGTGGTCTTAGGTGGTGGTCCTGGGGTGCGCTTTCAGCAATCCAAAGCTGGTGGGGGTTGCAGCACCCCCCTAATAGCTCCAGCAGCAGTTAAAACCCCAGTGATTTGGGACAGAGCTTTCCCCCCTGGAAGCAGAGTTCCACAAAGCTAAAAAAAACAATTAATTGACTGGCCAAAATGAGGAAAAGGAAGCAAAATAAGAACAGCAATAAAACTCTAGAATCCTTTTCTGTGGACAAAAAGGATCAAAGCATGGAATGGGAGGAAGACAACACAGTCTGAGCTCCCACACCAAATGCTTCCAAGACACTTGAAGAATTCCTAGAAGCTATACATC
>CM053594.1:221537106-221570632 GCA_028646575.1 Pseudocheirus occidentalis | reverse complement strand
ACAGACTGCCAAGAGAAAACAATTTGAATACTGTGGAAACACAATTTGGAAAACCCAGGATTTGGCAGCTTCTACACTGAGGGATAAAAGGGCCTGGAATATGATATTCCAGAGAACAAAGGAGCTAGGATTAAAAACAAGAATCACCTACCTAGCAAAATTGAGTATAATGTTCCAGGGGAAAATATGGTCATTCAGTGAGGTGGAGGACTTTCAAGCATTCTTGTTGAAAAAACCAGAACTGAACAGAAAATTTGACATTCAAACACAAGAAGCATGAGAAGATAAACATGGGAAAGAAATCATAAGGAACTTATCAAAGTTGAACTATTTACATGCCAATATTGAAAAATGATAATAGTCACTTATGTACTATCTCCTTGTTCTTTTATAAATGTACTCTCGGTTTGGCTAATTTCATTCTGTGTTAGTTTATGCTGTCTAGAATTCTCTGAAATTATCTTTCATCATTTTTTTTATGATGCAATTATTTTAGACTACATTCATATGCCATAATTTATTCAGCTATTCCCTAATATTCTAAAAGGAAACCTAAGGTATCAGCCTCCTTTAGGTTCCAGGTTTCCCCCCCCCCCCCTTCTTTTTCTGCCCCTTCAGTATTAGGGGATATGTTTTGCTTCTTACTATTCTTTCCACAGTATTATCCTCCTTCTTAATGTCCCCTCCACCTCCATCCCAACTTGTTTCCTTTTTGAGTTTAATATACTTCTACACCAAACTCTTTGCAATTGTGTGTGTGTATGTATGTTCGCATCCCTCCTTGTTTCAGATAAAACTGAAGGTCTGCTGATATCCACTTCCTTCATCCTGTCCTCCATCCTTGAATATTCTTCTCATGCACCCCAGTTATGAAAAATAGCAAATTTCATCCCCTTTCTCTTCCTTTCCACACTAGTTTATTTCTCCTACTACACTTTTTTTTCTTTTTCCTTTCTTAAAACCCTTTGAAAAGAGTCAATGTACCTCCAAGACTTTTTTTTCCTTCTTTAACTTTGCCTTTTGAAGACATTAAAGTACTGAAGAGACACTTGTTTCTTCTCCCCTTAGTAGATTGTTAGTACTAAATAATCCTATAGCTCCTTCCCATTTGCTTAAATACTTTTATCTTTCTAGGTTTCTCTAGACTCTTATGTTTTTGTTTCAGATTTCCTAATCAGCTCTTGTCTTTTCATCTGGAATGATTGAGAGTCCTCATTTTATTAAAGGTTCATATTTTTTTTTCCTCTGTAGAATTGTACTCAGCTTTGAAGAGTAAATTATACTTGATTATAAGTGTAAAGTATACTACATCTTTAAAGTTCTTTTCCTGTGGAGATAAGTTAATGATCAAAAGGGCATAATTTTTTTTGGTAAAGTAAGAGATTTGTGGATTGCCAAAAGATGTGAAATATTGTTGCTGTTACCAATTGGTATTTTGATGTCTCATACGAGTAGAAAAAGACCTTGGTTTCAAATATGTATTGTTAAAATATGTCAGTAAAGAATCAGCTTTCAAAAGTGATTTTGGCCAATTTTGGAAATAAAATGATTTGTGGTGTGGATTTGAGAACTCAGTTCTCTTTCTTAACTGGGTAGAGTGATGTCTTATTTATGTAGAAATAATTTACTGTTATAAGGAAATAGGTATAGAACTCTTATTATTAAAAACTAGAAAATATGATTGTAAAGAAACATAATTTCAAGGGCACCAAAGAGACACACTGTCTTGTTGGAGACTTCAGAACTAAGGCATGATGAGTGTCTCACCTAACTTTCATAGGCATGTTTTATGATCAAAGGGGGTAAAACTATGAAAATGAGAAATCATATAAATATTTGGATACATAAATCTCACTTAATAAAGACTGTCAATTTCATGGGGGAAATTTGGGGAATTATGACTCTTTAAGTGAAAGATGAATCACTCTCATTTCAGCCATTCATTAAATGGGCAGAGGGGTCTAGGGTGTGTTCAGGAAAGACTAGTACCTCTGGTGTGAGGGCTGCTGAGCCCTTTTCAGGGCTGCTTTCCACCTTTGGTGTCCACCTGTTGCACCTAACACTTGTGGCTCCAAGAAGCTGTAGCATGAGCAGTGGTGACACCCCAGTAAACTTTTGGTAGATGGACTAAATCAGGTTGAGTGGTCTCAAACTCATTGGTAAGGTAGTGGGGTGTCTACCCCAAGTATGTGAAGACTTCCACTAGTGAAATGGGCAGATGAGAACAATTTGTTCCAGTTGCCATGAAGGCAACTGAAGCAGGTGCTGTGGAGCTCTTAGAGCTTGGTTAGACATCAAAGATGCCAAGGTCATCCACTGCATCAAGAGCCATCACCAGTCATCTTGATTCTGTCCTGTCACTGGACTGTAATGACTCTGGAGGACAGAATGAGGTCAATGACTTTGTGTAACTCTGCCACACTTAAGTTCAATTAATGCAAGAGCGAAAAGACATCACCCATACCATTTTACTTATTTCAAAGTCCTGTGGTGACAGGCTAGTGACAAAGCAGCAGGTACAAATACACTGAGAGCTGTAGTCATCCTGTGCACAGGTGGCCCAGGCCATAGGGTCATTTCTCACTGGAAGCAGCAGTGGGATTTGGCAGCCCGCTGGGTGTCTGAGCAGCCTTTTAAGTTATTTAATCACCTCAAGAGTTTATATGGACTATTTGGGCCCCACCTGTGGTAGAACATTCTAAGCTCACATTGGTCTGATAAACCACAGTGAGAGACACTGAAACTTGATTCTAGTTAGTGTATTTGCAGTTTCATGTGCAATCATCTTTTAAAAAGTTCTTCTATGTTATAGAAATGCTCATTTTATTTCATAAACTAAAGATAAAAATCAACTAATACATAAATAAGAGCAGAAAGTGAAAAAATAGCACCTTCACTATTCAGATGACAGTTCTTTCTCTAGAGGCAGATAGCATTTTTCATCATCAGTCCTTTGATCCTGGTATTATTAAAAATAGCTAAGTCGTTCAGAGTTCTTCGTTGCACAATATTGCTGTTAATGTGCACAATGTTTTGGTTCTGCTTACTTTACTTTGTATCAGTTCATGTAAGTCTTTCCAGGTTTTCTGAAATCATTTTGCTTACTCTTTTTACATAGCACAATAATTCCATTACAATGGCATTCCACAATTTGTTCAACCATCCTCCAATTGATGGGCATCCTCTCAATTTCTGACTCTTTGCCACTATAAAAGAGCTGATATAAATATTTGTGTACAAATAGGTTCTTTTTCCTTTTAAACAAAATCTCTTTGGGATGTAGCCCTAGTAGTGGTATTCCTGGGTTAAATGGTAAGCACAATTTTGTAGCCCGTTGGACATAGTTCTAAACTGCCATACAGAATAGTTGGATTAGTTCATTACTTCATCAGTAGTCCATCAGTGTCCCAGTTTTCCCACATCCACTCCGATATTTAACATTTTCCTTTCCTGTCATATTAGTCAATCTGATGGATATGAGATGCTATCTCAGAGTTATTTTAATTTTCATTTATCTAATCAATAGTTACTTAGAACATGTGGATAACCCTTTCCATCATGAGTCTTTTGGAGTTGTCTTATAGTCTTGTATTGCTGAGAGGAGCCCAAAGTTGTCATCACAGATACTATGTGTCTGTAATTGTGTACAAAGTTCTCCTGATTCTGCTCTCCTCACTCAATATCAGTTTATGTAAGTCTCTCCAGGTTATTATCAACTCTGTCTTGGTCAGCAGTTTCTACTGGCTGCTACTTTAGTGGGGGGGGCTCCCACAATCCCCACTTTAGCGGGGGGGGGCTCCCACAATCCCCACCCTGGGCCTTTTTCAAGAGATCCCTCAGTTCTCAATGACTTGAGGCACAGAACCTTGCAGGCTATGTGTATCTTATCTCTGGTTATTATCTATGGTTACATCTTTCTCCATTTCCTGTTGTCCTCGGGCTTCTGACTGACTTCTTATGCAGTTCTGGGGGTGGGGAGTACTAATGGATTTCTTGATCATTATTCTGGTATGAACTTCAGGGTTTTTCTAGAGAAGATATTTTGGTGCTGAGTGGTTTGCTTTCTCTTCATGTAACCATCTTGTACAGAAATTGAATACTCTGAGATTTTAAGAATAGATTCTATGTTTAATTCCACTCTATGAACCCTGTTTTTTTGATCCGCTGATAAAAGTCTAGAGCTAAATCTGCTTTGTTAGGAATTGAGAGACTTTGCCCAACATGTTAATCTATCCTAGACTACAGGAGTTTAGACTTAGTGTATCTATAGCAATGCTTCTGTGTCTGTAAAACAGGGGTAGTAATGAGCCATCTATCTAAAAACAAATCTAAAATTACCTTCATTATGTGTCATTTTAGTTGTTTATTAACTCAGTCCCTTGAATTGGTTTCTAAGGTGGAGCTATATTTTGTCTACACTCTACTCACTCATACATAGTGTTATAGTGAAATTCTACTGTGTTTTCTTTAATCTCATGTGATGATGATTTTGACATTTATAAATCTATTACATTTTAGCTTTCTTGTAGTTTATGTCAAAAGGCAAAATAAAGACTTTACATCAGGGCGGCTAGGTGGCACAGTGAATAAAGCACTGGCCCTGGAGTCAGGAGGACCTGAGTTCAAATCCAGCCTCAGACACTTAACTCTTACTAGCCATGTGACCTTGAGCAAGTCACTTAGCCCCAGTTGCCCTCCCCCCCAAAAAGGTGAGAAAAATAATAATAAATAAAAAAGACTTTACATCTATCGAGATTTCTCTTAACTCTAGGCAGGAAGCCCTGACACTTGCTTTTAGTATCAAGAAATCAGCTTAGGTCTTTCTTCCTAGTTTCTACCCAAATTGTCAAGATGATAATACATGGTCTATTTCTTTTTTGGTGTTTTTAGATGGACAGAGCTATCAGGGATTTTTCTCAGCATTAAACAATGGAATCTATTTTTACATAGAATAATCTGGGAAGAGGAGGTATATCAACACAAATGAATATTTTCCTTTGGAAATTTATCATTGAAAATGAATCTTCAGAGATTTGAGACTTTGACAAGACAGTACCAGTCTGAATATATAAAACATAAACAGCTCTATTTACTGCAGTTATGAACTGCAACAGAATCTGCTATCAACTAGTCAAATATTTGTAGGGAAACAACATGTAAGAGGGACTGTGCCAAATGCTGGAGTCCAAGGTCTGAGATCTATATTTTGAGAAATTTCTAGAAAAAAGGTTAGGAAATTATGGACTCTGCTAGCTTGGAGAAAGCAGATCAGTACTTTAAATATATGCATATGCAAAACCAACTAAAATCTCTGGTATGGTGAAATGGCCTTCTGATTAGAAAAAAACCCCTGCTAATTATGGCAATTGTTGTGATATATTTCTGATATTTATAAGGGAAAATGGAACATTTCTTCACATATAACCTATTATGACATGTTAGATCCATATGGTTTAGTGATAGGTGCAACATTGTACTATAGATGAATAAATTTCATTAAGTGCATATATACTTTTGCTTTTGGGAAAACTACAAGAATGTGTGAATTCATAGTTCATTATAGAATTCACAGTTATCAAGAGGAGGGCTTCATCAGCAGTATCATCCACCTTTAATTTGAAGCATTTAACTAAATACCTATCTTTCATTAAGTTTCAAAAAGAAACTCATTGCTTTAGTACAATTGTGTAAGGCTTTCCATGTACTTGTGACACATTAAGTTCCTGGAAAAGACATAAATAGTATAATTAAAAATGTTGTTACAATAAGGGTTTCTGTCTGAGGACTCAATGCCTGACTTTCTGTAAAAAAAAAATTATTGATACATTTTGTTTCTATGTTGACTAACTTTTCCTTGTATCCCTCACTCAACTCCTATGTGTTATTTTGCTTTGCAAACCTTCAAGTACTATGTGATATTAGTTGCTATGTCTAGGATGCAGAGATTCAAGGGAGAAGAGCTATGGGGGCCAAACTGGTAGAGTAGAGAAGCTTCCCTGTTGTAAATGCCTTTAAAAGATGTGAGTGAATGAGTACCTATTGGTATGAGGCACTGAAAATAAAAGCTCTATACAAGGCTTGCTCCTTCTATCTAAATTGTATAATAGGTGTTTTCTAATTGGTCAACATTTTAAAATTACATAAAGAATGAGGAGATATATTATTTTGGTAAAAGAAATAATTGTCCTAGATATAGAAAAGTGATTAAAATGAAAAATAAATATTTGAAAAATTAAAATTATATTTGGATTTTGTGTATCAAGAATAATTTTAAAAATAAATACCTCAGATTATTAGAACTGGCACCAATTAGGAACCTCATGTTAATTACTTTGTTTATAAAAGACTGATGGGATAATTCAGCCAGGCAGAGCCAAATCAGTTATACATATTTAAATAAAGCATCACAGACTTCTAACTGCTATTGTTGCATAAACAAAATGGATTATGAGAATATTTCCATTTGCAAATTTTCTTGGTTTTTATATATAACAAGTACTGCTGACAACTGTCTAAATTCTATCTTGTATGTTGTTTGTGTATTTTTCCTTGACTAACTCTTCTGATAACAGGATGGAGAGAATAAAAAACCAAAACGTTTTTAAACAAGTTGTGTTTAGTGAGCACTAAAACAGTACGACATAAGCATTATTAAAATTTCCAGTCATAAAGGGATATGGCAAATGAATGATTGCTGCATTGTTGATCTTAAAAAAAAGTAAATTGGGAGCTTATCCTTTACATAACCTTCACGAATCCATAATTCCCATGCTTCAGAAGGCATTATAACGACTTTAGCAACATGGCATGTGTTTGTATGCATGCAAACCCGGCAAAACAATTCAGAAATAGATAGCTTATTCCTATTGTGAGTCAAACTATTCAGTACAGCAAATCAAAGTATAAAAAGGCCATTTAAAATGATAGAAATAAAAAAAAATAAGTCTAATGCTAAAGAAAGGAAGCAGAGTAATATTACCTAAAATGAAACATTTTTCTACAACTATTATGCCCTAAATAAATAGCTCCATTGAGTTATATACTTACTCTGGGAGATTCACTGTTAAAGCCAGGGAAATAGGTCAAGCAGTAATGGAGGAATGACAAAATTGTGACCTTTCCTCTAGCACATTAAGGCACATTTCCTTGTAGCTGCTAAGTTAACCAAAGTGTGTTTGCTTAGACTCAGTCTTTCTGCTTCCTTTGTCTTGTTGCTTATTCCTTTCTGACATTGTCTGTGATCTGTGAATGGTTTTGTCTCTGTTCTTATGCCAGTGCTGCCTCATCTTCTTTGCCCTCTTGAATGACCGTGGTCAGTGCTGTGGATTTTAGCTTGCCTCTGGTCTATGATAGGATGAGAAGAGCAGTTGGAATATGTATCAGTAGAGGAAGTACCTAGGTCCATGAAGTCATATGTTTATTAAAGTATCAAATTAAAATATTTACATTGGATGATTTGGGCAATGTTCAGTCGTTTCAGTCATGTGTCATGCTTTATGACCCCAATTTGGGAAGGTTTTAGCAAAGATGCTGAAGTGGTTTGCCACTTCCTTCTCCAGATCATTTTATAGATGAGTGTCTGAAGCCAGATTTGAACTCATGAAGATGAGTCTTCCTGACTGCAGGCCTGGCACTCTATCCACTGTGCCAACTAGCTGCCCCAATTGGGGTAAAACTTGTCAAATACTGAAAATTAGATTATGTGGAACAATGGTCTCTAATATGGGAAACTCAAATTCTGTTTAGTTTCTTTATTTAAATACTTAAATGCTTCTGTTTTTGAATAAAATTACTTTGTTGAAATACTAGATTTATCATGTAAGTTAGCACATAACTGATATCAATCAAAAGTTGCTCGGAGTTGAATTTCAAAAAATATATAATAGAATTAATGAATAGTGAGAAGACTGCCTTCTTTACAAAAGGTCAGTTTTCTACTCATGATATGATGTTGGAAGTGTATTAAATCATTAAATTGCTACTGGAACCTAATTTTTAGAATTGTGCTGTATGAGCACATGCTTTGGCATGTATACACAGCTGGGCTGATGAGGCTATTGTTAGAAAGCCTGCGTATATGGAGATGACAATTCAGCCTGAAAGAACATGTGTGAACAAGACCCTACTGTGAATTTTTGTGGGGTTGGTGCTTGTTCCAGATGGTTAAACAAGTAGGGGGCAAGGTAGATGTGATTGGATTTGGCCTGTGTGTGACATTAGAAAGTTTCTTGTGAGCAATAATATCTTTCTTTAGAAATATGGCAATTAATGACCAATTAACTCCATAGTGAATATCTTAAATTATTAGTTTTAGAAAAAAAATGAAAGCTTGGAAAGCTGCTTCATTGAATTTTGTATCTACTCTTGGCTTACAACTATTGCTGATTGTAAAATACACATTTGTTTAGAAATTATAATACTTTAAAAATGTCTGTTGTTCCACAGATAATCTGGTAATTTAAACTGCTTATGAGTGCATCAATTCCATTTGGTCAAACAACATGGATTTAATTGCTCTTTTCAAGGTTATCAACAGTGTCTTAGCTATTCAATCCAGTGACCATTTCTCAGTCTTTATCCTCCTGAACCTCATTGTAGCTTTTAATACTGTTGATTATCCCCTTCCTTATCTTTCCTCTTTTTACTTCTTTGATACTTTTCTCTCCTCATTTTTATCCTATCTGATTTCTCTTTTTCAATTTCTTTTGTTGGTTCTTCATGTACTTATGCATTTTGAAGAGTTGATATTTTTGGGTCATTTCGCAATGGTGGCCACAGTGAAGGAGAGTGACACGAAGCTGGCATTTCTATATTGGTGATTTCATCAGCCTCCACAGCTTCAATTATTATCTCTAAGCAGAAAAAACCCCATATATTTATTCTTAGTGTAGTTCCTGAAATATAGTACTATATTACTAACTGATGCTGCACATCTCTACTTAGATGTCTTATAGGCATTTCAGATTCAACAGGTCAAAAACAGAACCGTCTTTGCCCCTCAAACCACCTTACCTCCAAATTTGACTGTTTCTGTTTTCTGTTTTGGGAACCTGAGAACCAAACTCCCATGTAGCCCGGGTTTTAAACATAGCCATCTCTCTCCTCATCCTTCTCTCTTTCTCATATTTGATCAGTTTTCAATTGTTATTAGATTGTAAACTTTTTGAAGGGTGGGGACTGTCTTCTTCCTATTTTTTGTATTTCCAGTGCTTAGCTTGTTGTCTGGCACATAGTAGGTTCTTAATAAATGTTGATTTATTGATTATCAGATCTGCTTCTACAATGTAACATCTTCTACATCTGTTTTTTTCTCCATTCACAAGGCCATCTCCCTGGTTCAAGGAACTTTTTCCTTATCACCATTGTAATAGTCTCCTAGCTGACCTCACTACTTCATTTTTTTGTCTCCAATCTCTACATAACTGTCAAAATAACCTTCCTAAAATATAGGACCTGTCCACATCACTCCCCTACTCAAAAACATCCAGTGGCTCCCCACTGCCTCTAGAGTAAAATATAAGCTTCTAAACCTATTGTATTAAAGTACTATACAATTTGGGGCCCATCTGCCTTTGGGGCTCCATTTGCTATTCAACACTGCCTCTTTTTGCTTTGCCTAGAGTTGATACTTAATAGAATGTAAGCCCCTTGAGGACTAGGATTGTTCATTTTTATCTTTGTATCTGCAGTGCTCACTGCAGTCTTCAGTAGTAAGTGACCATTGCTGTTGCTATTTCTAACTCCATTTTTCTCTAGGACTCCCTGCCAAGTCTGGTAGTCTGAGCCCACTCTATCATTAAAGTCACCCAGAATCATAAGTTTGTCCTCTTTCAGCACATTGATGATAAGGGTCTCTAGGTCTTCATAAATTTTCTTCTTTGACCTCATCAGGGTTTGTCATGGTGGGAGCATAGGCACTGATGGTGGTGACATGACCTTTTCCTGCAGATGGCAATCACATGGTCGTGAGTCTGATGTTCACTCCTTTTGGCAGGCATACTAGCTTGTTGACTAGATTAGTTTTGATTGCAAAACCTTTGACAGCTTTATGGCACTCCCCTTCACTGCAGCAACTCCAGAAAAATATGTATCCAGCTCAGACTTCAGTATGCTGGCCTTCGTTTGCCAGTCTTATTTCACTCATGGCTATTACTTGGATGTGATACCTGCTGAGTTCTCTTGGAACAAGAACTTTTTGTCTATCAGGTCTACTGGATTTTGTGTTGTCTATAAGTGTGTGCACATTCCATGTGCCAGTGGTGAGTGGAACTGTCTTTGCAGATGTTTTTGTACTTTTTTGTGTGTTTTGACCACAGCCTGGAATTCCCTACCTGCCCCAACCAGGCCAGGGTTGGGTAAGCAGAACATTTTAGGGCACATTTTCTAGCTTCTTCCTCATACCAGGAGGTAAGCAGTGTTATCCTTAAAAGGCTGCTCAGACACCCAGGGGGCTGCCAAATCCCACTGCTGCTTCCAGTGAGAAATGACCCAATGGCCTGGGCTGCCTGTGTGCAGGGTTGTGTATCTGCACCTGCTATTTTGTCACTTGCCTGTTGCCATAGGACTTTGAGATAGGTATAATGATAAAATGGGTGATGTCTTTTGATTTGTACATAAATTGGATTTAAGTGAGGCAGAGTTGCACAAAGTCATCAGTCTTGCTCCCTCTTCCAGAGACATCACAGTCCAGTGGCAGGACAGAATCAAGACAACTAGTGATGGCTCAAGTTGACAGTGGATGACCTTGGTGTCTTCAGTGTGTAACCAAGCTCTAAGAGCTCCACAGTGCCTGCTTCAGGCACCTTCATGGCCATTGGAACAAATTGTTCTCATATGCCCATTCCATTGGGGGAAGTCTTCAGATACTTGGGGTAGACACCCTCCTAACTCACCAATGGGTTTGAGACCCCTTGATTACCCTCAAACTGATTTAACCCATCTATTGAAATTGTTTACCCAAGTCTGGCTGCTGTGCATGCTAGAGCTTCTTGGACCCACAGGTAAGAGTTGGGTAGAACAGGTGGACACCAAAAGGTGGAAAGTAGCCCTGAAAAGGGCTTGGCAGACATCACGCCAGAGGTCCTTTTATGAACTAAACTACCAAGCATTCAAATTCTACTTCAGAGAGTGCACTCCAATGGGCTGGCCACATTGTTTAAATGCAAAACATATGCTTGCCAAAAAGACTATTTTATGGAGAACTCACACAGGGCAAGCATTCACATGGTGGTCAGAAGAAATGATACAAGGACACTCTCAAGGTCTCTCTCAAGTACTTTGGAATTGATTGTGTGACATGGAAGACACTGGCACAGGACCTCTCAGCATGATATGCCCACATCAGAGAAGGTGCTGTGCTCTATGAGTCAAGGAGAACTAAGATAGCCCAAAAGAAAGGCAGGATATGTAACCAAGATTAAGAGGGAAGTGGAAAATTGGGAAAGAATTTTTACAACCAGTGTCTCTGATAAAGGCCTCATTTCTTTAGAATTGAGTCAAATATTCCCCAATTGATAAATGGTCAAAGTGTATGAACAGGCAGTTTTCAGAGGAATACATTAAAGGTATCTATAAGCATCTGAAAAAAAATGTTCTAAGTCACTATTGATTTGAGAAATACAAATCAAAACAACTCTGAGGTACTACATCTCACCGGTCAGATTGGCTAAGATGATAAAACAGGAAAATGACAAATGCTGGAGAGGATGTGGAAAAATTGGAACACTAATGCATTGTTGGTCTTGTGAACTGATTCAACTATTCTGAAAAGCAATCTGGAACTATGCCCAAATAAATAATCGCGTACCCTTTGACCCTTTGACCACTTCTAGGGTTGCATCCAAAAGAGATCATAGATGTGGGAGGTACATATCATAGATGTATGTACAAAAATATTTATAGCAGCTCTTTTTGTGGTGGCAAAGAATTGAAAATTAAGGGGATGCCCATCAATTGGGGAATAGCTAAACAAGTTGTGGTATATGAATATAATGGATTACTATTGTGCTATAAGAAATGAGGAGCAGACAGACTTCATGTTTACCTTGAGAGACTTATTCTAACTGATGCTGAGTGAGAAGAGCAGAACCAGGAGAAATCTGTACACAATTACAGACACAATGTATGAGTGACGACCAGCTTTGATAGACTGGGCTCTTCTCAGCAATGTAAGGTTGTAAAACAACTCCAAAAGGTTCATGATGGAAAGAGATGTCTACATTCAGAGAAAGAACTAGAAAGAATAGAGTCTGAATGCAGATTGAAGCAAACTATCTGCTCTCTTTGTTTTTCTTGTTTGGTTTTGTTTCCTCTTTTCCATTGTTCATTCCATTGGTTACAATCCTTCTTTATACCTTGACTAATGTCTAATGTGAAGGTATTTGCAGATCTCATGCTTGATTGCATGCCACCAATGGGGGATAGGGGGCAGGAGGAAAAGCAGGGGGAGAAAATTCGAAACTCAAGGGATTGTGGAACTGAATCTTGTAAACTAAAAGTAAATGAACAAATTAATAAAGACAAAAAAAGAAAAAAAGGCAGTATGTGCAAATTTAGTGTATCCACCCCAAATGTTGATATGGACTATTTGTGCCAGTCCTGTGGTAGAGTATTCTGAGCTCTTGTTGGTCTGATCAGCCACAGTCGGACACACTGAAACTTGACTCTAGCATAGTGATGTCATTTTGGTGCTCTTTGAGAAGGACAACAACCACCAACCAACCAACCAGCTTACTGCAGTATGGACACACAGATAGAGCTTGACACATCTTTTGTATATATTAATGAGTGCTTTTTGAATTGAAGAGAAAATTTGCACATGAACTTAATGTTTCAAGTGTTGAAAATAGTCTTGAGTGTTAAACTTTTAGATATTTGTTAATTTTTAAATTATTAGTTGATAATAATTATTAGCTTTATATGCCACTTTAAAGTTTGCAAAGCACTTTACGCACACCTGATTTGGTCCTCACAACAACCCTGTGAGTTAGGTACTATTGTTCCTATATAATAACAGATGGAGAAACTTAAGAGTTGTGTATAATTTAACAGTCACTTTCAATTATCTATCAAATATTTGTTGAGTCTACCCTGTGCCCAACATCTTGCTTAATGCTGGTGGGATACAAAAATGCATAGGACACTCTCTGCTCCTCTAGCGGGAAATAGATATGCAACAGATGAATAGAATACAAAGTACATAATGATGATTTACATGCAAAAGGCCACAAAATTTCAGAAAGCAGAAGTGGATCTTGGTCCAGTAAATCAGGGAAGGTTCCACAGAGGAGGTAGAATTGGAGAACTAAGATATGTATATTTAGATAATGGGAGAAGAGATTACAGGAGTAGGGAAGAATGTAAACAAAGCTACAGAAGAAACAATGCAGGTGATAGAAAGTAGTTTGCTTTGGCTAGGGATTGTGGCTTGATAATATTTTTTAGCCTGGTAATTTGGTAGTCAGATTAAGGTTTATTCATTCAGAGATGTTAGTTTTGCCTTTGTAATGAAATGTGTCAGTTTGGAGTTTCTTTATTAGGTCACTTGTATGACTTTTGTTATGTTATTAAAAAAAACAATTTAGTAGAGACGTTTCTCCTTAAGTTTTAATTAATATCTGAAAAATCATACAAAGTTCCTTTCTTTAACATTCCTTTAAAAAGCTTGAAGAGAAATATTGAGATTTATTTCTATAAATTCCACATAAAGATTCTTCATGTCTTCTCAGCTCATTAGCATCAACAAATGATGAACATGAAAGAAGATGTAAAGTTCTTTCAGTTTATTGGCTATCTTGTATGACAATTATATGATAAATTTAATGTTTACTGTGACTTTAGTAAGTATGTAATACTTTAAACATTAGAGGACAATTGACAATTAAGAATTTAAACAGAGGTTGAGGGGGGAGCTATGTGGTACAGTGAGTGGCCCTGGAGTCAGGAGGACCTGAGTTCAAATCAACCTCAGACATTTAACACATACTAGTTGTGTGACCTTGGGCAAGTCACTTAACCCCAACTGTCCTACCTTTCCCCCAACAACAAACAAAATGACAACAAAAGAATTTAAACCTTATATATCTTACTTGTTGCAATTTTTCTAGTGTGCAAGAGGAAGGTGATTAAAATATATCTTGAGATAGGGTTATTACATGCTCTGGTTCCAATCATTGGAATCTCTGCACTTCTGGAGAATAAGAAACATAAGGCACTTGTCAAGCTTTGTATCCCTAATTTTGTCAATAAGATATGTCATTATGGGCTTTGCATTAAACCACTGTCAATACAGTAAAATGGTTTCAATTCACATGAAGTAACACTTTTTTGGGGGGGGGAGAATGCTTTATTTGTGTTTCATTTTAATACATGGTTCAAAGGGATCATTCTTCATGAGGTTTCCTGTAGAGGGTATTTTTCCTATTTCCAACTTGCTGGTACAGGATAGGGGTTTTAAACTAACGTGGAAATTTAAAGCAGGTTATTGTTAGGACAGTACAAATTATTTATATATTGAGATGTAGTTCATTATCATCTTCACTTGTCTCTGATGCAGTGTATGAAGTAATTGATCTGCTTAATGAATAACACTCTCCAGTCTCTTCCCCCTCAGAAAACTAGGAAGTTTCCATCCCTGGAGCCCAGGTGGTTAGTTAGCATCAGGCTCACCCAAAATGCCCCTCAAAGCCCAGCATCATGGAGTCTGTGCTGTGAGAGCAGCCAAAAGAGAGAAGAAGCAAATGCCTCATACCTCTTATTAAAAATCAAGGATCATATCCTCTTCATCAGTGTTGACGCCTAGGCCACAGTCAGGGTTACAAGAGGCAGAGGGGGAGGGAGAGTCCCCTTGGTAGCAGACAGTAGGGGACAACTGAGTGAAGCACCTTAGACTACAGCTGTGTGTTAAAGGGATTGGGGAGAGCCTCGCCTCTCATCTCTAGGTCAGTCTATCTGGTGGCAACCTCCCACTTCAAAAAGTCTTCTTGACCAAGTCTGATATATGCTTTGACCTGCCACTCTCAGCAAGAGGAAAGATTCATTGTAGAAGCAGTTCATATACTCCTATTAGTAGAAGCAATTAGTGAAAAGAGTGCTATGTACTTGAATTCCATCTTTGGTCCCTCAGATGTAATTGTGAATCTTTGCCTTTTCGTATTGGCGCCCAGTCCTCCATTACATTTTGCTACTGTTTCTTCATCATGACTTGATAGATTTTCCAAACCCCTCTTCCAGCATCCCTCTCTGTATTGTTCGTCCCCATTAGAATGTAAGGTCCTAGAGAGCAGGGACTTTCCTCCTTAGTTATATTTGAATCCCAATGCTTAGCCCAGTGCTGGCAGAAAGCTAGAGCATAACAAATTCTCTAAATATTTATCTAATCTAATCTACTCTAATCTGTCTGTCTAATCAATGGTGTTAGGACTAAAATTATTTTAAAAGCCATTAAGTAGAAGTAACCTATACCTTCATTATGGATTCTAACTATAGCTTATTTCCTTCCTACAACTATGCTAATTTATGTCTTTTCCAATTAGAGTTAATTTTGAGCCACTGTGCACACAACTGAAGGCCAGTTCCTGGATGTGCTATCAGTAAAGTACCCTTTAGCATTCTTCTGGAATAGTGTTCAATTTCCTCAGAATAGCAATTCTTCTTAGGAGGAAATTCATATAGATGATTTTAAAAATTATTCAAACTCCTACGAGAGTTTTCCAAGTGGCCAGACTGTATATTCTCATGACAATAAGTGCCAATTCTGGATTTTTGGCAGTCATTAGCATGAATTGGTCAGCGATAAGAGGCAGTTCAGGGTGATATTTTAGCATTTAAATTTTATTTGGAGGTGAAATATCAGAATTAACAGTTTTCTTTTGGGTGAAGTCTAACACTAGGTTTTTTTTTTTGCTTTTTTTTTTGGAGGGCAGTTGGGGTTAAGTGACTTGCCCAAGGTCACACGGCTAGTTTTTTGTGTTAAGTGTCTGAGGCCGAATTTGAACTCAGGTACTCCTGATTCCAGGGCCGGTGCTCTATTCACTGCGCCACCTAGCTGCCCCTCTAACACTAGGTTTTTTAAAAATATGTGTAATGATGTTGTGGATCCAAGGTTAGTTCATATACTGTTGAAGTCCAAAGGTTTTTACGATTGCTTAAGTGATTTTTATTTGTACATAGAATATCATGTAAATAATATTTAGGAAAGTTGAAGTATATTTTTGTATATTAATAAAATGTATGTGTTTAAATTTCTTATTGATTGGATTTTAAAAAAGATAACACAATCAAACAAGTCTCAATTTATGCAGTACTCATTTTGAATTTTGTATTAAATTGTACTTAGAAACTTAAGAGAAATTTGAGTTATTTTGAAATATTAAAATAGTATATAAAGTTATTAGTAAGAGTTTAGTTTTCTTACTATGTATAACAGAAGATACAGGAACAAAGAAATGGAAGCTACTGATTCTATCTAAAATCTGATCAGTCATCAAAAGGGAGAATAGAAAGGAAGAGGTGATAAGTGACTGGAAGTTTGTTTCTATGTAAGATCTCTCAGACAAGAACCAAGGGAAGTTACAATTTGGATTAGGGCATTGCCAGGAATCTGCTAAATGTGAATAAAAGTCAGTCTGGAGAAAAAAGTTTGGAAATCCTACTCTAGGAAAAGTGAGAGGAGCCCCTGCTGACAAAAACTCCTGGCACCACAAACAGGAAAGCTGGATAGGCAATTTGCTGCGGCAGTTAGACTTGGGAATTAATTGTAGAAACTAGGAGCAAAAGCAAAAGACAATGTGGTAAATGTGGAGGGCAAGGGCATTTTTTCCAGTGACAGAGAAATTGTTCTATGTTTGTGTCCCATTGAATGTAAACTCCTTGGGCAAAGGAATTGTTTTATTTTTGCATTATCAATGTCCGTCACAGTGCCTGGTATATAGCAAACAGATAATAAATCCTGGAAGAAATGAATTAATTTTTTTGTCAGCATCTAATAATAAGTGTAAACACAAATTTATGATGGTCTCCTTACTAGAAAAGAGAAATTCTTCATTTTATCTGGGAGACTAAAATTCTTTATTTTATCTGGGAGGGTAAAATGCCTCTTGAAATAAAAGAATTGTTTCAATGGCAAAAATAAAGAGGAAAAAATTTCTAAAGAGAAGGAAGGTGATCTAATCTTGTATCAAGATATCAAAGGGCAGAAGAATAGGGTAGATTTAAAGTCAGTCTCTTAGCAAGCATTTATTAAGTGCTTACTATGAACCAGGTACTATATTTGCCAGCCTCTGTGTTTTGCACTGGGGATAAAAAGAAAGGATTTTTTTTTAAATCAAAGAAACTTTTGAGATCTGTAGTTGCTCTTGTCATATACACTGGCCAACATAATTTAGGAATGATAGGGAAGCTCTTACGACATTATCACCCCTCCCCCCCCAGGGATGCTGTGGGAACTGGAAACTTCTTTTATTTCTTACTAGTGGGATATCTTAGGTTTATATTGACTAAAAATATCATATATCAGCATCACTGATGGTCAGAGTGGACATAAAAGATGTCCAATATGTTTGCAAATATGATTACTGCCAGTAAGAAAAGAGACCTTAGAAGAATCTGTAGAAATTCTACAGTAATTAAGTTGCTTTTCCACAACTGTCATGCTATGTGTCAGTGGACTTCTTAATTGATCTCCTGCTATTCCAAGTATTCATCACTATATTTATGGTAGTTTTTCCAATTCTTCAAACTATGTCACATAATTTTCTGTCCTCACTTGTCATCAGCCCCATAGTTTGCTTGGTATCTTTCAAGGAAAGTCACATATTCCTGTAAATTTCCAGCATATATTGTTTCATATTGGGAACTGCAACTTGATGGCCAAATTGTAGTGGAAATTGCAGATACAACTTTTCCTTATTTCTTAACTTATTTAACACTTAGCAGGCAAACTAGCAGCTTGGTAGAACAGAAGTAAATAATGTCAGGCAATCCCATTAAAGCTATGTTGTACTCCTATAGTATAATAGACAAATACTGTGTTTATGGAGCTCTCTGTTCATAGTTACTCGAGTTTACGTCCTCTATCTCTGCTTGGCAGACGTGTTAGAGATACAATGAAAACCTAATTTGACCAGCTGGAAGCATCTTTAGTACAGGGGTTCAGCAACATAGTAGGGATTGCTTTGAGCAAAGGAACAGGGTAAATGACTGGGAGATCAGTTGTGTTAGGATCTATTCTAATTCTGGGCAGTAACGAACAAGACACTCCAATGTGCTAAGTAGTGAACAAAAAAAACCCAGAATGAATGTTAAGCTCTCCACTTTGCAGAATGCATACTTTTAGCACCTGGAGCCTGCCACAGGAGAATTAAGAATTAAATCAGGTATTCTAGTCATGAATAAAGTTTTGCATTTTTTGTCTGCGTATGGAGTTCGTGGCTACCTTTGCAGGGGAGATTTTCTCAGAAGTCTACTAAGACTGTTAGTAGCAGCTCTTATCTCTGTAAGAAAGGACCTAAAGCCATCTGGAAGTTGAGTCAGACCCTATCCTTAGTTTCCTTCCTCTGTTGGACCTTAATTATAATCCTCAGAAATCTAAAAGCCTAGAGTTGGGAGTGATGTAAACAGATAATACCTTGAGTCTACAGGAATAACAAATTTCTTCTCTCTTTCCATCTTCTCTTATTTCCAACTTCTCTCTATTCCCTGACAATGAAGTGGCTCTACTTCCTGCCAAGACCAATTCCTCTACATGTATCCTTGATCCCATCACCTACTAATATCATTGTTGTCTCCCTTAACCAAGAGAAGTAAGTGGGTTTTTTTCCATTGAATGTATTTATGGCTGGCACATGGTAGGCATTTAATAAATATTTTGATTGATATTTCTCCCGTGACTAAAGAGTAAACATACTATTCAAATAATAGGGGGCGGCTAGGTGGTGCAGTGAATAGAGCACCGGCCCTGGAGTCAGGAGGACCTGAGTTCAAATCTGGCCTCAGACACTTAACACAAAAACTAGCCGTGTGACCTTGGGCAAGTCACTTAACCCCAACTGCCGTCCAAAAAGCAAAAAAAAAAAAAAAAAAAAGAATGCTCAAATAATGGAATTGTAGTAAGCTTGACATTCTTGCTATTAACATAGCCAAAAGACAGTTCGTCACATAGGTTTTTCTTGTTGGACAATTAAAATAGTTGTAGAATTAACTTAAAAATTCATCACAAGTGGGGCTGGTAGGTAGCACAGTGGATAAAGCACCAGTTCTAGAGTTAGGAGGACCTGAGTTCAAATGTGACCTCAGACACTTGACACTAGCAGTGTGACCCTGGTCAAGTCACTTAACCTCTATTGTCTCACAGCCAAAAAAAAAAATGCACCACAAGGCAACCAAAAATCTCCTTGTGTGAGTTGTTTGGTCATCAAGTATTGAATACCGCATAACAATTTTTTCATACGTGAAACCTGTTGCAGAGGATGAAGATGTAGTAAGATTCTACATAGATCTTGATATATACGGATTTAATCACCATATACTTTTTTTTTTTGCTTTTTTTGGAGGGCAGTTGGGGTTAAGTGACTTGCCCAAGGTCACACGGCTAGTTTTTGTGTTAAGTGTCTGAGGCCGGATTTGAACTCAGGTACTCCTGACTCCAGGGCCGGTGCTCTACTCACTGCGCCACCTAGCCGCCCCAATCAACATATACTTTGATGATTAATTACTTCAATGCAAAGATGAAAATAGGTGAAGATAATGAACAATATATTTGAAAATATGAAAAAGTTAATGTCTTATAAACTACGTAGAAGCCTCATGCCTGTACATCAATCAATGAGTATTTCTTAAGCATCCAGCAGGGACTGATTTTTTTTCCCTTTCTTTGTATCGTTGGCACTTAGCACAATACCTGGCACATAAATGATCTTTAATAAATTCTTTTTGACCTACTTATTATGAGCCAAACATTGTTCTAGGTGCTAGAAATAAAATTACAATGAATGAAATAATTCTTAACTTCAAGGAGCATATATTCTAATAGAGGAGATAATAAGGTTGTAGATAAGCCTATACAGAATAAATATAAGGGCAATAAATAGAAATATATATATAAAATAGTTAAATACAAGGCAGTTTGTGAGTGAGGGCACTAGCAGTTGAGATCAGGAGAGGCTTCATACAGAAAATAATGCTTGAGCTGTGACTTGAAGAGAAAAAGAAAAGATAAAGAGAAGAGAAACATTGTATGTTATCATTATTATATTATCATAAATTACATAATATATAGTATAATGTGTTATACAGTAATATATTTTATAATTACACATAATATATAATACATATTAAGTATTTTCTATGTACTGGGCACTTAGGGTATACAAATCCAAAAGAGAGACAGTCCCTGCCCTCAGGGAACTTATATATTGTAATAGACAACATATAGTCTAAAGTCCTAGGCATGGTTAGTAGAGGCACAAGGCTATTAAATGATGATCCCTTTCCGGAAGCAATGTATTAATATGATCATTGTGCCCAAATTAAGAAGTGAAAGAGTGCATGGTGGGGATGGTGGTGAGTGATATTGCATGGAAGTATGTCAGAACAATGGCATGGTTATGTGACTAGTGTCAACTGTATATATTTAACTCTAACCAGTCAGCAAGATCTCAGGTGAGCATCTGGTGTCATGGCATCTATTAAAAATGTTGCTCTCAGATTTTTGTGGATCAATATTACTTTAGGGAAATTATAAGTAACGTTTTGTTTGTGATTTTTGCCTAGTTTCAATATAGTTTATTTGTTGAATTTTTAATGATATTTTGAGATTTGTGTTTTTGATATGAAGATTTGTAATATGTTAACTTAAGAAAGATACTATGCTTCCTATGTGTGATTCTAGCCACAAGGTTATGTCTTCCTGGGTATTTGTTAGTTGCTAATTGTTACAACTTGCAATGTGATTTGTTGTACAATTTATCCCTCATTTCCTTGCATGATCTGCATTGAAACAAGCCTGAGTACCTTATAATCATCATCACCATTATCTAAATCAGTCATGATTTCTAGTCCAATACTCACTGGACCATGCTACTGATGGGACATAGCAAAGGAATAATTTTTGACTGTAGGTGACATCATGAAAGGATGTAAAAATAAACAAAACAACAAAAGCAAAGCCAAAGCCAAAAACTAGATCAGAAAAAGAGGATTCTAATTATAAGTAAGTGGAATTAGTATCCAAGGGAGTGAGTAGAAGCATGGAGTATAGCTGGTGTATATAGTTTTGCAAAATGTTCATCTTACAAAATTCTGTTGTGGGGGGATGCTAGAAATCCAGTGTGTTCCCTTGTTTTCCAAATAAACAGTTGTTTACTGTTTTCATAGAGGCAGAATGGCTTACTAGGTAGAGTGCTTGGGGTCAGGAAGACATGTTTATATGCTGCTTCCAGTACTTTTTAGTTTTATGACCTTTAGCTCCAAAATGCTAAGGAATTCCATCATGGAAAATGTATCTGTTCTTCCACCTTTTGGTTGTTTGGAGAAGAAGATTGTAAACCTGAAGCTCAGGAGGTTGACAACACTTGTCTGGGAAATACCCCCACCTTTTTGGGACTGCTATTCCCTAGTACTTAGATGAGTTTCAGAGCTGAATTGGTTCCCTATGCCTTCATCAGATGATAAAAATTTGACTATATTAATGAAATTTGACAATTGTGTGTGGTATAATTGTAAATTTAATTGCATTTGGGCACTTTCGAAGATAAGGAATATAGAATATTAATAAAGTCTACCACTCAATTAGTATTAAAAGTTTATAAAAAACCCCTAAGATTACTAAAATTCAGTAAAAAAAAAAAAGGGACAACTTTACTTATTGATTTTGCTGTTTTAGCCTAATCAGGTATCTGAATTTCAGCTCATTCTTTAGTGATAAAGGTGATCCTTTCAGGGAGTCTATGAGATCAAAATCATTTTCATAAGAGTACTAAGATATCTTAATTTTTAACACTGGAAATATTAATAGAAATAATTTAACTAAAACAAAAGTCCTTTGGAGGGGTTCTCAGTCATTTTTAAGAGTATTGAGTCCTGAGTACAAAAACTTAAAAGAACTGCTGCTTTAGACATCCTGTTCCTGGTGTCTTACACTGTCACTTATCTATAAATCATACCATTAAAGAGGGAGAGGCCTCACCAAAGCAAGGGTGGTGACTAGATAGATCTGTTGGGGGTGAAACAAGCTAACATAAATAGTCATCCTGAAATGTACTTTTTTTAGAATTAATATGTAGAATACTAAATAGCCACAATGACAAATCTTCATTTTTTTCATTTTTTAAATATCAATTCAGTGTGTAATTACAAGAATTTATTTCAAAGCTTAATTGTACCATGTGTTGTATTTCTACCAGTCTTATTTTTATTGGCTTTGTCTCTAGCTACAAAAATATTTAATTAGGTAGAATTGATCAGAAAAGTTTCCACAAAAAGCACTAGCTATCTTAAGGTTAAGAATGGATAAATAGTGTATCTGTATAAGTTTCCATGTTTGTGAAAGCTTCTTGAATGCTATCCCCCCACCCCAATTTACTTTTAATATTAAAAGGTGAGAAGAAAAAAGTAATGGTCTGACCTCTCAATCCAAAATGCATAAATATTTATAAATGCTTAGGCTCTTTTTTTCAGTGGTATTTACTGGATGTAACCAAGACTGGATGAATAGTAAT
Organism: Pseudocheirus occidentalis; assembly: GCA_028646575.1. NCBI lineage: Eukaryota > Metazoa > Chordata > Mammalia > Diprotodontia > Pseudocheiridae > Pseudocheirus > Pseudocheirus occidentalis. The sequence goes on along the minus strand of CM053594.1, from coordinate 221,547,917 downwards.
TTGAACTCTAATAATATGTGGCTTTTTGACCTATGCTGTAATATAATTGTTCTCTCTTGCCTAAGACTTCTCCACAAACCGACTGCCTCATTGGAATCCTCTTTGAGGTGCTATTAAAGTTTAAAAAAAAATCACATAAATATAGCATACATAATGGATCCACTGGCTTCCAAATCAAGAGAGAATTCTACCCTTCTACCTATGTACATTTACCTTTAAGTATCTACAATTGGCAGAGTGCTTCTTTCTTTATAATGAATGAATGATGAATATATTTTTATATTTTCACATTTTCTATTTATATTATACAGTTGATGGGTACTGAATTTTTCTCTACTTGATAGACTATTATTTGACTCAATAATGAGTCTCTAGACAATGTACACATTGCAACAGCATGTCCCCGTGTTCTAAACAGTAAGGGTTCAAATTCTAATGTAGGCCCAGTTGCTGCTCTTTTGTGCCCACAGAATAGCCGTTTATTCTCCATGTACTTTCTCTTTGCTAATTCTTTAGGGTCTTAGTTGCACCAAATGCTGATGCTAAATATTTCCTTTTGTTTGTTCCTTAATAAAAACAAAATACAACTGTCCAGAAAAGAAACTAATATCATTTTAAGAACTGTTTTCATAATGTAATTTAATACATGTGACAAATATTAAAATAATAATTTCTTTAAAATGTTGTGAATTTTTAACCAGGAGTTCAACATTCATTATGACTTTTTCTAGATAGTTATTTGACCTCTAGCACCTCAGTGTTGTTGCTATTGATTCACTTGTTAGTAGCGTGACCTTGGGCAAGTGACAACCTCCTAGTATCAGTTAGCTCATTCAATTCAATTCAATTATCTCCTTAAATGCTGTGTATTTGCAAGATGTTAAGGTTACAAAGACAAAAATATTATAGTCCTTGCCCTAAAGTAGGTTATATTCTACTGATGAGATAGCATACACATACACCGATAAATCAGTACATATTATAAACATAAATATTTATCCTAAGATAGATAAAAGACTGTCACTTTTGAGGGAGGACATTAACAATGGTGGGGATCAGGAAGGACTTCACATAGGAAGTGGTACTTGAGTTAAGCCTTGAAAGAAGCTAGATTATGAGAAAGGTAGAGTATTTCAAGCATGAATGACAGATGGCCCAGGGATAAGAGACAGAATATTATCTATAAAGTTGTTGTGAAGATCAAAATGAGATAAAAAGTATGCTTTGTAGTGGTAAATAACCATTTAGATGGTATTTCCTTATTTTATATGTTGCTCATTGCTGCTTTATATAAACATTATTATTATTATTCTCTTATATAATTTGACTATGCTCTTTTGTGCCCTGTCATAGAAGGAGAAGTGCCAGATAACCATGGATTTATGAATGGTAGTAATGAGTCCCAAATTGAAGGCTAAGTATATCACTGCTATTTCATTGTAATTCAGCAAATTAGTGGAATGAGAACTAGGATGTAAAAAGCTTTGTTTTGAATGCTGGTTCTGACCCCTGATACCTGTGTGACCTTGGATAAATCATGTAATATCTTGAGCTTCAATTTCCTTATTTATAAAATGAATGGGTGTACTGTTAATGGGTTATATGATCTTCCCCACTTGTTAATAGGCCTCATGTGGTACCCATTAAGGGAAGATTGCTTAGGGGAGGCTTGCTTGTAGGAAGGCTTTCACACCTTTTGTTAATTTCTGATTAGGCACTAATTCTGAGTCTAAAACCTACATGTGCAAAAATGTTTATAGCAGCCCTTTTTGCAATAGCAAAATATTAGAAACTGAAAGGATGCCCATCGACTGGGGAACAGCTGAACAAGCTGTGGTATATGAATGTGATGGAATATTATTGTGCAATAAGAAACGATTAGCAGGCAGATTTCAGAAAATCCTGGAAAAACTTGTATGAACTGATGCAAACTGAATGAGCAGAACCAGGAAAACACAGTATAAGCAACACTGTAAGATGATAATAATAGAGGTTTTAGACCTCTGGGTCTAAAAAAGGGTATCTATCTGTCTGTCTATCTATCTGTTTATCTATCTAACTATCCATCCATCCATCCATCCATCCATCCTGAGGTTAGCGTTTTGCTTTGGGGCTCACTCATTGGAAGAGTGTTCTTATGATTTGACTAGATGAAACTCTGGGTTACTGCTAAGCAGTGTGCACCCCCTCCATTTAAAAAAACCTAGATGTTGATATTTCTTTCTCTGGTAACTATGTATGTACTGCCTTGGTCAGACAGTTGGATGTGTATGTTGATCTGTGCTAATTTCTCAGTTAGAAGCCCTGTCTGTTGGTTTTTATTTCTCTGACTGTATTTTCTCTATTTTCTTTGGTTGAATTTTCTCAGAAGTTCAGGGTACTGACTTTTCCCCTTAACTGATGAATATAATTAAAAATATTGCTGACCCCCTTGAACAGCTGTCTTTCCTATTAAAGCAGATCTAAGAACCTGTGCTAGCCGCCATCTTTGCTATGCCAGTGTGCTTGCCAACATAATAGGTTGGACTAAATAGTCTCTGCATTCCCTTTCACTTCTAAATCTGTGATTCTGTAATGCTTTATAAGTCCCTGTGCTAGATACAGGATGAATGTAAAATGCATGTATAGTAGCACCTGCTCTTGAGGAGCTTACAATTGGGTAGATACTAAGTGTAGGGAAGAGATGAGAGAAGTACACAAATAATTCAATTCTGCAAGCTTTGTGCAAACCTAATTTAAAGCAGAATATGATCATTGTCCCCCCCAATTTTCCAAGCAATTTTTGTCAGATAATAAGTTCTTATCCCCAAAGCTGGGGTCTTTGGGTTTATCAAACACTAGGTTACTATAGTCATTGACTTCTCTTGTGTACCTAATTGATTCCCTTGATCCACTACTCTATTTCTTAGCCAGTACCAGATAATTTTGATGACTACTGCTTTGTAATATAGTTTCAGATCTGGTATTGCTAGGCCACCTGTGTGTGTGTGTGTGTGTGTGTGTGTGTGTGTGCGCGTGTGTACATGTTTATAATTCCCTTGATATTCTTAACTGTTGTTCTTCTAGATGAATTTTGTTATTTTTTTCTAGCTTTATAAAATAATTTTTGGTAGTTTGATTAATATGGCATTTAATGGGCAAATTAGATTGGGCAGAATTATCATTTTAATCATATTGGCTTGGTCTACCCATGAGCAACTGATATTTTTCCAGTTGTTTAGATTTGACTTTTTTGTATGTGAAAAGTATGTTGTAATTGTGTTCATATAGTTCCTGAGTTTGTCTTGGTAGGTAAACTCCTAAGTATTTATATTGTTATCTTAAATGGAATTTTTTTTTCTATCTTTTGCTGCTGAGCTTTATTGGTCATTTCTGCTTGACTTTTAAGGATTTCTGTAATCTTACCCCACACTACTTATCCAGACTTATTTACTACTTTGTCCAAAATATACTTTCCACCTGTAAAAACCTTACCATTCTTCCAAAGCTCATTTTGAGTTTCCATTTTTCCCTGAAGGCTTGCCTGACTATTCTAAATTATTATCCATTTTTCTGAAGTGTATTTCAATGGGAAAATTTGATTTTCTTAGGGTCTACCAGTGTGGAAATGCCAAGAATAATTTAAACTTAAACATAAGTATTTGATTTGCCAAAATATTTCCTATTTCTAATCACAATCACTTAAAGTGGTGCCTTTGGAATGACATTTGTCTAATAGACATTATTCCTTTGACAATATCTCTGGGTCTCTATCATCATTCTCATCTTTAATCTTCTTACTATTAGTGCTGTGATTTGTAAGTCATTCTTAACTCTAAATACACATTTATCTCCATTGATATTCCTCAGATCTTCCACAGTCATTTTTTTTTTACCTACACTTGGTACCATAGCTATTTTCATTGACAATGATTTATATTATTAGTGCTTTGGCTAACTTTAGTCAGAAAATAGCTTTGTCAAGTATGTCAAGATGAAGTGAGGATTTATGGTAAAACCTCATAGGATGAAATGTAGAGGAGTTGCAATTTATATAGATAGAAAAAGTACCTATACTAATGAAACCAAAAAGTGCCAATGTAACAGTTTCTTTCAAGCCTTCGCTTATCTACAGGAACACATTTTAATATTAGCTTTGTTTTTAAACTGTTGTTAGATATTGATATGAAAGACAAATTACCAATATAGTATTGCTAAATTCAATTGCAAAAGCAGATTGACTTTTCATATTGCTTAAATCAAAGAAAACTTTTTTTCCTGCTAAAAATGTTTGCCATTCTCCCACAGAAATTTTAAAGTTTTGAGACACGAAGCTGAACTTTATAATTAACTGAATCACTGCCACAGACTATCCATTCTCTGTAATAGTTTAACTTCAGGGACAAAAATGACTGAAGAAATGATAAACAGCACACAAGCAGTCTCTATTTATATATTTCTTCTTTCGTTCTGGTGTGCTAAATTGCTATTTCAGAGGACTTTGCTTGCTTTAACAGTCTATCATGGATTTTCTTAAATGAAATGCATCACAGAAAGTGTGTCTGGTGCATAATTTCAGAAACCAGTAATACACATTATGGACCTGTCTTGAGACAAGCCGTCCTCTAACACTTATTTGCCCTTGAGATTTGGAAGAAATCATATCTCTAGTATTCACAAAAAGGAACTAATTTAACTGAGTTCAAATTAGTTGTGAACAAATGGATTAACAAGCACCTTATTAAAATTTTAATTTACATTTCATTTATCACATTTAATAGAATCAGCTTTGTTGTTTTGGGGTGGAGAGAAGGATTAATTTCCAAGTGTAACTTTGACTCCCATTAATTTCACTTGTTTTTATTGATAGTTTACATATTTACCATAATTATGTAGTCTATGTAGCATAGAAATATGAGATGCATAACTCAGAACTTTTGCTCGTAATATAAGGGGGATTTAATTATCTAACAAATAAGAACTATTCATGTTTGTTCAGCTAGTGATTTTTCTTGTCCCTGTGAAAGTGCTTAATTAGTGTAATTTAAGACCTTTGAGCCATTCAGGCTGTATTCAGCCAGAAGCCTGCTTTGATTTCTTGAGGAGTTACCTGGGTTCCATTGTCAATGTTTTTGACTTCAGTTTTTTTACTTATATGATTCAAAATAGAATTTTCCTTAGATTTCTATATTTCTACCTGTTTAATGGAAGTATCAGTATTCTATCTATCTTACATGAGTATTAGCAAAAATTCCTGTATTTTCATTTATAAAATATTTTGGTCTCAGGCCCCAAGCTGCTATGTAATTATAAAGGTTTTATCCAAGATGGGAGCATGTTTCCTGTTAAAATGTACAAGTGGTGGGTGTCAAAATGTTGTAATACTCTGATATTTAGCATTATCACAGAGGGGAAAAAAATCTGGAAATTAATCCTCTTTCAAATCAAAGCCCTTTTACATGAATGCTTGAACCTAAAACACTGCACTTGATAACTTGAATCGAACCGGGAAGAGACTCAGGCCTTTCACTTTTTGACAAGTCTTTAGATTTGGCTTAGAGTTGTAATGATGCTCAAACTGCTGGTTCATGTGAAATTAATGATTGGTTTTGATCCATTTTCAAATGCCTATCATGAGGCCTTGATGGGCATGAAGGCAGAACCTTAATCACTTTAAAGATTCCCTTTCTAGGAGCAGGTATATTGAAGGGTCTCTATACCATTTTGAGAGGTAGCAGACCGTTAAGACTTTTTTCTTATTATATTATCAAAATAGTAAAAGTGATATTTCATTAAATTGAGACAAGTGATCTAATTTTAATGGCAGCTACTGTTAATGTCAGGCACCCAGATATAGTTTATAATGCTTAGTAATTACAGCAATCTCTCTTCTTTTTTTCCCTAATTATTTCAGGGAAAAGAAGTAAAGGCATTAAGAAAGGGCACAAAAGGCAGCTCTATTGGATCTTTTTTGTAAAGCAAATAGCTTTCAAATCATTCCATTAGCTGTCATCAGAGTATAAAAAGAATTAATCAAAAATGACATCAATTTTAAGGGACTGCCAAAACCTCACTAGAAAAACAATTCCATCATAGAAAATAGAAAAATTAAGGGTACTGTCCTGATTCAGTTAAGTGCTTTTACTTTTGTTTTCTGTTCACACATATTATTGTTGTAGAATATTGTGTGCAGGACCAAGTGACTAAGATGTAAAGCTCATATTAGACTTAAGGCAAGAATACCAAGTCCACTGGGGTGATTTTGCCGTCAAATATACTATTCTCATTTAACTGAATCAGGAAAGTGTTCCTAATTTCCCTATTTTCCTGAAATGATTAGTTTTTCATATGTTAGCAGTCATTTTTTTGTCCAGTTTAATTAAATTAACTAAGATTGTATACCATCTACTTTATTCTCAGTTTTAACTTTGTCCCTTATCACAGATGATTGCCTCCCAGATGACTGAAGAAAATACAAAGAGTCAGGTAAATAAAACTCAGGTCCTTAGAAGCCTGATGACAATGGAAGGAGAGAATGAAAGATATTTTGTTCAGTTTTGTCTGAATTTAATTGCCAATCATATTTCATGCTAATCTGTAATTTCATTCAACGAATAGAGAACCAGCCTTAGAATTAGGAAGACAGAGCTTTAAGTCTTTTCTCTGACAATTATTAACGCTGGGAAAGTCACTTCACCTCTCTATGCCCCAAATGATTTCACATTTTAAGTTTAAGAGAAGTTGGTGACTTGCAGTGATGGAGAGGGTTTCTAACAGAGTCAGGAAATCATAGGTCCAAAAATATTTAGCCCCCAAACGGGCAAAGTACTGTGTGCTGGGGCGAACACAAAAGTGCCGGGTGCTAGGTGGTCTCAAGAAGAGGTAGTATGGTATAGTGAAGTGTCTTAGTTTGGATGTAAAAAGACCTAAATTTGATCATATATGAAGCAGTGTACTAGTTTTGTGACAATGGAAGTCACTTAACACAAAGATGTTTCTTCATTGTAAAATGGTAATACCACCACCATCAACATTTAACTGGGTTGTTGTGAAGATCAGAAGAAATAATTTATTTTAAGATTTTAAATAATATTTACATGTCACCTATAATTTATTAGTTAATTTCCTAAATTTTTTAAACACTTCTTCTAACAAAAAAATGTATATCCACAAGTGACTTTACAATTTTCAAAATACTTTTATATATATTATCTTAACATATGTATCTTTCATCTACCTTATCCTAACATTGGCAGGGGTTATCATTGTACTTTGAATGGGGAAAACCTGAGTTCAAATCTTGCCTCAGACACAGCAGATAAGTGACCCTGGACTTAATCTCTATTTCAGTTTCCTTATTTGTAAAATGGTGACAATATTTAACACCTACCTCCTGGTTCTGGACCTAACTTTCTAGAATTAACCATGTTTCTGCTACTGTCTCATCTTAGAACTTCTCTCAGAGTCTGTGGACTTTTTGCCCTGGAACTTCTAACCATTCCTGTAGCCCTTCTCATCCTGGAAAAATCCTTTATAAGGTCATTGGTGAGTTCTTCCTGGGGCCTCCATTTGGTGAAGATTTCCAGGCTAGCCAACCTAACATCCCTCCTAGGCCTTATTCTTGACTTTCAGACTTCAAACCCATTCCATAAGACTTTGGGTATCTTATTCCACTTCATTTTTCTGCTCACTTTTGTGCGTTGTCTTCTCCCTTAGAATGTATCTTAGTGATGATAGGGATTGTCTTTCTCTTTTGCTTGTATATTTATCCTGAGCACTCAGCAGAGTGATTGGCACATAGTAAAGGCTTAATAAGTACTTCCTTCCATCCTTCCTTCTGTCCTTTCTTTCTTCCTTTGTTCCTTACTACCTTTCCTTTGTTTCTTCCTTCATTCCTTCCTTCCTTCCTCCCTCCTTCCCTCTGTTGACTTGTAATGATTTTCTATCCTTCTTATACTTGAGCACTAGTATTTGTTTTTGTAATCCAAATTGAACACTTGATAATTATTCTTACTAACTTTAATCTTAGTAGATTTGGTTCTTTGATCTATCCTGATGACATTTAAACAGTCATGTTACTATTGTTCCCCAACTTTGTGTTATCTACAGATATGATAAATATATGTCCATGTCTACATCCAGACCATTGGTCAGAACACTGGACATGGATGGATAGCTGGAGTGCTCCACTAAAGACCATTCTTTAGATTGACATCATTTCATTATAGACTACTCTTTGAGTCTATATACACAAATACAGTCTAGTCTTGCCCACATCTTTCAGTCTTGTCTGTAAAGATAACATGAATAAATTTGTCAAATGCTTCACTTAAATTAGATATATTATGTCTGTGAGTTTCTCGAGATCTACTTAACTGTTTCAGAAAAGGAAAAGTGGTTGTCCTTCCATGATTTATTCTTGGTTAAGCTATGCTGGTTTCTTAGTCATGATGATACATCAAACTCAACATGTTCAAAATTAAATTCTTCATCTTGCTTTTTTAAACAAATTCTTTAACCTCCCTGGTTCTGTTTATGGCAAATTAAACTATCTTCCTTCTCTTTCACCTGCCACATCCATTCACCTGTCACCTGCTGTTGATTCTATGACCATAATATTTCTTGAATCTGTCCCCTTCCTTCCACTCACATTGGCCTATCATCTCATGCCCAGGCTAGTGCATTTGCTTTCTACCTGCCCTTCCTGCCTCCAGCGTTTCTCCTCACTAGTTCATCATTCACATGGCTGCTGAAAGAGTGCCACTAATGCAAAAGTCTGACCATATCACTTCTAAGCTTAAAAATTTTTACTGACTCCCTGTCAAAGAGGGATTCCACCCTTACTCCAATTTGTGTTGTCCCAGGAAGCCTACAGACTTCAAAAAAGCATGAAGCCTCAGAACTCAGCTGAGGTCTACACAGAATCTTCTACAAGGGGAGAAACAGGACTTCAGATAGCCAGGAATTATAAAATACCATTTTGCTATTTGTGTCCTCTACATGTGTACCTTGCTTCCCTTTTTACTTAAATTATTTTCCCACTTTCCCCACAGACTTTGTGTGTATAAGTGAAAGAATATGCCTGAGATTTTTTTGAGGAATGTTTTGTAATTATAGTTTTTGTCATACCACCTTAGTTAATACTTTTGCTAAAATCTAATTAAGTCTGGCTAATAGAGGGAAGCATCCTATCAAGTACATGAATGATAGCATTAGAAAACTGATTCCTTAAGGGTATCTCCAGGACCCTGAGAGTAGTACTCACCTGCCTTTGGAGACCTGGTCTGCTAATGTAAATGGAAGTTAGGAAAGTAATTCCAAAGTGGGTGCTATGTCACTATTGTCTTAAGTTCCTTAGCTTGGTATTTAATGCCCTTTATAATCTGACTTCAATTTGCCTGTCTGGCCTTATTTTTTTTTTTACATAATTTTCTTTCTTTGACTGTCTAATCCTATGATATTGTACTACAAATTCTTTCACATTCTCAACCTGCCATTTTCTACATCTGCAAGCACCCCTATGTATCCCTACCTTTTGAAATCCTTCTTTTCTTTCCAGGACTGATTTGAGACACCTTTTCCATGAACCCTTTTATGATTCCCCCAGCAGAAAATGTTCTCTTCAGTCCTCACATGTTCTAGAAGTACTGTACCTCAGTACTGCCTTTGGCCCTTTCATGATATCCTTGGCAGTTACACCCTACTTTTGAAAGACTGGCCTTGGATACATGACTGTCTTAACTTAGGCAACTTACGTTACCTCATTTTAGTTTAATGTAATTTTTTTTACAGCTCATACTGTGCCCTGAAAATGATTCTGTTTTTTTATACATCAGTTAGTATTCTAATACCACTAAACATATATCATTAAAAAAAAAACAAGTGCCACCAAGGAAAAGTTTTCACTTTCCTTTATCAGAGACAAATTACAGTGGCAGTCCAGTACAGCATTGTAATGCCACACACTAGCAGATTCCCAAAAGAATGCTACTGTGAACAGCTTTTAAAGTTTGGATTACACAGTAATAGCTAACACTCTGTTTATTCCATTACAAATCAAGGCAAACATTCACAATATGTCACAATATAATATTCGCAACACTACATCTTATCACAGAAAGTCACAATATAGTGTCTATAACAGCTTAACATTAGAATGGCTACACAGTTTACACTACAGTGGCCACAATATTTAGAACAAGGAACAAAAGAATAATCATCTGGTTTCCCTAAGAGAGAAATCCTCTTCACTTAATCAATCAATCAATCAATCACTCAAATCACAATATATCAATCTTCCACTCATGGGGCAACCATTAACTTAATCAGTCACTAATCTAGATTCACATTTACTAAATATCATTAATCACTAGTACAATCATTAGAAAACCACACAAACCCTCCACCCCTTGGTGTCCAGCAAAACTCAGTTTCATCCAAGGGGAGGCCTTTTCTTCATCTTGACTCTGGGCCGTCTCTCTGATTCCCTGGATCCACTTCCATGGTCCCACCAAACAGTCACCTGGATTCAGGAGCAGACAGCTGCCAGGTTCTCATCCAGTCCTCAGAGGCAGAGAGCTCCCAGGTCCTTGTCCAGTCCTCAGGGAAATCACTGGCACACACTGAAGTTCACAGGGTACCGCATATCTTAAACCCTTCACCACTTCTCTTACCTGGAACTCAAGAATCAGCCAGGCCATGAACAAACAAAGTCTTATCCTGGTCATGCTTCTTCAGTCCTCCAGCAGTTCAGCTGGCCCTAGGACCTAAAAGAAATATCAGCCTTCTGGGTGGCCTTTATCAGATTCTGGTCTCAGGAATGCTCCATCTTA
>CM053594.1:221518115-221536606 GCA_028646575.1 Pseudocheirus occidentalis | reverse complement strand
AAAAAAAACCACCAAAAAGAAACAACGGTCAACCCCTCCACAGAGGTCAGCGCTGTTATCAGCCAAAAGCATATGAGTTCTTAAAGGATGAAAAGAGAGGTAGAAGGCAGGCTGAACTATCCTAAATGGTTTAGTGCAGACCCTCTGAACAGGAAGGGCTATATGGAGAAGAAAAAGCCTCCAGTCTCTCTAAGACAGGATGGGCTGCAATGAGCCTGTACCCAACTTGCCCTCAAAGAGCCTTAAAAAAGTGAGTTCTCATAGCCACAATGTACCAGGTAAGGTTAAAGTTAGCACAACAGAGGGACTGTCACCCCTGACCTGTTGAAGCAACGGGGAGGGCCAGAATCAATCCTCTTAGGTTACTGCTAAAGGAGACAAGGTAAAGGTAGCCATGGCACACTCAAAGACACAGAAGAAGATAAAGTGAGCTCAATAAGACATATACCAGGGGATATGGAGATAGAGGAAGAGACCAGAAAAAGAAAGGTAGGGGGGCTTTGCAAAGAAGACTAAAATCACCAGGGTTCTCTCCATCATGTGATTAGGGCCTGTCAGGGCCATAATGGGGCTCAGAACTCACTCTCAGCTGAGGACTTTGTCAATATCTGAATTGGTACTGGAGAGAAAGCAAAAGCTGAGATTGTGGCAGAGGCTAAAGCCTGGTATTAGAAACCCCTATCCAGAACTGTAGTGGTATCAAGACTACAGTGGAAAGAAGACCAAACAGGAACTGTATACCACATTCAAGAAATGATGAAAAGGTAGAAAAGGGACCTAATTCCCAGTGCAGAAACTGAGGCTGGAGATATGAGCAAAGAAAAGTAGCAAATAAAATGAAGAAATAACAGGAATTACAAGAGGCCCAAGAGATTAACCTGGAAAAGATTATATCTACAAGTATAAACTATCTTAGATAAAAGAAAAACTTAGTCACAAGAACTTCAATTGTGACTGTAAGAAATGAAGCAAAGGATGTTTGAATAAAAGGTAGTGCCTGAATATAATGGAATATTATTACACAATTGAAAAATGGCCAGAAGGACATCTTAGGAGAAACCTGGGAAGATATATATGAACTGATTCACAGTGCAGGGGGCAGAGATTCTCTTATTTAAACTTTGTATCTATGACACTGTCTAGAACAGTGTTGTATGCATAATAAACATTCAATAATAAGAGTTAACTAAAAATGGAGCAGGCTGCCTCTATATGTAGCAGTTTCTTCTTTCCCTGGAGGTCTTCAAGCAAAGGCTGATTGACTTTTAAAAATTTTTTTGGAGGGAAGGCAGGGCAATTGGGGTTAAGTGACTTACCCAAGGTCACATGGCTAGTTTTTTGTGTTGTGTCTGAGGTCATATTTGAATTCAGGTCCTCCTGATTCCAGGGCTGGTGCTCTATTCACTGGGCCACCTAGCCGACCCCAGCTGGTTGACTCTTAAGGAGACATATTATAGAAAGGATTCTTTTTCAAATATGTTATCACTCTCGATGGCCACTGAGGTCTCTTCTATCTACAAAATTCTGTGACTTAATGAAATGTTAACTATATTTTGACCACTCCCAAATTCCATGTATTTTCCTCCATTCATTTCACAGATATTTGTTTTAGTATTTGGCACTCCCTTTTGGGCTTAAAAAGTACACTTTCTTGGAGTTCGATTTTTCTTGCCTCAGGTTCACTTTTCAAACCTTTGCAATTTGGCTTTGACCTCATCACTCAACTGAAAATGCTCTAAGTTTCTCTTTTCTCAGTTTTATTCTTCTTGAACTTTCTGTAATATTTGACCCTGTAAACCACCCCTAGACACTCCCCCCACACAGTGTTCTCATGATGCCCCTCTCTCTTGGTTTTCTTTCTACGTGTCTGGCTGCTTTTCAGTCGCCTTTGAAGGAGGATCATTCATATCACTCTCATACATGGGTGTGCCCAAGGCCATTCTTCTCTATTTCCTCTCAGTGATCTAGTTTCTAGGAGGGGTGGAGGTGGTGTGGTGGTGGTGGTGGTGGTGGGGTGTATATGTGTGTGTGTGTGTGTGTGTGTGTGTGTGTGTGTATTATCTGCGGAACACTCTCATTTGAATGTCTCATAAGATTAGCCTCAAACTCAGTATGTTCAAAATAAAATTCATCCTTTCCACCAAATCTTCCCTTCTTCAATAATCTTTATTTCTAATGAATGGCTAGAAAATTTTTCTAGCCATTCAGGCTTGCAACTTTAGAGTTATCCTTTGTTCCTCCTTCTCCATCCAATCAGCTGTCTTGTCAGTTGTAGTAATGTTTTCCAAACTAATGTACTTTACATTTCTCTCCTTTCTTCATCCACCTCATAGTCATTCATCATCACCTTTTGCCCAGACTATATAGTAACAGTCCTTTCTGTCTTTTACAAAGACAAATTCTTAAGATACAGGTTTGACCATGTTACTACCCTGCTGAAGAAACTGCAGTGACTCCCTGCTGTCTTGAAAACTTCCAACCTAAATTTTTAAACCTATAGCACATTACACACTCTAAGTTACCCACTTCACCACTTCCTTCCCATTACAGTCATTCCATTACTCCCCTCTGCGCCTTTGCCTGGAACGCGCTCCTCTTTCATTTCCACCTCTAAGAACCCTGAGCTTTTACAGCTCTAGGTGTTACATCCTACAGGAAGTCTAATCTGATCCCATCAGATATTAATATCTTCCCCCTGGAAATTTCTTTGTATACAAGGTATCACAAAGGCCTTAATACAGTTTTAAGCTTTAGAAAGCTTAAAACTGCAGTAAGACTTTTAGGATACCCAGTATATTTTGAATTTATTTTCTATGCCCATGCACAATAGAAAATAAGTTCTTTGAAGACAAAGATTATTTGGTTTTTGTTTTTATATCCTCAGCAGTTAACATAGTGCCTGGCACAAAGCAAGTACTTAATAAATGCTTGTTGAAGTGGACTGATTTTAAGTTCACTCTACAATCTTACTAAACTACCTTGATGTGACCAGAATTTTTTTTGAAGGGGATCCCACATTTTTCTTTATTCTAAATATGCTACCTCACGCTTTTAACATTTTCTTTCCCTTTCCCTAACCTTTTAAGATCCTAAAAATTAAGCCTTGGTCAAATATTTTCAGTCAATGAAAACTGGGGGAAAAAGTCTAACCACCAACAACTATTATCTGTTTAGTAAAGGATACCCCAAGTTTGAACTATGTGATGGGAAGGCTTAAGGCAAAAAGAAGACCAGATAAAAGGTATAATGTCTAGCAAGATTAGAGTGATTAACTTGTCACATAAATATGTTTAAGACAAATGATCCTGTACTAAAAACTATTAAAGAGGTCTCCTGCTGTCATTTTATCACCAGACAAGTCACACTGCTTTTCTTTCACTGAAAAGCAACTGAAAAATCAGTTTACCAAGAATAGTAACATATAATTTCTTTTTAAAAATACATGGTTTGTCTTATTTTGCTTCCAAAAATCAAAAGGGCCTCATATAGCATATTCCATAACCAAAACAAATTAATGTATATCACTGAGGAAACAGGAATTTCTCTGGATGTATTTTAGAGCTTTTATTGAGTATTATACAAATTATGAATGAATATATTTTATTTAGAAACATGTTATTGACAGTAATTTATCAATAATAATGTGGGTATTGTCAAGGGCCTGTCAATATTAATGTAATTATGATTAAGGGGATAACATGGATTTTAGCTATAATACCAAGTAACATCTCCTACATTGCTGCTATCAATATAAGCCATTATTATTGACTTGTTCTGAGACTCTCAGTATTAGATGTATTACCATTAGGCGTATTTGTCAATATGTATTGCCTACAAAAATTCTACATTCAAATTTACAGGTCTGTAAACCTTGTCAGCAGAAATATGATTCCCAAATAACATCTAAGGTCTTATCTGTCCCACAACCATCCTTGCTCCTGTCCCAACACATACTTACACACACAGAAGCTATACTACTCCAATTCTACAATAAACTTATTTCTACAATGTCATGCTCCTCTAACTCTTGCAGTAATCAAAGACGATGAGCCTGAATGTTCCATTAGCCACCTCAGTTTTTAAAAAAGCTTAAGAGGAAACACACATACAAAGAATTTTAATTTAAAGGGTTGAGGACATTTATGCAAATTTAATTCTGTGATTGGAGATTGCTAAGCTTCTTGCCCATACCCAAATTTTTTATTTCCTTTGTGTAGTCAGATAGATTTACTGTCTATTGTATTGAAATCAATACTAATAAATGAGACATGCATCAAAGAGGGATTTAGCAGGACAGTTATTCCCAGAACACATTACAAATATGGGTATTTGAGAATGAGTTATCACTAAGTCTCATGAGGAATAGTGTGATTTTCTGGAGAGTGAAGAGGACTGGAAGTGAGAAAACTGAGTTCAAATCCTACCATTGTCACTGACTTACTAAATGACTTTATGTTTGTAATAGCTCTTAATCCTCTTCACTTCTTCCTCTTGCCTAACCCTCTTTTAGTCTAAATAAGGAGTTACTTTATAAAGATATGGTGCTTCATTATTCTCAATCCTAATGTTCATTCAAAAACTGTCCAACTATAGTTTAACAAATCGATAATGCCTAAAATGACACTTTTTTTTTTTTTTACAACTCTGCCAACTTATCTCCTTAAGTGTTTGTCAAGTTACATTGTGCTAAAATGAGTAGTAGATCCTGTGGTTAAAAAATAAAAGACAACAACATCTTTTATGTTTTATTAATCTTTCTGAAAACTATCATAACATTTATTTTACTTTAAAAGTAGTAATTGTCGGGTCGTTTTGACTGTGTCTGACTCATGACCTAATCTGGGGTTTTCTTGGCAGAGATGCTAAGAGTGGTTTGCCATTTCCTTCTCCAACTCATTTTACATATGAGAAACTGAGGCAAACAGGATTAAGTAACTCGCCTAGGGTCACACCTCGTATATGTCTGAACTGTGCCACCTAGCTGTCCCTCAAAAAGTAAACATATCTGTTATTTTCATTCAATCTCTCGGACAACTTTAACTGAACATCACATTTTTCACTTCTCTTTCTATAGCTGTGATACAGGAGATGATGCTTGAATAATCATAGAACAAGTTTTTATGTTAAACCTGTGTTCTAATCTCAGGTCTGTCAGTTTGGCATTAAATGTATATGGTGTATGCCTCAATCATTTCATCTGTAAAACACACTATTCACAGACTTTAAATCTTCACATTCAGATCTCAAAAGGAAAAGAAAAGTCAAAAGCATTAAATAGTGAAACAGTTTCACCTTTAGGAATATCTGATAACTAAAAGAGAGTAGTAACAATCAAAGAACAAATTAGACAAGTATGCATTGACAGTATTATGTGATGAAAGAAAAAGGACGATTAGGTAAGAAATAAAGCCATTCCCAAAAGACATTTAAGAATACAAGGAAAACAGAAAGCATAGGTATGCTCAAAAACTAAAAACAGATACAGTAAAATGACACGGACCAAACAAGAAGCTATGGATAAATGAAGAAGGTGTTTTGTGTTTTTTTTTTCTAATTTATTTAAATATCAGAACTCTTTCAAGAGCCAGAAGAGTTACAGATCTAGGGGCAAGGGCATGGTCCCATGCCAGGATTCTAATCAAAGGATGAAGAGGCAGACGTCATACCCTGAGAAGTAAACAGTAAGATTAAACTGTTGGAAGGAAAGTGCTCTAGGGCCTAATTACCCCACAGCTGAGTACTGCAAGACTTTTGAGGGCTGTTTAAGCAGCTGTCTTTGGCAGCAGTTTTCAATGGCATATAGGAGAAAGGCAAAATGACCAAAAATGAGACAAGAACTATTAATAATGAGAATTTAAAACAAGGAAAGGTAATGTACTGGAAATTAGAGACCGATGGCATTACTCAACATCATACAAGACTTATATGTCAGTTATCAGGCTGCAAATGCTAGTAAGAATAGAATATAGGATGATACACAAAATTTAAGTTTGCCATTAAGGGTTAGAAAATGATTGGGATTTTTGGTTGTAATTAAGAAGACTAATTAACTTTAGATTATTTAAACCATAACTTTCTCTTCAACGCCATGCAAAAGTAGAATGCTAGACAAACAATGAAATGTGATGACAGTCTATGCTAACAAGACCATCACATCACACCTTATGGTAGTCCTCAATGGATCAGTGTTAAAAACAAAAAAAACAGATACACACACACATACATATGTATATATAAGTACAGATACACACACACGGATAATAACTGAACATGGATTGTGTGTCATTCACAAGAAATCATTACCAAACGTGAGAGGAAGGAGTATTAAGACTAAAAAAAGACTAAGTCCAGGTTAGCACTCCAGCATATATTGCAGTGCCAATAAGAGAAAAAGTTAAATCCACTGACTTGGGATTTTGGTCATTTTGCCTTTCTCCTATATATGTCATTGTTCTTACAAGGCTTCAAGTAGAAGCTAAATGACCATAACCATTTGCCAGGTATATTATATGTTGAGATTTCTTTTTCAGGTATCGGTTGGAATAGATGGTCCCAGGATCACTTCTAATTTATCAGGAGGGAGGAGAGGG
The DNA here is from genome assembly GCA_028646575.1 of Pseudocheirus occidentalis. Taxonomy (NCBI): domain Eukaryota; kingdom Metazoa; phylum Chordata; class Mammalia; order Diprotodontia; family Pseudocheiridae; genus Pseudocheirus; species Pseudocheirus occidentalis. The sequence continues at coordinate 221,530,016 of CM053594.1, read as the reverse complement.
GGAAAAGAAAAGAGGGGAAAAGGGAAGGAGGGAGCGGGAAGAAAAAGAGAGAATTTAGTATGACGTAGCACCAAGAACACTGGTCTGAGTAAAGAAAACCAGATTCTAGTCTTGGCTCTGCACTAATCTGTGCCAGTTGCTTGATCTGTATAGGCATAAGTGTTTCTGTCTGTGTAAGGAGAAAGATGTAGTAGATTATCATTAAGGTCCCTCATTAGTTCTTTATGACTTTTGTATCTCATTACTTTCCTTATGAAATAATATTTTTAAGAGTGAAGCACAAGAGGAAAATGGATGATGGGGAAAGATGTACAAATGCAATAATGGAAATTGTTTAGGAGCTCATACTTGGTTCTTTAGAAGCTTTAATTCTACAAGGAACGCAAAGAGATTAAAGAAAAACTAAGAGTATAGATGATAAATCAAAGAATAAAAGTTTGGAGTAGACAGAAAGGTAAGAGAATGAAGAGAAAAAGGAATCTTTCTTGTAGAAAAAGTATAGCAAAAAAGGAAAAAACCCTAAAAAAAAAAACCAAAATAAATTGAAAGTAGATGAGGAGAGATTTTGAATATACCACTTAACTGAGAAGAGAAAAAGAAGAGAGAAGAGGGGGGAAGAATTAGATAAGTAAAAGAAAGAAAAATAAATTTAAAACAATTACAAAACTAACGAAAGAGCTGACAAAGAGAAAGGGGTGGAAAAGGTGGGTGAGGAGAGCTTTCTGGAACAGAGTTACAGCAATGTAGATTAGGCAAAACTAATGACAGTCAACCCTTCCCTCCAAAAACATCAATTAAAGAATACGAGACACAAATAAGAGAAAAATATAAACACAACTCTCATAACTTTAAATGTGAATGGATTGGGGGAGCCAGGTGGCCCACATGGATAGAGTACAGGCAGGGGTGGGGAACTTGTGGCCTCTTAGGTCCTTGGCTGTGGCCTTCTGACTTGTTTCCAAGTTTTACAGAACAAATCCTTTTATTAAGGGGATTTTTTTCTGTGAAGTTTGGATTCATTCAAAGGGCCTCTCTTGAGGACCCAGAGGGTCACATTGGCCTTGAGGCCACAGGTTCTCCACTCCTGGCACAGGCCCTGGAGTAAGAAGGATCAGAGTTCAAATCCTGCCACAGACACTTATATAATTGTATGACCCTGAACAAGTCACTTAACATCAATTGCCTCACCCTGCCCCTCAGTGTAAATGGATTAAACAACACAATAAAACTAGAATGACAGTGAAAAAAAGAACATTATTTTATGGTTTCAAGAAAGATAATACAAGAAAAGATATCATAGAATAAAAAAAGAGATGTTAAAAAATTTGTCACTCATAAAAAGTAGAAGCTACAAACCTATCAGACAAAGGGAAAACAAAAATTTTCAATATGAACAGATAAATGAGGAAAGTAAATTATGCTGAAAGGAACTACAAACAAACCAACATTAACATTCAACTTATATGTTTCAACTATCATATTTAACTTCATAAAGGAAAAATAAACTATATTATAAAAAAGATACAGTAATACAATAATAATAAGAGACTTTAATGTCTTTCTCTCACATTTGGATAAGCCTAACAAGATAAATGAAAAGGAAGATAGAGAAATGAACAAACTTGGAGAAAACAGAGCTGAAGAGTTATAATGTCTTCTAAATGAATAATAAGATGTATTTCTTCGCTCCACAAAGAACTTTTATAAAAACTGACCGTATAGGAAGGCATAGAGATATTCCAAAGAAAGACAGAAAAAGTAAAAACATCCTTTTATGGTCCACAATACAATACAAAAAGTAATCAATTAAGAGAATACAAACAAAAGATGTAGAATCAAAGCTTAATAATGAAATCCTTAATAATGAATGGTTCAGAGATAAAAAAATCACAATTTCCAGAATATAGCTAAAATAATTCTCAGGGAAAACATTATGTTCCTAAAAATATATTAGTAAGGGGTGGCTAGGTGATGCAGTGAATAGCCCTGGAGTCAGGAGGCCCTGAGTTCAAATTCAGCCTCAGACACTGAACACTTAATGATAATTGCCCTGCCTTACCCCTTCCAAAAAAGCCAAAAAATAATAATAGAAAGGTAAAATAGAAAAAGAAGATTAAATAACTGAATAGGCATTTAAAAATATTAAAGTCAATAAAAAAACTAAAACAAGCAAAGAAGAGGAAAGATTGAAAGTCACAAGAAAAATAGAAAAACTGGACCTGAGACTACAGAAATAAAAAAAAACATGCAAACTTTTTTTTTCAAATCAAAATTGATAAACTTTAAGCCACTCGGATTAAAAAGAGGGCAAAAAGTCAAAACAACAAAACACCAAATTAATGAGGTCAGATCATAACAAACCCCAAAGAAATAAAAACAATCAGAACCTACGGTGTAGTTACATAGGAACAAAATTTTGTTATCTTCAAAAACATAAAATAACAAAACTAAAAAAAAAAAAAGACCAGACTTATTAAGCAATCTAATAGAATAGAAAATAAAAAGGAACTATCAGAGAAAAGTCAAACAAAAACAAAAACAAAAGCTTCTGTTCCTGATGATTCCATAGGAGAATTTTATCAAACTTTTAATGAATAAAACAACAATTAGTACAACTGTATTATTGTCAAAACTGGGGGATAAAAAGCATTTTATTAGATTTTTTTTTTTTGGACAGGAACAAAACTGGACATTAAGAAATATTGCACCGTAGCTAAAGAAACAAGTCAGGGGAGAAAAACCAAGTTGAGGTAAGCCAAGTGGTGGGATACCTAGTATCTAGATAGCATCTAGTAGCACAAGGAAGGAGTCAGAGGTCCACAGAACACAGTGGCCTCCCTCAGGTGGGCCTGGCTGGCTATGGCGGCTGCCCCAAGTCAGTCCAAGAACCGGCACTGGCACAGGTCCTTGAAAATCCTTCTCTGAACTCTAGGCATGTTTTCTTGGGAGAACTGGAAGGGCTCCAGGCACTTGCAGTACTGGAGCACAAAGACTCCACAGTCACTGTCGTTTTTCTGTTGTGGAATGCACTTCATAACAACTGTCTGCCAACCCTGAAGAAACTCTGGTCGATTTTTTTCTCTTGCTTCAGTTTTCAGTCAGCAAATACTTTCCTATATTCTCTACACAAAACTTAAAATGAATGCCTTGGGAGTCATAAAATGAAGTAATCCGATTTGAGAGGGTCACAGTAATGAGAGACCCATGGACCTCCAGGTGAATTGGGATCAAGAGAAGGCTCTTTTTGAACAAATCCACCTTTTTAGTCCATCTTTTAACTCTGTTGTATCCTTTGGTTATCAGCTGTCTATGAAGCTGTTGAAGAAGTGAACCTTGTCTGGAACAGCGTCCATTATCAGCTCACCATACATACTGATTACCTGGTCATGCAGCCTGTTCTGATCGTCCAGTGTCACCAGCTCATCCATATCCAGCACGTGCCTGTTGTAGAGCACCTGGAAGTTGCAACCGAAGATCTGGGATGCCTGGCCAGGTAGTTTGCAACTTCCGATTGATAAATGGCTTTGTATTGTTAAAGTTTTCATTAAAGACCTCTTTCAGTCTTCTGAGAAAGTCTTTTTCACAAAGGGGAACCAAGCTGCCATATTTGTTCATCACCTCATCCAGGAATCCAGAAGCAGGAGGAGAGCTCCTCATCCTTCACAGGTGATGTTTTCTGACTACTTTTCCCTTCCCACTTGCTGGCCCGCTTTGGGTCCGGTTTGTTGTGAGGGGGCCTCCAGTGGGGTTTTACTGTACGGATGGTCCAGTAACTTAGCACTAAAGATGTTCCAGGAGTGAGGAGCCTCTGCCTCCACAGGGCCCAGGTCCCCTACAGCCTGCACAATCTTTGCGGATGCAGGGTCAGGCTCCTCCCTGGGGCCTCATTACCACACGCTGCCTGGTCAGGTAGGGTCAGCCTTAGCCTCTCATCCCCAGTGTTCCCTTCCTGATCATCCTGCCCCAGTTGTGGTTTCTTGGGTCAGTTTCTAATATGAAAAGGTCCCTGGAGCACTGCTCTGGAGAGGCTCTTGCTGGTCCCTCCACTGAAGTGGGATGGGTCCCTACCATGGGCGACAAGGCCATTCTGCTGGCTGGGGACAGTCTCCCAACAAGGCTCTGGGTCTGACCCAAGGTTTTCTCTGGCTGGGTCACTGGGTGTACTTGAGTTCTTTCCCTCTGCAGTGGGCTTTGGGGCACTGCAATACCTATCTGGGAAGGGAGTCTGAGGGAGGTGAGAGGGCTCTTTGGTCCTGAGTGAGGTCATGAGCTACAAGTACCCCCCTCACAGCCTTCCTGGTGCTTCTCCAGATGGTCCCTGGCAACTTTCTGCACCCAGCTCTGCTGCTGGTCTTTCTGAAGCTTACATGTTCTGCTCCTCGATTTAAACCTTGGGGATCTCTGGATCCAGTAGGGAAACCTAATCGTGGACAGTTTCTTACACACCCGAAGCAGTGATATCCTTTTCCCCTTACACTGAATGAGCTGGGGCCTTCCCGGAATTAGGGATGGGTGCTCTGGCTCCTTCTGTTTGGGTCCAGCCCTAGGTAGCAGTTACACTAACAACCATTTCCCTTATGGCTCCTCAAGGTGACTAAGGTAGGGCTGCTCTCCACCTGGCCCTCCCCACTGGTAGTCCTAAACCCACCAGGATCCTGGTAGTCAGTCCTCTGCCTGCAGCCATTGGCCTGACCTAACACACTGCCTACTGGCAAGCCAGCAGCTGCCTTCTGTAGATCTTCTTCTGGCTGGCATTCCTGGGCAGAGTTCTCCACAGATGCTGGTAGGCTTCCAACGAAGTGCCCCAGGATGTGGGGGCTCACAGTGCCAGGGACAGGGTGGTTATTTGGAGCAGCCAGGGTGGAACGCGCCTTAGCAGCCAGAACTGTTGTCTGGGCCTACTTCCTCTGGAGTCCCCTCCAACGCTGGAGGAACCGGTACAGCCTGTGCCAGGTGCTTTGGGTCTCCTGCTTGGCATGTAAAAGGCAGAACTTCTTAAGGTCCTCAAACTCAGCCACCTACTTCTCTGAAAAGGCTGCAAAGTGGCCTCTTCTGCTGAGCAGAGATCTTCACGGGCCTTTCACTGTTATGTGGCATTATGGGACCTGGAGACAAAGCTGCCGCCTCGCTCATATTGTCCCAGATGCTCCTGCCAGGGCCCGGCTCTGTCACTGGCTGCCGCAGCCCCAAGGGCATCCGGAGCCAGGGTCACATGGGCTCGCCTCACCCCTGCCTCAGGCCCTGGCCCGCCAGGAGAGTATTAGGTTCTTCTTATGGGCTAAATACAGTCCTAGTAGCTAAACCAGAGGGATAAAACACAAAAAGAACTACAGTATCACTAATAAATACTAATTCAAAAATTGTAAATAAAATCTTGCCAAACATATTACAGCAATTCATCAAGGAAATTCATCACAATGAAATCTGATTTATATAAGGAATGCAAGGATGGTTCGACATTAGGAAAACAATCAACATAATTATTGCTATTAAAAGCAAAAACATCCAAAGCCATATAATTATCTCAATAGATGCTGAAAAAGCATTTGCCAAATACAACACTTGTTTGTGTTAAAACCATACAAAATATAGTTATAAAGAGGTATTTTTAATATGATAAAAAGCATGCATCTAAAACCAAAAGCAAGTATCACATGCAATGGAGAATCAGTAGAAGCTCTGCCAATAAATAAAGAAGTAAAGCAAAGATGTCCCTTTTCCCTGCTAGTATTTAATAAGAGCTCTACAAAAGTAAGCAATAGTGTTAAGGCCAGAAAAAAGATGTAAAAATAGGCAAAGGGGACAAAATTATCCCTACTTGCGGAAGACATGATGGTTTATTTTGAAAATTCTACTGAATCACCAAATCTTTGTTATAAGGGAAGGCTTTCTGATTGAGATGAGGGAGAGGATTGATAAAGAAATTTATCAGATGCAGAAATAAAAGATATCAAGGAAATCTATAAAAGCAACATATTTAAATGTGTAAATAATGGTTAGAAAAATATAAATCAGAACAATTCTGAATTTTCATTTCATATACCTTGAAAACTGGCAACAAAGACAAGAAGTGGAAAAACCATTTGTAATTATTTCTAGGTTCCAAATAGTGGAAATGATGAATTCCCTTAAGTTGTTGCATTATTTAAATTTGTACTGCAGGTTGTACGGTGACCTCTGGTCTACGACAGAAAGACCCACATCATACCAACAACACTTTTTAAGCTTTTTTTTGTCTTCTTGGAGGGGGGAAGGCAGGGCAATTAGTTAAGTGACTTGCCCAAGATCACACAGCTAATAAGTGCTAAGGGTCTGGGGCTAGATTTGAACTCAGGTCCTGCTGACTCCAGGAATGGTACCCTATTCACTGTGCCACCTAGCTGCCCCTAGAGTCAAGGACTCTGATTTAAACCTGAGCACTGATAAAATTCATCCATCAAATTAATAGTAATTAGTAATCCTATTATGTTATCATCTGTTTTGATCCCATTTAGGGTTTTCTTGGCAAAGTTACTGGAGTGGTTTGACATTTCCTTCTCTAGCTCATTTTACAGATGAGGAAATGTAGGCAAATAAGGTTAAGTGACTTGCCTAGGGTCATACAGCCAATGTCTGGGGCCATATTTGAACTGAGGTCTTCTTGACTCCAGGCCCAAAGTTCTATCCAAAGCACCACCTAGCTACCCAATATTATTATAGCTAATATGTGCCAGGCAGGGCAGCTAGGCAGCTAGGCAGCACTGAGCACTGGGCTTAAAGAAGCCTTATTTCCCTAAGTTCAAATCCTGCCTCAGACAATTTACTAGCTATGTGACCCTGGGCAAGTCACTTAATCCTGTTTGCTTTAGTTTCTTTTCTTTATCTGTAAAATGAGCTGAAGGAGGAAATGGCAAGCCACTCTAGTATCTTTGCCAAGAAAATTCCAAATAGGATCAACAAAGAGTTAAACAGGACTGAAAATTATGTATCAGGAATGGTGCTGTTTTACAAATATTGTCTCATTTAAATTAAGTCACATACATCTATAGGAATACTGGCATTAACAAAAAACAGATTCTTTAAGTATGAAATAAAAACCTTAAAGAAAGGTATAGAGCAGGCAGGGTAAGACTGTTAAAAGAACTCTGGATTTGGAATCATAAGACCAAAGTTCTATTACCAAATGGGTAAGGTTAGCCAAATCACTTAATAGGACCACAATGGTAAAATAAGGATAACAATATTTATGGTACTCACCTCACAAGGCTATTGTGAGGTCACTTAACTTATGTCAAGTGAATTGCAAATTGGAAAGCAATCAGTGTTGGTTATTATGTTATTATAAAACCAGAAAAATCTTGAAGTATTTGAAGGTCTGCAATGTGGAAGAGGGATTTGACTTATTTTCTTTGGTCCCAGATAACAATAACCAGAAACAGGTTGGAGTTGCAAAGAGGTCACTTTAGGCTTGATGATAGAAAAAACTTCCTACCAAAGCTATCCAAAAGTAGAATGGGATGCATCAGGATGGAGTAGGTTCCTCCTCACTGGAGGTCTTCAGAAAAGGTTAAATGTCTACTTTGGGGGAATTTCATAGAAGGATTTTTTTTGGCATGGGTTAGATTAGAGGATTACCAAGGTCTCTATGTTCTGATTTAGAATTTTGTGATTCTGGAAAGTAACAGGTAAAATATGGCTTAAAAGAAAATGTTTCCAGGCTCTAGCAAAGGGATATTAGAAAATGTAAGAAACAAAAATAAAGATCTTAGACATAGAGGCTTTCCAAGACAAGAGAAACATTGAATGATACAAGTATGTTAAAGCCAGAAGAGGCAATGGCAAGAATATCAATGAGTATTTATTAAGCACCTACTATATGCCAGACATTGTACTAGGTTTGAAGGATACAAAGACAAAAGTGGAACACTTCATACTCAAGGATTTTAGTCAAGGGAAGACAACTTATACATGTTTAAGTATATAAGAATGAACACAAAATAAAAGCAATCTAATCAAATGCAAAATAGGTGGGAGGAGGGCTTAGTAATTGGGAAGATGGAAAATCATGAGATAATGCTTAGGTAGAGAGGACACCATGAGATACAGGAAAGAAAAAATGAGAGGAAAAAAAGAAAATATGTACTTAGAAGAAATTAGTACATGATTAAAAAAGAAGTTTCTTCCTTTTATAGTCTGATAGTGAGTGAAGAAGCATTTATTAAGTACCTGCTTTGTGCCAGGCAAAGAAAAGCAAAGAACAGTTGCTGTTCTTAAGAAGTCTGACAGAGAGACAGCATGCAAACAACTATATGCATCAAGACATATACAAGATAAATTGGTGATAATCTTCAAAGAAAGGCACTAGAATTCAAGAGGAACCACCAAAGGTTTCTCAGGTAGAGTTTTAGCTGAAACCTGAAAGATGTGAGGGAGATAAAGAGGAAGAGAATTCCAGACATGAAGGACAGTCAGCTAAAACATACTGTTAGAAGATGGATTATGTGAGGAACAAACAAGAGGCCAATGTCACTGGACTGAAGATGTGGAAGGAAGTGAGGTACAGCAGAATTATATAAGATATATAACATAGATTATCTTTTATAACAAAAAGCCTGTGACAAATGAAAAAATAGGTAGAAAGTGCTTTGCAAAGTGTCAAGTTCTGATTCTCTCTCTCTCTGTCTCATTATATATGGCATTTATATATCTCAGAGAATCTGGTCCAACTTCCACATTTAAAAAGATTAGGAAACTTGGGTCCACAGAAGTTAATTGACCAGTCCAAGTTCACTTAACTACACAGTCTCATATGCAAGACTAAAACTAAAGCCCAGTTTCCTGACTGCTAGCTTAGAACTCCTGGACTCTGCTACCTTAACACTCTTCAGTTTTGGAGAAAAGCTTTCTTGAAAAACTACTAAACTGGCACATTTCTTTCAAAACTCCATATTCTGCTCAGGATTTCCCAGCTTTAATCTCCTAAAAGTAAATGGTAATCAAGGTAAAGTCAGGGAAAGTTGGCAAAGACAAAGGAAAAACAAATTAAAAACCTCAAACAAAAGAAAAAAGTCAATGATCCTCTGTCCATCTAGTTCACATCTTCCTTTAGTCTTTTATGATTGGAAAATTGTAGTATATATTGTGGTTTTATTTTTCTAAGGCTTTCAGAAGTCAAGATTGGAAACTTCAACTGGGTTGGGGTAAGACACACAATACACACGATTTTTGTGCCAAACTACATGCTTGCTTTATGAAAATCTCTTTGGCTTCTCATTAGATATTATGTATAGCATTTTCACAATATTAAGACTCCAAAACAGTGGGGGCAAACAGAATCAAGATTAACTAACTCAAAGTCCTAACATAAAGACCAGAGATACAAGCAGTGCCAAAACCAACTTCAGAAGAAATGTAAAACCACCAGCGAAAACTCTGGAAACAGTATATTTCTAGTAAGACAGAGATCCATGAAAACAAAGCTGAGAGGTTTGGCAGACAAGTTATTTTATGTTTCCTTAAGGAACCATTTTTTGCTATTCACCTGTGTCCCCAATAGACTTTCTTCTTGTGTCGATATTCATTATTCTTACTTACTGAAGTGACAGCAAACCTATTTGCTTAGTTCCTCATCATCCCAGACCTCACAGAGAAGGGAAAACAGGGACACAGTAAGATGTGAGGGGAGAGAGGAAGTAAACTTTAGCCATCCCAGGGGCCTGGTTCCAAAGGGCAATGAACAGTCAGAGCATGGTATAACCTATGAATAGCTTTCAAGATGATGTGAATAACTGTTATCTATTCTGCAGAAAGGCAAAACTGATGTAATTAAGTCACCATTGGACTAAAAAATGAGAAGTCTTGGGTTACAGTCTTATCACCCAATACTCTTGAGCCTATTTCCTCATTTGTAAAATGGGGATAGTACTTGCACTTTATAGATCATGGGTATAGATCATGGGGGTAACATGAAGACCAAATGGATGGACATTTACCTCTTTCATTAAATCTTTAAATGGGCATTAGGTTGGTTCAAAGACTCTTACTTCCACCTACTTCAAGGTTATAAGAAGTGTTTTATAATTTATAAATGTAAGTTTTATTATAATTATTACAAATATTTTCTTAGTTAATAAGTTAACAGTCAAAATGTATTTGGTGAAATTTAAAAGGTAGTAAAATTAAAGTCAGTTTGGGCCAACTCTCTGATGGAAATATTTATTTTGCACTTAAAAGGGTAAGGGAGGGTTTTTTTGGAAACTTACTAGTGAGTCAAGTTTTAAATTTAGGATCAAATGTTTAGAACTGAAAAGAGTCCTGTGAGGTAGGTCATTTAGTCCAATATCCCTATTTTACAGACAAGGAAACTGAGGCCCCAAAAGTTAATAAACTCACCCAATGTATTAAAGAGCAAAGTCAGGATTCAAATCCAAAATACTATTACTGTACCAGTTTGGATCATGTCATTATCCTGCTATTTCCTCTTGGATAAAATGCAAACTTCTCTGTTTGCCATTTAAGGCTCTTAATAATCTAGCTGCAGCATACCTTTCATGGTTTATTATATATTATTTTTTTACACACCCTAAGATCCTGAACTTTTTTTGTATGTTCCAAGAAACTGACAGTGTCTGACACGTAGTAATAAATGCTTTTTCTTTCATTCATTCATGCCTACTTGCAGTCCCTCCTACAAGTTATTCCATGTCCCAGCTCCAAGACTTCTTCCAGTCTCCCATGTTTGGAATGCACGCCCCTTTCGCTTCCACCTCTTAGAATCTTCAGCTTTCATCAAAGCTCAGCTCTAGAGCCATTTTTTTTTTTTACCTGAGATGTTCTCCTTAGATGCTAGTTTTCCTCTCCCTCCACTGACTTTTTTTAACCTACTTTCTATGTGCTTATTTGTGTACACATCGTCTCCCATCCTCTCCCCTTCAAAACTAACCTAGCAAAGTGTATTACAAATATACCCATTTGATCCTCTCCACTCCAAGCGATAAGTGCTATTAAGATTTTCATTTTATAGTTAAGTAAACGAGGTTAAATGACTCACTCAAGGTTCCTCAACTAGTAACCGAGGCCCAAGCACTCTACACCACTTAGGTTTTATGTGACTATGACTGGAACATAGTAGGAGCTTAATAAACGCTTCTTAATTGATAAAGCACTTCATGCCACTGCACGGACTGTTTAAAAAAATATTTTAAGAATGAGGCAGTACTTCCTAAGTAAACAGTGACACTGCAACTTTTAGCAGCCTGAATTGTATGGACATAAAAATTCATCCTCCCCCTTTATTAAGAAGCCAATTTTCAAATAACTGACACCTCTGTAAGCCGGTTTCTGTAGCTAATTATTTTTACTGAAACAGAGAAGCACCTGATGGGAGCATGCTTGTTGGAAAGTTGTTAGGAACTTGCTGCAGATGAACAGAATCGGAAAGGCCTGGGGATTCCGAGTCTATCCGATTGTGATGCTAACATTCGACGATGCGTTCACGGATCTGGGCCCGGAGGAGCAAAGGACACCCCCCTCCCCCCACGTCGGACTTCCTGGACAAGGTCGGCGGCCGAAGCTCCCGGCCTAGGCCTCGGGCACTTCAGGGGATCAGGGAGCGCGCCGCAGCTTCCGCCCAGTTTCCTCTTCCCCGCCCCTCCGAAGTCGGGGCACTTTTGTTTGCTCCTACCTGGAACAGAGGAAGCCGGTCAGCGGGCGTAACCACGCAGGCCAGAGCTCCCGGACCCGGGCCCCAAATGGACAACGCCCCGAGCCAGGAAGGATGAGGCGATTGGCCTGCCGGCTGTCAATCACTGCATGCACACGCGCGGACACTAAAGAGCCGACGCAGGTCGGAAAGATGTGGGAGAAACCACCGTCCAGGCAGAGTTTCTTGGAAACATTCGGCGGATGCGCTCCCCTCCCCCC
>CM053594.1:221498532-221517615 GCA_028646575.1 Pseudocheirus occidentalis | reverse complement strand
TACAAAAAGGAAAGTTTGCTACATTGACAGAGCGTCTTTTAGGTATTCGATCTGTATTTTGCAAACCCCAAAACATTCGAGAAGTTGGCTTTGAGTACATGAACAGGGAACTATTGTGGCATGGTTTTGCAGAATTTCTGATCTTTCTCTTACCACTTATTAATATCCAAAAGTTGAAAGCCAAATTGTCATCTTGGTGTATCCCCATTACAGGTGTTCCTAACAACGATGATACATTAGCCATCCATGGCAAAGAATGTTCCCTTTGTGGAGAGTGGCCTACTATGCCTCATACCATAGGTTGTGTACATGTGTTTTGTTATTATTGTGTTAAAAGCAGCTACTTGTTTGACATGTATTTCACTTGTCCTAAGTGTGGCACAGAGGTTCAGAGTCTGCAGCCGCTTAAGTCAGGGATCGAAATGTCAGAAGTAAATGCTCCTTAGAAAATAGAGTCTTCCTTCTTTAAACAAAATAGGTAATACTTAAGAATGCATGTCAGAATCACTATTTCAAATTTCTCTAAAGACATGATTAAGACACCAATCCCTGGAAGCAAAGTTACATCAGATCTATTATATAAATTCTACTGTATCTCGAAAATAAAAGTATCATCAGTTTGAACTTAACCAGTTTTTAGTTTTGTTTTTTTTTAAACAATTACATTTGAACTAAGGATTTTATTTTGGCTTATACTCAAAGTATTAATGGCTACTTGTTTACTTTCCTGAGTAACAACTAGTAAGAATGTTCTTTCCTGCAAAGTAGTTGAGCTATAAAATGTTATTTTAATTATTTTACCCTAATAGCATGTGGATCACAGGGTCATATTTAGAGATGAATAGAACTTTTCAGCTCACAGCATCATAGATGAAGTGGCCCTCAGAAGCCATCTAGATCAATCCTTCCAAGATTGTTAAGCAACCCCAAGAAAATTAAGTGACTTGCCTAAGGTCACATAGGCAGTACATATCAGAAGAGGTATTTGAACCAGGTCCAGCAACTCCAAAGCTAGTTCTCTTTCTGCTGCATCACCACCTTATATGTCATCTCATCTAACAGCCTCATTTGTACAACTGAGGAAGCTTAAAAGCCCAGAGAGGTTTACTGGTTTCTCCCAGCTGACTACAGTAAATAAGTAGTTTGTAATAAGTGGTACCTAGGATTTGAACCCAGCTACCCTAAATTCAAATCCTGTGCCCTTTCTGCTTCACCACTGGTTGCCATAGATTACTCTTGCTAAATATTTGGGGGTATTTACATTATTTTACAATTATGGCCCATTATAGGGAATTGCCATAGTGTTTTTGAAAAATCACTTAACTTGGAGTAAGAAGAGATTGTATTCCTATTGTATCCAATTGTGTGACCACAAACAAATTACCTAACCTTTTGAGCCTCAATTTTCTCATATGTAAAATAGGGTAATACCTGTAGTATTTTATAGGATTATTATGAAGCTCATCTCACACACACACACACACACAAGTGTGTATATATATATATGTATATATATACGTGTGTGTATACATGTACAGAGAGAAAGAGAGCTTTGTAAACTTTAAAGTTCTATTAAAGTTAGATGATTTTACTATTATTCCTCAGAACCAGGCTTAAGTGACATCTGCAATTGTTTCTGTCATGTTTCATACTTTTTTTTTTTCTTTCAAACTTGTGTGATGATGTTTTAGGAGGTAGAAAGAGTTTGAAAATGAAGATTAGCTACATCTTTAGACTTGTGATCTCCAGAATTTTTGATCATGTACTTCTATAAGTAAATTAGTTTTGAATGCATGCATTTAATATGTGTAAGTTTGCTTAGAAAATCATGTCAGCTTGCATAAAAATAGATCTTTTAAAGTTTGTACAAAAACAAAAAAACTGAAAAAATTTGTGAGCAGTAAAAGCAATCATTTTTTTCCCCAAATTATTAATGATTGTTAATGATTTTTTAGTGAACAGCATGATGGAATATGCCTCATTTTTAAAAACTGACTTACGTTTTGTGATAGTAATTCAAAAATCTTGTTTCTAATTTTAGTTTATTTCATTACTTTGTTTTAATGGCTGTCATAGATGAAAAAAATACATCAGAAAAATATATAAATCTATGTGGAAGAAGTATACTATTGACTTAAGAGAATCATGTTCATTTGTCAATCCTATCTACTAGTTATATAAAGATTTTTATTAAAATTTAGCTAATAATCTTTCCTAATGTCTCCCGATTGTTCTTGCAAACTAATCAGGTACTATATTTTTATGTATTTAACAAATAAATTAAAAACTCACTGAAACTCTTCATTTGGAAGATTTTAGGTTAGAAATTTTTTTCCAATTTTTAAAAAGATATGACTGGTTTTTTATAGTTGACATACTTACATAATTTTCTGCAAAATGAAGAGAGTTAAGCATACAAGAGGAGAGTGTAGTCTCCAGTATCAGATGCTGCAGAGAGAACAAGAAAGTTGAGGATTGAGAAAAGGTCACCAAATTTGGCAATTAGTTACTTTGAAGATAACACTTTAAATTGAGGAATCAAGGATAATGAGGGCATTAAGAACCTTGGAGACTGGAAAGAGGTCTTCTGTGAAACTGGGGAAGTTTAGAAAGGGATTGGTTTAGCAGGAAAGACAATGTCATGAAATCTGTGAATATTATAACACCTCCATTCCTCCTTTTCCCACTGAAAAGCTAAAAGTAAGGAGTGATAGTCTTAGTGGTGACTGCCTCAGAGTGTAGACTCCCCTCTCTAGGTCTCTTGTGGAAGCCAATCTGAGGTCACTGGGAAGGGGAAAGGGTTTTTTTGTCTTCACATTGCTTCTGGTGCCTAGGTCAAGATTAAGTTATAATCAGAAGTCAAGATTAGGTTATAACTAATGACCAATACCATGGCAGTGGGTGTGCGAAATGGCATTGATATATATTTATCAAACATGCAAGTGACACAAAGCTGGGAGTGAGAGAGCTACCACACTAGATAAAAGATCCATAAAGATATTAGCCTAAGATATTTTAATCTAATGATACAAAATTTAATTTAGATAGTGTAGTTTTACATAGATTCAGTGTAAATGCAAATAATGTACCATTTTACATGGGTTGAATTTACTTGTAAGATGGGGGAGTTACAGTTAGACACTTCATTTGAAAAAGATCTGTGGGTTTGAGTGAGCTGGAAGTTAAATATGAATTGTTGTCTGACCTTGTTTGAAACTATGACTTCAAGAGGATGATGTCTTGACATTTAAGTGAGGCCAGGCTGTTTGCAAAGTCAGCAGCCTCACTCTCTCCTCCATTCATCAGAGTCCAGTAGTAAGACATGGGTCAAGACTACTGGCACTGGCCCCAAATGCAGTAGGAGACCTTGGCCTTTTTAAGCTAAGGTCTTTCACAGGTCTCAGTTTGTCTGAAGCAAAGCCTGTTTAGTAATTAAAAGCTAGGTAACAGTTGAGACAAAAGATGGCCTAGTTTGCCTTTTCAGAAGAATCAGTCTGGGAGGTAAAGAACCTTAGAGTTTCTAGCCAAAACAGAAACAATTGCTGTTTATACTCACTCTGAGCCATAAAAACCCAAACAATGAGTAAAGGAGGCTTGGACCTATTATTGGCTGATCAGTGAAAGCCAGAATGATTTGGCTTTAAAGGCATAGTCAAGAAGAGTTACTGTATAATATGGCAACAAAGAAAGCCACTGTGATTGTGGTCTGCTTTAAGAAAAAAAGGCTTCCAGGAGTAAGGAGATGATAGTCCTAGTCTACTTAGTTCTGGTTAGAACAAACCTACAATGTTACAGCCAGTTCTTGGCACCATATTTTAGGAAGTGAGAGAGTATTCAGAGAAAGACAACCAGGATGGTGAAGTGCTTTTTAGTTCATGGCATATGAGAACTAGTTAAAGGAAATGGGAATATTTCATTTGGAAGAGACTAAAACGTGGAAAAAATAGGAGAGTTTTCTTCAGGTTTTTAAAAAACTGCCATGTGAAAGAGAAATTAGATTTGTTCTTCTTGACCCTGGAGAGCAAAATTGGGAGCAATAAGTAGAAGATGCAAAGAGGCAAATTTAGGCTTGATGAAAGAAACTTTCTAAGAGTTGACTCTTCTTGATCCTATTTGGGGTGTTCTTGGCAAAAATACAGCGCATTTTGCAGATGAGGAAACTGAGGCAAGCAGGGCTGTTATTTGCCCAGAGTCATGCAGCTAGTTAGTGTGTGAGGTTCGATTTGAACTTGGGAAACTGTGTCTTCCTGAATCCAGGAACTTCCAGGTCTGGAACTCTATCCACTGTACCACCTAGCTGCCCCTTCTAACAATTAGAGTGCCCTAAAATGGGAAAGCTAGCTCAGAAAGGTGATGGGTTCTATCATGACCTTTTAAGCAGCCTGGATAACCAATCTTCAAGCATGCTTGGGAGGAAATTCTTTTTCCATTGATAGGTTGGACTAAGTTGCCATTGACATCCTTTGCAACTCTGAAATTCTGTGACTATAAAGTTGTTTTTAAATTATAGAATTGTCTTAGGTACACACACACACACACACATGCATATTGGGATCACCACCTTGTAATCAGTTTTTTGGCTGTAGCAACTACATGTTAGAGGAGTTGTTAATCTTATCAGTGGACAGTCCTCAAAGCCAGCAAAATTTCATTTACCTCTAATATGAAAATACACATTCCCATATTTGTCTAGGCGTGTGTCTGTAGCTCTACATCTAGCTGTCTATACAGAGGCATATATGAAAAGCAGTCTGAAAGAATAATAGATATCTATCCTTTACACATTCTGGTTCCCTGACCATGGGTAAGTTCCTTCACCTCCTCTGTGCATCCAGGCAGCTTTCTATGACTCTTAAGATGCAAAAGACTTATCTTTCAGCAGTGGCTAGGGTAGTTTCCTCATTAGAGTTCCCCATAATGGTGAAAGGAAAGGCCCAAATAAACACATAGATGTGCACATATCAGGATGTCTGCTCCTTTCCACTGTCCAACACTGGTCAAGTTGGTAATCTATCTTTTTGTTTTCTGGTGTTTTGTTTTCTTAATTTAAAAAAAAATGCAGTAGAAAAACAACTCACATTAAATTATAGGTATATGAAAGATATCTGGTATATTTTGGTTGCTTAAATTATAATTGCATTTTTTAAAAAAATGAGTTCTTAATTTATATCCTTTGACAGTGGAAAAAATATAAAATGGGCTGTTTTATCTCAAGATAACAAATGGAGAAAAATTCAGATAGCTTGAGAATTAACCAAAAGGATACCTCTTCTGATGCTTTAAATCAATTATTTTATGGGTGAAATGTCATTGCCAGTGAAAATTGTATTATTTTCTAAAAGCTGTAATATATTAAAGACTTGAAAAATTTAAGCATTGACTCTTTTTACCGTAAGTCTCAACATGAATATATGAATATTTTCTTCAGAAACCTGGCCTTTCAGTAATTTCCTTTTATTTTAATTGGAAAATAAAACTACAGCATAGTGACAGAGTTTGGGGCAAATATTTCTATGAGTGTTACTGCTTCATTTAGTATGTTATACTCACTGTTAATGCACTAGCCCCACAGACACTTTGCATTGGTAATTATCTGAAGCTCCATCCATTCCCCTCCCTGCTTCCTTGCCGTGAGAGTTTTCTTCTCTTCATGCTGCCTCATCTTTACGCCTTTTAGCCCCTGCCTTCTTGAGGGGCATGCAAGGCTAAAGATTATTCTTACTTCAGCAAGATTTTCAATTAAGTAGACTTTCCCAAACTTGTCTGGGAACTTAAGTATAAAGAAGGAGAGTAGGTTTAGAGTTCAGACACCCACTTACTTGGACAACTCACTAACTTCTGTTTCCCTCAGTTTCCTCAGTTGTAAAGTGAGGATAATAATAACTCAGATTATGAGAATTAATGAGATAACATTTGTAAAGTGCTTAGCATGGTGTCTTACTCTGTGCTACATAAATGTTAGCTTTTATTATTATTAAAGCTCTTACTACAGTGACTAGAAGTGTAGGTGCTACAAAAATGCTATTATGATGAGTCCCTATGGAAACCTGACGCTGAAGAGCTTAAGTGACTTGCCCAAAGCCACATAGGTACTAAATGACTTAAGAGGCAACATATAATAGTAAATAAAAGGCCTACTTTAGAGCAAGGAAGACCTCAGCTCAAGAACTGCTTCTGACACAGTTGTGTGACCTTGTACAAACAACTTCTTGGTGCTCTAGACAACTCAACATAAATTCCAGATATGCATCCATGGAGCAGTTTCCATGCTCGGATTTTCCTATATTGATGAAATCACAGATCCAGAGACCCCTGACCCCTTCTCTACCACTCAAAAAAAAATCAGTGATTTTTAGAATCTCATTATAGAATATCAGTTAAACCAATGATGGCAGAGATCTTTTTTTCATTCAATGTTATATGCCATCTTTTGGCCAAATTATTTTTTTATTGTATAATATTCTTTCATATGTGACTGCTAGTCAGAATACATCTTAAAACTAAAATTGAATCTACAAGGAAATGCAAAGATGCATAGGAGGTATAAATGCATGTTAATAATGACTTTCATTCAACATGGTATACAAGACACAAAGATGTATAATTGCTGATTTTATAGTGAGAAAGAGAAATAAGCAGTTTCCTATTAATACCTCTGCAATATGAAAAGAACAAAAGGAAGGCCTCCAACATGCTTGTTAAATCTGCTAAGAAGGATTTTGTAGGAAAGCATGTATCAGAATCACCTAGCAGAAGAAGGCATCTCCAGTCTTTGTAATGCACATCAATGAAGAGGATATGCACACCCATGAAATTATGAAGCCCCCAAAGAAAGTACCAACACCACACTTATCTAGCAATCAATCACCTGACAGCTGTAAACTTTAACATGCTTTATAAGTGTGAAATATCATTATCATCCAGAGTGGAACTAAGAATCAGGAAATTAACTCTTCCCCCCTAAAAAAGATCCCTTGGATGATGTTTATACATCAAAATTAATGATTTTTAAGCCCTCACTTAAAGGCTGTAGAACATAATTCCCACCATGCAGTATTCATTGGTGTCCCAGCCCAGCACAGATTTGAAGCTGTATGGGGGGGAGTGAGGAATAGTAAATATAGGCCATCCTGGTAGCTTTAAGAAGGATAGCTGAAAGCCCATTAGTAAAGGAGGAAATAAAAACTAAAAAAGAAAAACTCAAAAAGCACAATGGTCTAGAATAAGCATTGGTTAAAGTATTACTGTTTTAATTGTTCATGATGATGACCCTGGCTGGATCAAGAACTCTTTAGCACACTTTGTTTGAGGAGGAAGCAAAATGATATGTTGTAGGGAGTTTTTTATTAAAAGAATTCATATGAAAAATATTTACTTAAGAGGTAACTGTTAGATATTTGGAGAACGTACAGAAAAGCCTACTATACCTTGGCAGTGCTTGATGAATGAAGTATTATAATGAGCAAAGTAGATTTGAGTTTAGTTGCACATCGACAGCAAATAGAATCATTGCAATCATAACTCAGTTGAACCAGTCAGCCATGGTTTTACATAGATATACAGGTCACAATGTTAATTGCCCATGGTTTTCATTATTTTAAACTAATATGTAAGATAATCTCATATTCAGCCTCTATTGCTAGTGAGGAAGTATTTCATTTTTATTTGTTTCACTTAAAAGGAATTTAAGAAGTGAAATGAGAGGATGACTTCTTTCCTAGAAAGGCAACCTGTGTTTCCTCTGGAATACTTTTTACTTTAAATAAGAAAGCTTACAATTTCATGAAGCCATTAACAGAAAAGGGTTTTATTAAGCACCTCTTTGCACGATGGCCTTCATCCATCCTGCCTTGAGCTGTTTCTGGCAGATGTAACAAGTCAAGCAAGGTTAAGCCAAGTCAATCGTGAGGACAGGGGATCCAAAAGTAGGTAATTCAATACATAGTTGACTTTCCATGGAATCACTACCGAAGTGAGTACACCCCTCACATTAACAGTAGAACAACTTGTTCTCATTAAAGAACCAATGTAAAAGATCCTCTGTAAAGAGATTAACTCATGCCTTACCTCAATTGTAGTGCCAATAAATGCATCATATTTTCCTTTAGTTGGATTATACTGTATTTTTTAAAGAGGTATTAAGTTGATATATTTTATACAAAGATAAAAAACAGTTTTGTAGCTAGTGTCCTGGCAAGCAATTGAGTACCCTGAGATTTAGTTTTCCTGGGTCTGGTGACTTGAACTTACTAGGGCAGCAAGGTTCTTTCAACATCTTGATTATTTTGAGTTTCAACTCCTTAGAAAACTCTTTTGGTCATTTTTCTCTCTTGCACTGGCCAGAGATCATTGTCCTTTGTAGAGAAAACAGAAAAAATTAAAGTTGAATAGTTCTGCCTTTTTCATCATGACATCATCAACCCATCCCACCCAAGCACCAGCAATCCTATCCTTTGACTTAGCTTTTTCTCTATCTCAAAGCAGATTAAACCCTCACCCCACATTTTTTTCCCTTAGCATTCATCACAAGCCTCAGCTCATTCTAAATTTCAGCATTCTTAATACTAGTGAGTGAGATTTGCTATGATTCACAATAGCTAGGCTACTGTAGCTAAAATTCTAACCTGCAAGTAGAAGGAACTTCAGCCTGCAAATAGTAACTCAGCTCCTATCAACCTGGGGGGCCCAGTAGTTTCTTAGAGAAGGAGAAGGCTTTATCACTGCACATTAGAGATAGGTTCTGCTGCTTTTTTGCAAGGCCTCTAGACTCCTACCCCATCTAGGTCCTCTTTCTCCCCTTTTACAAAAGTTCTACCACAGCTATGTCTTTAGAAGACACCTATACTACTGTTTACCTTTAGTTGTCCCACTCTCAAAAGATCTTTGCCCATTTATGTCCCCAGATAATTAGTGATAGCATCAAAATTTTCTAGGAAATCCAGATTCTACCATTACATGCAAAGTTAGGGAAACAGGTTTAAACTTTTTTTTTTTAAGCATTCTAGGTAGTTTGTTTGCCTTTCCAGTCTGTTTAACAAACCCATTTTTATGGCTAGTACAGACATAAACATCAGTTCAGTTTCTGTCCAAATTATCCCATATTCTAAATTAGTGGAGCTGAAAGTTTTACCATTCTGTTTAAAGTGAACAAAACCAGAAGAACAATTTATACAATGGGACACCACTATGGCAAAGACAAAACAATTTTGAAAAAATTAGGAACTCATCAACCTAAATTCTAAAGAACTAAAGATGAAACCTGTTGCCCACCTCCTGATAGAGAAGCAAAGTACTGGGTGCAGAATGAGACAAATGCTTCTTTTGGACATGGTCAGTGGAAATTTGTTTTGACTCGCTCCACATGCTTATAAATGGGATTTTTTTTCTTTAAGTCTCAATTCTGGAGGAGAGGAAAGGAAAGAAAGAAGGCAGATTTTTGCTGATTATGTGTGTATGTATGTATATGTGTATATAAATTGTATGTATGAGTATATGTATACATATGCATATAGATAGTTTTTAAAAAGAACTTTTTAAAGTTGTCCTCAAATTAGACGATTTCCATTTCCCATCCAATTCAAATTACAGTAATTCATGTTTTAAAACACTAGACAATGCAAACTGCTTTACACAATAGGTAAAAGGCCTGTTGTTTCCTTGAAGAAGAGGACTACAAAGCTTTTCATAAATCAAATCTTGATGGCCCTATCACTATATTCCTTAATTACAACCATTATTGTCTTACATAGATGTCTTTGTTTAAGAGCAGAACAGTAATGAGCTCTATAAGTTTACCTTCTACATTAGATTCTTGGCTTTAAATGCATTTAGAGAGTAACTAGGGAGTGAGGTCACACACACACACACACACACACACACATTCCTTCCTATTCACCAGTTCACTTATTCCTCCTCCCACTATAATAAGAACAATAATAATGCCTTAACAAATCTGTAGCTTATTTAAGAAAAGAGGAATCATTTAAAGAGAAATGGTCTTTATTATTTTTGTCCTAAGTCTTTTTAAAGAAGGAAAATGACCCTTTTTTTTCTTTAAAAAAGGCAGCATCATTTGGGATTTCAAAAACCAAATCCATCCCCAGGAATAGAGCAGAACCAGTCTTCGTACATGTTCTTACTTGCCTGGGACCATACGGGGAGGCTGGTGTCCCAGGTTTGTTTTTGTAGGGTCTCTCAGGAGTGTCATTTTTAATTTAAAATGTTATGTAGCACTCTTGCTTTAAGGAAAAGCACAGTTGGGATTCAGGAGGACAATAAGAGAATGTTTTTTATGGTACATGCAATTTCAGAACTGTCAATTTTAGCTATGTCTCTTTAAATACTTTTTCTCCTAGAATCTAACTGGGTGGATGAGATTTTTTTTTAATTCCATTATAGAAGTAATAGCCCTGTTTTGGTGTTTTGTAAGCAGATAATATTCTGCTAGTGACTGTCTTTGCAGTAATGCATTGCTCTGAATTCTGAATTCTATTATTTTACATCTACAGCAGCTTAAAGTGTATTTTTTATAAACAGCAAACTTCACCTCATAAAAATTCATTACATAAGGGCATAAACAAGTACTTTTCCTTCCAGTCATTGGCAGTAAGTGATTCATCAGTTTTCCACAGAAAACCAATTTCATTGCAGATGTTCTGTAATTTCCAATCTCCCTGAATTGTGGAACCATATCACACAATCCCAATGCAAGGAATGTAAGGATTTTGTTAAAGGTCTGTGCTTAGTCTCTTTAATAGGATTGAATATCATTTGCTGTCTCATCAGTTTTGTTTAAAAAAAAACATTTAGTAATCAGTCTCCTGTTCTTTCCTACATAGGTTGATTCTACTATATGGGTGGATAACTGGTAGGAAATACAAGACCTCCGTGATCCCTTGACTTCCCAGAGCAATAACATTCATGTGTTCTGCTACAGCTACAAGGAGTAGCATTGAAATAAACAAAATTTAGCATATGAGAATAATAAGAATTTTCTTAAAAGTCAAATATTTTTCCTTCTCAGAGAGTAATTTTCACTCTTGGCACACCCCCAATTGTGAGGGGGAGGTAGAAGGGGGAAGAAGAATTGAAGAAAATCTCATATTTTGACATATATAATGAAAAAGAAATCATTTCACAAAATAAAGACTTTTTCTGAGGTTCAGAGATGGGATTCAATGGCCATCTAATCCAACCCACATCCCCGGAAAGAATTCCTGCTACAATGTACTTCACAGTGATCACCTACTATTTGGAGACCTGATGGGATCCCACTACATTCAAAAGCTGCCTCCTCTGCTCTTCTACAACTCAAATTTCTAACAAGTTTTGTTGATGTGAAACCTAATTCAGCTCTTTGGCAGTGTCCTTCTGTTGCTTCTGGTTCTGCCCTCTGGGGACAAAAAGAATGAGTCTAATCCTCTTCCATATGATATCTGTTCAAATACTTAATGGTTTTCCACCGAGTTGCACCCTGGAATATGTGCACAAGTTCAATAGGCTGAGATTAGAAAGAGGAGGTAGCATGATGTAGTAGAAAGAAGAGTGAATGTGGAACTGAAGGAGCTAACTTATTAGTCTGTTCTGATCATCTAAGCAAGAGACAATGTCCTGAACTAGGGAGCTTGTGATCTTCAGTCAGAGACTAGGGAAGGCTTTTAACAATGTTGTAGACAGGGTGCCATTTGGGCACGAGTTGGTCTTTATCATTGCTGAGTTCCTTTCTGACTCTGATTTTGTGATCTTGTCTCTGATATTTAATATCTCTATGACCTTGGGAACAATCACTTAGCCTCCATTTGGTATTTAAGGTACTTTACAACATGGCACCTTCCTACTTTTCCAGCCTTCTCATACTTTAGTCTGCTCCAAGTAACCAAAAGTTCAGTGACACGGATCTATTTGCTGTTTCTCACACATGACACTCATCTCTGAGCTCTCCCATGTCATTGGCAGTCCCCCCACTCCATTCCATGCCTGGAATGTTGTACCTTCTCATCTCTGTCTGTGAATATCTGTGGTTTCCTTCAAGACTCAGCTCAAGAGCCATCTTCTAAAGGAGACCTTCCCAGATCTCCCCAAACTCTTTGAGCCTTCTCCTTCCTACTTAACCTTCCTTGTACTCTGTTTGATGCTTATATGTACCTACCTGTTCACCTGCTGGCTTTTGCACTGGTATGTAAACTTCTTGATGATAGATACTTTTTTTGTGTTTTTGCCTTTCTTTTTATCCCCAAACCTTAGCATAGATCTCCTTTATATTCATTACTTCACATTGGCATATCGTCATCAAGAAACATTTATTAAGCACCTACTAAGTGACAGGAACTACGATAACTTCTGGGAATTCAAAGAAAAACATAAGGCAGGCTCTGCCCTCAAGTTATTCAGAATCTAATAGGGGAAGATATGATATTAAAAAAAAGTTGAAATGGAGAAGTAGGGGGAGGTATGAGGAAATCCTATGATTTGAGGAGGTGTGAGTTACAGAGTTGCTTTCTTATTGGAGAATGATGAGTTTCTTGAGTTGATGAAATCCAGGAAGTTTGCAGGTGGCCATTAATCGGGTGAATTCCCTGATTGTTCTCTTTAAATGGTAGAGGATGAGGGAGGAGCTCTCCAATGTCCAACTTCTTCTCTTTCCAATCAGATAATAAGCTCTATATTAATTCTTTGTTTGGTTGCTTGAATATAAAATAAAGGGTTTGGATTAGGTGATGTTTAAGGTATTTTTAAACGGAATTCTTAACTTTGAAAAGGGAAGGCACCATGGAAATAGCAAATAGTCTCTATTGTCTGGACAATAGGGGACATGAGGTAGAATGAAATAAGGCTAGATATGTGAGTTGGCACTAGATTTTGAATGAGTTGCAATACCAAGTTAAGGCATTTTAATCTGTTTACAAATGAGCTCTGGCCCTTCCTACCCACTTCCCACCAGACTCTTCCCCTGCAGTCTTGAGAGATAGGTGAGCCTTGTCTTTTTTTTTTTGGAGGGGGAAAAGCAAGGCAATTGGGGTTAAGTGACTTGCCCAAGGTCACACAGTAGTGTGTCAAGTATCTTAGGCCACATTTGAACTCAGGTCTTCCTAAGTCCCGGTCCAATGCTCTATTTACTGTGCCACCTAGCTGTCCCAGGCTTTGTCTTGACAAGAATCAGGTTCCCAGAAACTTCCTGCCCATTGTCACCAGGTCCCCCTTTATATGCTTTCTTACCCTGTTAGGATTCAGGTTCCTTCAGGGCAGGAACTACCTTACTTGCATCTATATAAATTCCCAGCATTTAGAATAGTGCCTGGAACATAGTAAGCACTAATAAATGTTATTCATTCATTTATTAACTAGGCAATGGAGAATCATTGAAGGTATATAAACAGAGGTATGTGACAACTCTAGTTAATCCAACAGGATGAACTGTAGTGAGGAGAAACTGAAATTAAAAACACCATTTAGGAGTCTGTTAAAATACTCCACATGATACAACATACTTTTTCCTTATTTGTATTTAACTTTCAATATTTAAGTTTGTGATATGTTTTTTGTTTCTTTTCTCTATTCTGTGTTTGTGTTCTGGCTCTTGAGTCTAAAGTTTAAAAAAAAAAGGAAAAAAAAACAGTTCACATGAAGTATAATAATGACACTTAAGACTTCATTAGAATCACATGGTGTTCTCCTCTAACCCACAACCAGTATCTCAATTTCAGATTTGCATGACTTTCCAAAGCTGAGAAATGTAATATAAAGTCAAATTGTTTGGGATGTGCCAATGCAAGAAATAGAGAAAATAGGGATGTTATAATCTCAGTAAAAGTCTAAATGCCAAGACAAATGCTAATCCTTAGGATTTCTTCTGGGGAGTAGGGAGGATGGAGTTAGGTAGCTTCTAAATGTCGGTGTTAAAATCTAGTCTTAGGAACATCACATCTTTCAGACATAAATGAACCGATGCAAAGTGAAGTGAGCAGATCAAGGAGAACATTGTACATAGTAACAGTAATACTGTACAATGAATAACTGAATGATTTAGCTATTCTCAGCAATACAATAATCCAGCACAATTCCAAAGGATTTATGATGAAATATGATGTCCATATCCAGAGAAGGAACTAATGGAGTCTGAATGCAGATAGAAGCATACTATTTTTCACTTTATTTTTTTCATGCTTTTTTTTTCTTCTGGTCTGTTTCTTCTTTCACAACAATATGGAAGTGTTTTACATGACTGCACATATATAACCTACATCAAATTGCTTACTGTTGGGGGGGGGAGGTATGAAAGGAAGGAGAAAAATTTGAAACTCAGATTTTTTTAAAAAAATGAATGTTTAAAATTGTCTTTATATGTAATTGGGAAAAATAAAATACTATATTAAAAATAAAAATAAAGATCAGGAGAATCTATGGTCAGAAGACTTCTCCTG
Organism: Pseudocheirus occidentalis; assembly: GCA_028646575.1. Taxonomy (NCBI): domain Eukaryota; kingdom Metazoa; phylum Chordata; class Mammalia; order Diprotodontia; family Pseudocheiridae; genus Pseudocheirus; species Pseudocheirus occidentalis. The sequence goes on along the minus strand of CM053594.1, from coordinate 221,503,195 downwards.
CTCCCCCCCCCAAAAAAAGAGAATATCTTTCAGTGAACTAGAAAAAGAAATAAAAGACAAGAATTAATGATACTAATAGTAATAGTAATAAGTGGAGAAATATTACTGGAATGACAGCATTTTAAAGGGAAAGTACTTAATATTGAAGTTGATCCTTTATCCCACTGAAAGCACTTTCTTTATGTTTCTTTTGTTCCACCTCCATTTATTACCCTATTGACTTTTTCTTGCTTGAAAACTGACTATGAGTTAGTCCCAAAAGGGTGATCCAAAGGGTAGGCAACTACTTGTAGGGTATAGTTTTAGCCACACTAGAGTCCTCCCTCACCACATCTTCCTCATTGGTTTGTTGCAGTTCCTTAAATGGCCTTGAATCCCATAACCACCACTCCACCCTGCTTATGTTGCGTGTTGCTCTTTTGTAAAATTTATACTTTCAAAGCTACCCTTATTATTTATTTGAATGTGTGGATCTAAACATATTCTAGGTCTTGGGGGGAAAAGCAGACAGAAAAGGTTGAGACATTTGTGCTGGGCAAGGAACATGGAACAAGGAAAGAAAACATACTGAAGTGCTATGCTAGGAGGTTCTAGTCTGCAGTGGGCCAGGAAGTCACTAAGATCCTAGAGAAGAAGCAGGGAACAGGAGACTGTAACTGCCTACTTCACGATTTTATCCAAGGGCAGCCCTGTGCCTAATGTAAGAGTTCTTCCTATACGCTGGACTGATTCCAATTCAGTAAAATCAACAAACTTGACCCAAACATTTTATATGAGTAGGATATGGGGGAGGAAGAGCAGACACAATAGGGGGTGTGTTTCTAACTAGACAAAAAAAAAACCACACAGTATAACCTAGTGACTAGACTACAGGGTCAGCCTGGAGGTCAGGAAGACCTAGGTTCAAGTTTTGCCCTCGACACATGCTAGCTGTAGGAATGGGCAGTGGCCAAAGCAACTCTCTAAGACAGTAAGTTACAAATGAGTGACCAGTCTTTCACTGGTAAGAGTAATTAAACCAGGAGTCTCCTAAACCAATAGCATCACAAATCTAAACCACTTCTGTCTCTCCAAAAATCCTCTGAAAGGTTTTCAAATTATTTTTATTTATAATTTTATTTATAAATAATAGTATATAATATATTATAAATTATATATTTATAAATAAATATCATAAGTGATATCTATAAATAAACATCATTATAAATGATATTTATAATTAAGCAGTGAAAGAAACTATACAGGAATATTTTCTTTAATACCTAGGAAAATATTTCTACATAATAAGAATCAAAATATTATAGCTGAAAGGGGTCTTAGAGGTAATCTAGTTTACCACCACCCTAATCCACCCTATTTGCATTTTGTTTGAGACATGAAAAATGTGATTTGGAAAGACAGTGATTTGGATTGTGACATATGTAATGGCAATAATAGTGACTACTATTCTATTATTTTTGTTGACGACTACAAGATAGTATAAGTGAAGGCTAATGAATAAGACCAAGAAAAATCATATGTCGTAATGAAAGGTCCTATTTCCTAGTAATAAAGAATTGTGTATCCATTGATTGTGGAATGGCAAAATAAATTGTGCATAAATTGATGAAATATTACTGTGCTGTAAGAAACAATGAATATGATGAATACAGAGAAGCATGGAAAGACGAACTGATGCAAAATGAAGCAAACAGCCAGTTAATAGACTCAATAACTATAAAAACATAAAAGAATAACAACAACAAAATAACTGAAACTCAGTGCTGTGAAATTATGACCAAGCTTGGCCCCAAAGAAGTCACACTTGAAGACCTAGAGGGTCACATGTGGCCTCTGGGCTGCAGGTTCCCCATGCCTGCCCTAGACCAGTCAACTTCTTTTTATCCATTGTTTTCCCCCATTAGACTGGGAGCTGCGTAAGAGCATGGACTGTCTGTTGCCTTTCTTTGAATCCTCAGTACTTAGCACAGTGCCTGGCATATAGTTGCTCTTTAATTAATGTTGATTCATTGATTGAGTAAAAAGAACCATACATAAGATAGAAACAAAGCCAAGTAACAGACGATGAACGTAAGACTGTAGCATAGTCTTATAAAAACAGTGACGAGAATGCTAAAGCTCAGAATAAATTGAAGTGAATGAGAGAAGATAATGACATTTTTAAAAGTTTTAGTTATATTGAAAGAAAAATGAGAATCAAAGAAGAGATGCTGTGCTGAAAGAGAAGCCTTTTTAGGACTTCATGGGTAGAGAAAAGACATCAAGGTCTTGCAATTCTGGAATGGTGAATTGTTATGGGTTTTTTAAATTTATTTTTAATTTTTAAGTAATATTTTATTTTTCCCCAACAAAATGTAAAAACATTTTTTTAATTCGGGGTTCCAAATTCTTTCCCTCCTTACTTCCCCTTTTCCTCTCCCTGAGACAGTAAGCAATCTGATGTAAGTTATACATGTGCAGTCATGTACAACATATTTCCATTTTAGTTGTTTTGTAAAAGAAAGAAAGAAGGAGAGGGAGGGAGGAGGAGGAAGGAAGGAAGGAAGGAAGGAAGGAAGGAAGGAAGGAAGGAAGGAAGGAAGGAAGGAAGGAAGGAAGGAAGGAAGGAAATATCACTCTGCATCTGTTCATGTAAGTTTCCAGGTTTTTCTTAATTCATCTTGTCATTAGTATTCCATTATAATAATATACCACAGCTTGTTCAGTCATTCCCCAACTAATGGGCATTCCCTCAATTTCTAATATTTGCCAAGACACGAAGAACTGCTTTAAATATCTTCATACAAATAGGTCCTTTTCCTCTTTTAAAAACATATCTTTGGGATACAGACCTAGTAGTTGTATTACTGGATCAAATTGTGTGGCTTTTGGCCATAGTTCTAAATTGCTCTCCAGAAGATTTGATCAGTTCACAACTCCACCAACAATGCATTACTGTGCCAATTTTCCCACATTCCCTCCCACATTTATTATTTTCATTTTCTGTCATATTAGCCAATCTTATACATGTGAGGTAGTATTGCAGAGTTGTTTCAATTTGCATTTCTCTAATCTATAACAATTTAGAGCATTTTTACATATGGCTATAGATAGTTTTGATTCTTAGAGAACTGCCTATTCATATCCTTTGGGAATGACTTGTATTCTTATAAATTTATCAATGGAAATGACTTGTATTCTTATAAATTTAACTCTGTACTCTATATATTTGAGAAATGAAGACTTTATCAGAAATATTTAGTGTAAAAAAATTTTCCCCCAGTTTTCTGCTTTCCTTCTAATCTTGTTAGCTCTGACTACTTTGTAACCTATATGTATGCCTCACTACCATCATATTCTGAGTTTTTCTCTTCCCACATATACTAAATTTGTAAGAAACTGTGTCCCAGCTTATGGAGGGGGGTGAAAAGAGATATTTTGTAGGTACTATTTTTACTATGCCATTTTTTTGTCATTCTTTTCTGAGAATTTATTGTCTACTGGCTTACAATGGGAAGGTCACTGGTGGGGGGACTTAAGAGTTATTTTAGGAGTAGTTACCCACAAGGTACCCTAGGACTTAAAAATAATAGCTGCTTTCTAGAGAATTCAACCCTTGAGTGTTAAGTACAAGTTGGAGAAGTAGCCCCGAAAGGGTGCTACATAAGTAAATACAAAATAATTTTATGAGGGAGAGAGTGTAAAAATTTGGGGGAATTAGGGGAAGTTCCATAAAGGAGATGGTATCTAAGCTGAACTTTAAAGAGAGATTAGGACTCTTACAAATGAAGATGAGAATGCAGTATATCACAGGCATGGGAGAGAGACTATGGAATATGGAATATTGGATATGGAAGTGAAGAGTGGAATACTGATTTTGGGAAAAATGAAATGACTAATGAAATAAAGCTGGAAAAGTCGATTGGAAATTGGACTATAAAAGATTACTATAAATGTGAAGTTGAGGAGTTTCTATTTTTTTTCTAGAAGCAACATGGAATCACTAAAACTTTTTAAAGAGAGAAATTACATGGTCTTATTTGTGTCTTAGGAAGATAATTTTGGCATTTGTATGGAAGAAAGAATTAGAAAGAGAAGGAGAATGAAAATAGGGAGACCAATTAGAAACCCAAACAAGATATAATAATAACCTGACCAAGAGAAATGGCCATTTGAATGAGGGCAACTAAGTGGTTCAGTGGATAAAGTGCAGCCTTGGTGTCAAGAAGACCTAGGTTCAAATCTAGACTCAAACATTTACTGTGTGAAACCCTGGGCAACTCACCCTCTGTCGGCCACAGTGTCCTCATATGAAAATGGGAATGATTATAGCACGTACTTCCCAGGGTTGTTGGGAGGATTAAATGAAATAATAATTGTAAAGCACTTGGCACAAAGTGCTATTTAAATATTAGCTATTGTTATTCTCATTATTAATAATTAGAAAGAAAGCAATTAGATGTGAGAGATAGAGATAGATTTGACAAGACTTGGTAGTTAATTTGCCGTGGAGTATAAGGGAGAGGGGAAGACACAAGGGTGACTTGGAGCTTACAAACCTGGACAAGTAAGGAAATGGTGATGAACTCAACAGAAACAGAGAAGGCCGGAGAACAGACTGGGCTCAGGGGAAAAATGAGTTCCATTTTGTGAGACATCTATGGGACCTTTGAGTAAAGATACC
>CM053594.1:221475588-221489576 GCA_028646575.1 Pseudocheirus occidentalis | reverse complement strand
CCATATTGTATCTTTCTCTGTTTTATGGCATTTATATCAGCTGAGAAGTTATTAATAAAATAATGAGTTCAAAGCCCTCACTTAGGAAAAATCTTAACATTCAGACATAAATTTGGGGTCTGCTTGATTTAAATATTTTTGGAGAAAAATAATTTTATTAGTCTACCAAGTCAAATTCTAAAGAATGTAGCTGTAACATAGAAAAAAGGATAGCAGTAGATTCTCAGAAATTCACAGGAAACACAGATCAAAGAAAGGAGAAATCAATAAAACCCAGTCACGAATGTTAGTAAGTGATATAAAATGGATATTCTACTGTGTTATCAAGTTGGACTACACAAATGTCACTGAGATTTGGTACAATGATCCCAGACTGGAACATAGCTTAAATATGAGGACACCTTATTCGAAAGGAGGGCATTTGGATAAAGGTCAGTGAAGGAAAAAATGGAAAAGATATTGTCATTATAGAATATCTAGACAAAGAAAATGCTTAAGTATTTTGGGATATAGATAACAAGCTTGGAACAAAGGTGATATTGTAATGATGGATGGGAAGGAGGGTGGGAATTATAGGGGTATCTACTGTAGATATTTCACTGCAAAAAGGACAGTTGATAAATTCTTCACTTGCCTATATGATAATTTCATTGACCAAAAGGGAGAAATAGAAATGATGGGAATATTATTCTAGATCCAATTTTCACCAAAAAGGAGGGATTGGTTGCTCAATTGAAAATAATTGAAACCTAAGGGAGAAGTGACCACCTCACCTTAGAATATGTGATAGAGAAAAGGAAAATCAATTATTCATTCTAAATTTTGGAAGACCAGGTTTTATGGAATTCAGAGAAAGGATAATTAGGATCCTATGGCCTAAAATGCCACAGCATAAGTCAACTGAGGAGGGGTAGGAAGCTCTTGAGAAAAATCCTGAAACCATGAAAAGAAATCAATTCCAATGAAGGGTAATAGGGGGAATCATCTAAAAAGAGTGATATGGATTTAAGGAGTTCATCAACCAATTTTCCTTTGATAAAAATATGTACAGAAGATGGAATAACAAATAATGAAGAATGAAGACAAGATAATGGAATGGTCTTGTAAGGATACTATCAAGAGTGTTTAAGTTGAGAAAAGAGCTGAGGGATTCAAGTATAATATAAAAGGTTCAGATTTGTTTACTTAGCTATAATGAAAGGGGAAAGGAGACTACCATGGGAGTTCACATGTTCCTCTTCATTAGAACTTTTTTCACTGAAGGCTAAATGATCACTCATTAGGGTTGTTGCAGGGGGAATTCTTAGGTCAGAGACTTCCAAGGCCAACTTGAGATTCTCTCAATCTGTGTTGTTTAAAAACATTTCTATTCCCAGCACAATACTTTGCACATAGTAGGTACTTTATAAATAAATATCTTTTGAGTCTAAAGGAATTGAAGAAAAGGAAACAAATCTCATCAATTACTATCTGATTCAGGCCATAGTTATATACATATATTATAAAGAAGTTTGTATATACATAGATATAGTATGTATGTTTGTGTGTGTGTGTGTGTGTGTGTGTGTGTGTGTGTGTGTGTGTGTGTGTGTGTGTGATTATAGTGATGGCTACATTCTTTAGACTCTGGCTTGGTAGACTTATAAAGGTAATTTTCCTCAAAGAAGGGAGAGGACTTTGCTTTGGTGAATGGAATGCCAATAAGGGATGAAGGGGAAAGAAGGTAGAATTAATATCCAAACTCTAGAACACTGTGCTTAGCAGAGGAATGGAAGTTTTTTAAGGAAAGACAGGAATACACTGGAAAGCACTTGTGTGGCTAGAAGAGTGGCTAGAACAGTGAAGGGCCTTGAGATTGTGTAATGAGAATCAGTTGAAGGAAATGGGGTTATTTAACAGACATATACATCTCAAACAAATATATAATGATAGCTGCCTTCAAGGACATGAAGAGCATGTGAAAGACAGGTTTCACTTGTATTCGCTTGTATTCCATGGCTTTACACGGCTGAACTAAGAGCAATATAATTAGAGTTATCCCCAAGTATAGTGGGAGCAGCTAGGTGGTACAGTGGATAGAGTGTTGGGCCTTGAGTGAGGAAGATGAATTTTCATGAGTTCAAATCTGGCCTCAGACACTTAGTTAGTTGTGTGACCGTGGGCATATCTCTTAACCCTTTTTGCTTCCGTTTCTTCATCTGTAAAATGAGCTGGGGAAAGAAATGGCAAAACACACCAGTATCTTTGCCAAGAAAACTCTAAACGGGGTCATGAAGAGTTGGACATGACTGAAATAACTGAACAAAAGTATAGTGGGCTCCCTTGGGAGTTAACATGTTCCCCTTCATTAGAAGTTTTTTTTATTGTGGTCTAAATAATCACTCACTGGGGTTGTTGCAAGGGGGATTCTTAGACCACAGTCTTCTGAGGCCCAGTTTGAGACTCTCTCCATTTGTATGATGTTTAAAAATGTTTGTATTCCCAGCACAATCCCTTGCACATACTAGGTGCTTTATAAATATCTTCTGATTCTAAAGGAATTGAAAAAAAGGAACCCAAACATATCTCCCCAAGTCCTAGGCTGCAAGTGTATTGTTTCCTCTTATTATCAATTACTATCTGCCTTAGACCATACTTATAAGCCTGAACCTATCAATCCCTTTTTATCTGTTGTCTTCCAGAACTCTTCTTGCTCTCTAACATCCCTGGTAGCTATTACCGGCAGGCCTGTTTGTTCTTGGCCTTTGACACAGGAAACCTCAGAGGGAAGCTTGAAGCCAGTTAGTTGTCAGCCTTTCAATTAACTGAACTTTTGTGCTTAAACTCTTGCTCAAAGAGAGAGGCTCTTCAGAGGTGTTGATGCAGAAGGACAGCTCCCCCGCATAAACCATTGCAATAAAACCCTAAACTCTTATGGGAAGAACAGTACAGCTTTTCCAGTTTCCTAGCCTCTTGATAGTTCCTTTGATTGTCTCCTGCCCAATCCAAAGGGAATTGAGCAAGAGGGGGAAATGTTGGTCTCCATCACTTCCGTAGGAGGTAGGAAGTCTGGAGTTCCTGGTGTCATCCCTCTGTTTCCGTTCCTGTCAGTTCTCTCTCCTAACTCTGGGCTCAGGTCAGTTCAAAAGACAATGGAGATTATTTACCCAAACTTTTTATTTCGTTGAAGCTGTCAGGCAGGTTTTCTGACTGTGCACCAAACAGACTTTCTGTTGGCTCCTAGAATTAGGATTTTAGAGCTAAAAAGGCTCCTTTCTTTGGAGATACATAACTTTTTCTTTGTCTTTTTTCCTATGACCTAGCAAGCAGGCATCTTAAATCTATACAGGCCTTGGATTCTCCAAAGATAATAGTGAACTTTTATTGAGTCCAGAAGAAGAAAGAGAAAAAGTATTTTAATTAAGAAAGCTGAAAGTATTTGTACCTGCTATAGTATAAGCTGGGTTTAATTTCTGCCTTCAACACTTAATAGCTGTATGATAATGGACAAATCTTTTTAACTCTCTGAATTTCAATTTATCAACAAAATAATAATATTACTTCCCTAACTTAATGTGTCAAATGAGATGATGTATTGAAGGACCTTATAGATTTTAGATACAAAGGTCAGCTGTTCTTAAACCACTGGTATTTTCTTTTCCTAATACTTAGGGAACTTATCTTCTATTGGAAGAACAATAGGACTATGATAAGAACTCAAAGTTAATTCCAACATTTATGCTATGACCTTATGTCATAACTCCAAAAGGTGGCTGCTACTACTTTCTTTCTCTATCTTAACTGTTATGAAGGGTCCTACTTTTTATGGTAATCAAGATGAAATTGAATTCAGTGGTAAACAATTACAAGCGCTACAACTGCTATATTAGGTAATTTACTTTAAATATATGTTTTTATTGAATTTTTTTTGTTTTAAAATTCCTTCATTTCCCAGTGCATCACTTCCCCTTCTTTCTTCCAGAAAACCATCAACTCATAACAAAGAATAAAAAAGATTTTTTAAAATAGTCAACAAAACTAACCAACATATTAGAATAATTCTGAAAAGATATATAGTGTTCCACATTCATTACTTCCTCATATCTCTTTTTAGGGGCCAGGTTGGGTCATTATAATTTCATATTTTTCAATTTTAAGTGTTTTGTTGTTGATGTTCCTTCCAGTTATGTTCCTTCCTCTTAAAATCACAGCATGTATTGTTATCCTGGTTCTGCTTATTTCATGTGAATCAGTTCATGTGTCTTTCCATACTTCTCTATTCAGAACAGCCACCGTTTCTTCTAGGACGGTAACATTCAAAATCATGTACAACTTGTTTAGTCATTCTCTAAATCAATGGGCATCTACTTAGCTCCCAGTCTGTTGTTACATGAAAGGCTGTTTCAATATGAAAAAGGTAGCATCCAACTTAAGGTTCAAAACAATCACAGTAACAAAGAATCATAGATTTAGAGTTGAATGGGACCCTAGAGGCCATTTAGTTCAACCCTTTTATTTTGAAAATTGAGGAAACTGAGGCTAAGAAATGCTGTGACTTTCAAAAGAAAGTCAAAAGGCAACTGCTCCGTTTCTCAAAATTTCAATGAAATTGAAATTGGATCAGCATTTTCCCCCTTAAACATATATATTGTTCCTTATTCTGGCTTCTTGACATTTTCACTTAGATGCATCATTATCACCATCCTTTAAAACTCAATATATTCAAAATTTACCTTTTCTTCCCCCCTCCCCTAAAACCCCCCACAAATTACCATCCTCCACTTTTTTGCTTCTGTTCTTCATCATTCGGGTTCAAGCCTTCAAGACGCATCATTGCCACGCTTTGTCTTCATCTCTTGTAAACTACCAAGTCCTAGTAGTTTTTTCTCTTGGAAGGTTTTGAGTATCTATTCCTTCCTGTTCATTTCTATTTTCACTACCTCAGTTCAGAACAACACTGCACACCTGTCTTGCCATTTTCCTCTTAATTAAACTCTGATTTTATTCAACTTCCTTCTCTGTCTAATCCTACTAACCGCTGTGTGAGATGAAAGAGTTCAAAGTCTGAATCTGGGGTCAGAAAAGGTCTTTATTCTTTCTCATGAGAAAGGATTCTGCCCCTGTGGCTCAAATGGCCTCTGCCAGGGAGAGAGCAACAGGTAGAAGCCAGCCCATGGTTATATAACCTTCTAATGCAGAAACCCAACCCTGCCCCCCAACTGGCCTTCACTCTAATTGATAGGGAGGCTGGCCCACAACCTAAGTGTGGGAATCTATCTCTGAGACAAAGAACCTGGAAACACGTGGGTGTCCAATGCAAGGCCAAGAAAGCAGTTTTTTCCTTATTTGGCATATCTCATGCTGAGGTGGCACTGGGGAGGGTCTCCATTGTTCTAAGTCTCAGATTCCTGTAAGGTCAGGTGATCTCTAAACTTAGGCCTAGTGGATACTAAAGCCACTCTAGGTTTGATTTTTCAGAATGGGGAAACTTCACTGAAAATTATCCCTCAAACCACCATCAGAGTAATCTTCCTTAAACACCACTTTTTTACTATGTCTTCCCTATGAAAATCTCTTAATGGCTCATTTTCACCTACCATACTAAATGTAAACTCAAGTCAAAGCTTTCTAAAACCTAAGCCCATCCCATCTATGCACCCTTATTTTCCTGTTCCCCAACCATGCACACTTTGGTCTAGTCAGATCTGACTCTTCACTGTTCCCCATCTTATGAATGGATTAAGTAGCTATACATTTCCAAGTAAGGAATCTTGGAATCTAGGTGGTAAATTAAAGAATCACTGAATTAGTGAGCTGGCAGTTACCTTAGAAGCCATCTGGTTCAATCCACACACAAAAAGAAGCTTTACCATAACATACTCAACAAGCGGTCATCCAGACTCTGCTTAAAGACTTCCCAGGAGGGGAAAACCACCATACATATACATTCGTCTCCTTCATACTTTATTTTCTCTAGGTTTTGGAGATACCGTTCTCTCCTGGTTCCTACCTTATATGCACAACTTCAGTGTGCGCCTTACATATAAATATGTGTTGTGAATAGCCAGAGGCCATGGGGACTCTCCTTCCCTTTGTGCTGCTTCCATCTATTTTCTGACTTGGCCTCACTTAGTTCTCTGGCAGTATGAGGCCTGGTAGGGGGAGGGAAAGAAGAAGGAGGAGGGGAAGCTGTTACTCTCTGCTCTCCTTTCCCCAGTGATAATGTTGGCTCCATTAGTACCAGCACTGTCAGCACCTCCAGACTTGAGCGCATAAATGTATTATCTCATAGTTAATATCTCTTCTTCACTCCATAGTTTCCCAACTTTTGTGAGAAAATGCCCAAGATAACCCGAACTTTTATTTCTTTTGAAATGCGGATGGATCAGCCCTTGGTGTCCCTATCATTAACATCCCTCAGGTCACTGCATCTGAGAACTGGAAGGGACATCAATGGTTACCTATTCTCTGTTTTGTCATTGATACAAAGCTATGATATAGTTGAATGAGATCTGGATTTGAGTCCTGGATCTTCCACTTACTATCTCTGTGACTATAGGTAGGTTATATGAGGACTTTAGATTCAATGATGAATAAGGTCCTTCCTAATTATAACAGAGTCATGGAACTTGAGAGTTGGCAGGTACCTTAGCAACCATGTAGTCAGACCTGCATATAAAAAGAATCCCTACCATAACATACCCAATAAGTGGTCATCATGCCTTTCTTTGAAGATGTCGCAAGGAAGGGAAACCCACTACATTTTGAAGCAGTCCATTCTTTGGCTTTATCATTCTCTTTGGGCCCCAATTTCCTTCTGTGTAAAATTTGGATAATACTACTTACACTTACCTACTGCAGGATTATTTTAAGGAACTGTTGTAAACCTTAAAAAGTTTTCTATAAGTCTTCTCTTTTAGGCTATAAGCTCTCTTAATAGTTTATCCAAATTCCTATCTTATCCAATGTCTCACACAACATTTGAGACACATTAAGTGTTTAATAAACATCTATTCATAGAATCACAGGGTCACAGAGCTAGAACTAGAGGAAAACTTAGAGGTTATTTAGGTCACCTATCTCATTTTATAGATGAGGAAGCTGTTGAATGAATTTGTGACTATCTCTGAAAACAAAACAAAACCCTTAGTGACTCTCCAGAGGGTTGTGTACGAAACTACACTCTAGCGAAGAGAGAAATTTGGTCAGAAGCAATAGAACATAGCAGGAGAAAGAGGAAAACATCCCAGTCCCTGAAGGTCAAAGGAAGAAAAGAATAAAGGTGAACCAAGGAGATGACCAGACCCCATCTACATGAAGCACTGTGTTGTTGTTCAGTTGGTTCAGTTATGCCCAACTCTTCATGGGCCCATTTGGGGTTTTCTTGGCAAGATACTGGAATGGCTTGCCATTTCCTTCTCTGGCTCATTTTACAGATGAGTAAATTGAAAGCAAACAGGGTTAAGTGACTTGCAGAGAGCCACATAGCTAGTAAATTGCTGTGGCCAGATTTAAATTCATGAAGATGAGTCTTCCTGACTCCAAGCTTAGTGCTCTACCCACTGTGACATCTACCTGAGGCACCAAAGTGCAGTGGTAAGAAGACTATCTTTGGAGTCAGTAGACCCAAGTTCAAATCCCATCTCTGCCACTGACTTCCTGTTGGCCCTGGGCAGGTCACTTAACATCTCTACATCTATTTCTTCATTTGTAAAATGAATGGACTAGATATCCTCTAAGATACTTTCTACCTTTAAATTTATGATGCTATGTCTCACATAGGGTTTATCCTACTATGAGGCCCTGGACCTACACAATTCCAGACCACATCACATAGGGACTCTGTCCCTGCCTCCTTGCATAGATTTCCCCACAACCCCTAGGCCCAGACCTATCTTTCACTCCCTCCAAGTTCTTAATGGAGGGCCCTGTACTAGGCACTGGGAGCCACCAAGTGTCTGGGAACTTAGGCAGACTCCCCTCTCAATACCCAGAATCTGGGGAAAATGAAGAAAGATCAAGGGCTCCTGCAGTGAGAGATTCAATCTGATTGTGCCAGTTTGGAATTTTGAGCTCAGTTCTCCATGAAACCATTGTTATGTGTGGTGGGTTGGGTTCTTACAACTCTCTGTATGGTGTGATATTTAAGGTACCTTTGATTTAAATGGGGGCTAGCTTGGCAACTTTGTTGTACGGAACATATTAGACATAAACTTTTAGAATGCTGTCATTCAGAAGCCAGGGCAACATGGGATAGTAGAAGAAGCTAACCCTTTGACCTTCTACCTGTGTGACAGTGGACAAGTTATTTTACCTCTTTGGGCTTTAGAATCCTCATTTGTAAAATGGTGGTGATGGGGTGGGGTTGTTATATAACCAAAATATTCCTTCAAACTCTAAATCCTATGCTCCTCTGACTAGACACAGCGCTTAGCACATAGTAGATACCCAAATTTTTGTTGATCTTTTGTTGTAGTCTAGTTGTTTTTTAATAGTCTGACATTGTGATCCCATTTGGGGTTTTCTTGGCAAAGATACTGGAATGGTTTGCTATTTCCTTCCCCAACCCATTTTACAGATGAGAAAACTGGGGCAAACAGGGTTAAGTAACTTGCCCAGGGTCACACAGCTCATGTCTGAGGCTAGATTTGAACTCATGAAGGTGATTCCAGGCCTAGTACTCTATCTACTATGCCACCTAGTTGTCAATTGATCTCTTATTTTATCATGAAGCCTCTAAATCAGCAGTTCTCAACCTGTGGGTTGCGACCACTTTGGGGGTTGAACAGCCCTTTCACAGGGGTTGCCTAAAACCAACAGAAAACACATATTTCCATTGGTCTTAGGAACCGAGATACTGCTCCTCTATCCATCTCCAGGTGGGTCTGCCCACATGCAGATACACCCACAAATGACTATTAAAGGGTCACTATATTAGGAAGGTTGAGAACCACTGCTTTAAATCATCATGAAGTACCAAGTAGCAAATTGAGATCATTATACAGATAGTTTGGGTCTTAGATTACCTAAATTTTTATATAGTTTTTACCAAGTTTGAAAATTTTCAAGAATGGGCTCAGTGATAGATAGTATGTCTCTTTTCTAAGGACTAGCCCAGTTAAGTAAGGTATGACACATCACTGTGTAGACTGCCTAGTGGTGTCACACTCAAATAGAAATAGATCCCTCTGGCTGCATATTGACTTTGAAAAACACAAATGAGCATGTTCTGTGTTGTGTTGTATTCCTATTTATTTTGTTAAACATTTCCCACTTTAATTTTCATGCAGTTTAGGCCTCACTAGGGAATGTACTAGCTACTTGGCCTTAAGTGTGACATCTGGGATATAGGATCATGATATTTTGGGTCACAACTCTCACTAAATCATAGGAGGGCTATAACGTGGGTCATTGGAGGATATATGCACATGAGTGACATTACAGATGCTTGAAGTACCGACATGTGTAGATGCTTAATCTAATGTTCCCTAGTAGGCTAATTGCATGATTGAATTCAATCGAGCAAACATTTATTAAGAGGTTACTATATAAGGACAAAACCAAAACATTCCTTTGATTTCACGAAGACAGGATGTTCTGTTGGTGAAGGGAATACAACATATACGCAAATATGTATAGTACAAAGGAAATTGGGAGAAGGGTGTGACTTAGGAATATCAGGGAAGGGTTCACAGAAGTGGAAGAAGTAAAAATGAGCCTTGATGGAAGACAAGGATGTAGAGAGAAGGAGGCCTGAGAGACAGATTGTGCAAATTCTTAAGGTTCACAAGGGGTAGTGTGATAAAATGAGGCTAGAAAGTAAGTGGGATCCAGATTGTGAAGGATCTTGAATGACAGGCAGGAAGTGGTGTAGACTGTGGGGGAGAAAGAAGTTTTGGCACAGTTACTTAGAGGAATGGGACAGCCAATAAATGAGAATAGGAGGCAGCTAGAGGTTGCAGTGAATAGAACACTGAGGCTAAGGTCAGGAAGACCTCAGAAGGTCTTTAGCGGTGCAATTCTGGGCAAGCTACTTAGTCTCTGTTTGCCTCAGCTTTCTCAACTGCAAAATGGGGTTATCAAAATAATAGCATCTACCTCCCAGGGTTTTTGTACAAATGAATTAGATAGTATTTGTAAAGTTCTTAGCACTGTACTTGATATGTAGCAGGTGCTTAAATGTTATTCTCTTTCTTCTTCCAAAAGCACTCATCCAATTATTAACTGAATTTGACATAAATAGGATGTTAATGTCTTTAACTGGGCAGAAAGGCTCAACTATTTTGTAGGGATTAAAAATACTATAATAGCAACAAAAATAATTTATGTTTAAAGTTCATCAGGGTTTCTTCCACTCAAAACACAGCTGCCCTTCACCCCCCAACTTGGTGATAGGTAGAATTATGCATACTTTAGGTACAGATAGGGAAAAAATCCTTTAGCAGAAAACACTGAAATGATTTGTGAACTAACCAATTTTGGAGAAAGGAAATAACAGTACATTATTGGCTCTGGAGCCAGAGAACCTGGGTGAAAATACAATGTTGACACTATCTATGTGACCTTGGAAAGTCCCTTTCTGGACCTCAGTTTCTTCATTGGTAACATGACAGGTTTGGAGTTGACGGAACCTCTGAGGTTCTTTCCCATCCTAGATCTATAATTCTATGAAAATAATAGAAACTAAAACTGCTATCGCAAGTATAATCTGTCTTCCTTTCACACAGAATATTAGATGATTCAGTGACTGGCCTATCATTAGCCTAATGTTGAACTCAAGTTGTGACATGCATAAAGAGCAAGCAAGACTTTTCTTTCCATTCCCAGAGAACATTCTTCCTTTTTAGCCAGGGATTCCCTTTCAGATCGCCCGGAGACAAGGCTTCCTCCAGTTAGGCCTGGCTACAGATAAATCCTGACTGGCCTCAGGTTCTGTAAGGTGTGAAAGACAGCTGTCTTTCAAATACCACAAAATTGTTGGCTCTGTCTTCCTCTTGGATACACACATGCACGTGTGATGTATACACATGTAGGTACATATATGCACATCTGTACACCTACCTCTCTATCGAGTGTGTATGTATTTGGTATATGTGTGTGTGTGTGTGTGTACTTTTCACAATGCCTGGCACACAGCAATCACTTAAGTTCTAGCTGATTGACATATCTATATCTGTATCTATATCCATATGGATCTATGTAAAGATATTAATAATGATAATAATGACAATAATAACTAACATTTATTTAGCTCTTGCTGTCAGCCAAGCACTGTGCTAAGCACTTTGCAATTACAATCTTATTCGATCCTCATCTGATCATGGGAGATAGGTGCTATTATCCCCACTCTACAGATGAGGAAGCTAAGACAGACAGAAGTTAAATGACTTACCCAGGGTTATACAGCTAGTGTCTGGGACTGGATTTGAACTCAGGTCTTCCTAACTCCTGGCCCAGTGCTCTAGCCACCTTGCCGCTCATCTACACATACGTACACACACACGAACATAACATATATGTATGTGCATATGTATATATATTCATATGGACGTATATTATGAATAGTTATCAGTTCTGTACAACTATGCATGAGTTCAGTTGCTTCAATCTGATTTCTTGTATGATAAGGACACCAATTCAATTTCAGAATCCCCACCCCCATTCCTAACCTGTGCTCACGTTTATGCAGGTGAAAAGAGCTCAACTCATTTCTCTAAAGTAAAACAGTTGAGAAAGACACAATTAGCATCCTAAGCATCTTACCCTCACTGAAGAGTAAAATCCACCAATCCAAGGCAAATAAACTGGCTTAAAAAAAAATATCAGTTGATAAAAATCAAGGCTTTTCAAATACTTCTCCAGCAGAAAATGTTGAAAGGGAATGGAAAAAAAAAGACCTACTCCAAAGGACAAAGAGAAATCTGAGACACCAGGTTAAGCAACAGAGCTAATGGTGCTTCTGTCTTTTCAAAGGATAAAAAAAGCCATGGCAGATAAAGATCATATTTCCTGGTTCAGTGGAGGAGTTGAGCATTATGGAACACATTCTAACCTCTCATGCTTTCCCCTCATAGGAGATTAGAAACAGGCCCAAACAGGTTACAGTAGCAAAGAGTTAATTTTTTTTTTTTGAGAACAAAACAAACATTAGCTTTAGATGTTATTCCCAAACAAGTGGACTAAAGATAAGTTCACATTTTGATCAGAATTCTAAGAATTAGAGAACAAACATTCTTAAAACCAACGTGCCCAAGCTGAAGTCAGCTTATCTCAAATATGTTAGTAATTAACAAAAAACAAGTAATTCTATTTTGTTATGTAGTGGGGGGACTTAGAATCAAGAACTTTGACCTCTCAACCTGCTGACATACTCTGGTCATTTTTGTTAGCTTTGAGATGATAAAAAACAACATTTTTCTTAGAATTGGATGGTTTGGTTTTGTTTTTTGGTAATTTCTTTAAAGGACATCAAGTTGAAACTAGATGGATGCTTAAAATCAGGTTTACAATTATATTATTACTAATGAAAACTCAGCTAATATAGCACTTCAAATATTTTCAAAGTCCTCACCTCACACCATCCCTGGATATGTATGATCAGGCCCATTTTATAGATGAGTAAACTAATGTTCAGAAAGGTTAAATGACTTTCCCACAGTCATATGGCTTTCACATATGTCATATGGTCACATAGTTCAAAGAGCTTGAACCAAGATCATATAATTTCATTAAATTCTACTATACATGTAGAAAAAATATGTATCAATTTCACACTGGTCCTTCCTCATGTAGCAAACTTTTGTAGTGCTACAGTTTGATAGGGATACTGTCCTAAATCTAGGAGGTGTGCTGTTATATTTGATCTAATAAAAAAGAAAACAAGAGAATAGTGAGGGACGTAGAATATAGTTTTGGCTTTAAAAAAAAACTACCTGTGATGTCAGTGGTATGGGGAACTCCCTGATGGCATCTTTTACAAGTGGAGCTCAATCCCTAATCTGCCTTATCAGGAAAAGACTCGACCTCTGATTTCATTGGCGTAGGAAAGCCCTAGATGAGGAAATGTCTACCAAGGTACCTTAGCCCCTCTTCTTCAGTTTCTAGTCTGAGGGAGTTTCTCAGAATACTAAGGGGTAACACAGCCAGTTGGTCTCAGAGGTGGGGCTTGAACTCAGGTTATACTGGTTATGACACTAACTCTATTCTCTCTGCCCCAACTGTCATAGCTGTGGAAATTTAAGATTTGCAAGGCACTATGCCTATGTTATCTCATTTGATCTCAAAATAACCCTGGGAGATATGTGCTATTATCAGCCCCATTTTACAGGAGAGGAAACTGAAGCTGAAGGAGGCTAAGTGACTTGCCAGGTGTCACACAACTGGTACGTGTCCAAGTAAGAATGAAACTCAGATCTCCTGGACCCGCAGTCCAGAACTCTGTGTACTGTACCACTCAGCCCATATAACTTCCTTATAAGGGAACAGACATTTGGTTCCAGTAACTCCCTATTCATCCTATTTCTGCTCATTAGTATCTTACCAGGCCATCCATTACCCTTGTTCTGGCTAAACTCTCCTCTTGACCCAATCTCAATCCTTGAATCAACCAGTGCCACTCTTTCCTTCCCTCTACTTTTGAACGCCAAGCTCTCTTATTCTGTTGTTGCTCTGGCCTTTCCAAACCCCCATCCCAGGTTTACTTCCCATCTGCCTGACTGCTCTGGCTCTTTTTCATATGCTGGCGAAAGGACTTAAAGGAAGTCCCGAACCTATACATTTATATTATCTAGTTGTAACTGTTCCTTCATTGCTTTCTACAATGAAGTGATCCTTTTACTTCTCCTTAATTGATTCCCCATGCCATTGGTGTCAAACTCAAATAGAAAGGAGGCCTTACTAAACCTTAGTAAGGATCTCTGCAGGCCACAAATCAGCTTGGAAAACCACAAATGAACCTTATTCTGTGTTTCATTGTACTTTTACTTATTTTGTTAACTATTTCCCCATTA
>CM053594.1:221440719-221475088 GCA_028646575.1 Pseudocheirus occidentalis | reverse complement strand
ATTTATATTCCCTTCAACTATCTTCATACTGAGAAAAATTTCATAAGTTATAATTATTGTTTTTCCATGTTGGCATGTAAATAGTTCAACTTTGATAAGTTCCTTATGAATGTTTTTCCATGTTTACCTTCTCATGCTTCTTGTATTTGAATGTCAAATTTTCTATTCAGTTCTGGTTTTTTCATCAAGAATGCTTGGAAGTCCTCCACCTCATTGAATGACCATATTTTCCCCTGGAACATTATACTCAGTTTTGCTAGGTAGGTGATTCTTGTTTTTAATCCTAGCTCCTTTGTTCTCTGGAATATCATATTCCAGGCCCTTGACCCCTTAATGTAGAAGCTGCTAGATCCTGGGTTATCCTGATTGTGTGTCCACAGTATTCAAACTGTTTTTGGCAGCTTGTAATATTTTCTCCTTGATCTCAGAATTCTGGAACCTGGCTATTATATTCCTAGGAGTTTTCTTTTTTGGGATCTTTTTAAAGAGGTGATTAGTGAATTCTTTCAACTTCCATTTTGCCCTCTTGTTCTAAAATATCAGGGCAATTTTCCTTGAGAATTTCTTGAGGGATGATTTCTAGGTTCTTTTTTTGGTCATGACTTTCAGGCAGTCCAATAATTTTTAAATTGTCTCTCCTGGATCTATTTTCCAGGTCAATGGTTTTTTCAAGGAGATATTTCACATTACCTTCTATTTTTTTCATTTGTTTGGATCTGTTTAACAGTATCTTGATTTCTCATAAAGTCATTTGCTTCCATTTGCTCCACTCTAATTCTGAAGGAATTAATCTGTTCAGAAAGCTTTTGAGATTCTCTTTCTAAATAGCAAATTCAACTTTTTAAGGCATTCGTCTCCTCATTGGCTTTTTGGGCCTCCTTTGCCATTTGACTTAATCTGTTTTTTAAGTTGTTATTTTCTTCAGTCAGGTTGTTGACTCTTTTCGTGATTTTCTTGCATTGTTCTCACTTCTCTTCCCAATTTTTCTTCCACTTCTCTTATTTGGTTTTCAAAATCCTTCTTAAGCTGCTCTATGGCTTATAAACTGTCTACATTTTCCTTGGAAGCTTTTGGTGAGGGAGTTCTGACACTGTTGTGTTCCTCCTGTTCAATGCTTTGATCCTTTTTGTCCCCAAAAAAGGAATGTAAAGTTGCATTGCTGGGTTTGCTTTGCTTCCTTTGCCTACTCATGTTGCCAGTCAATTATTTGACTTTTAAGTTCAGTAGAACTCTGCTTTCAAAGGGGAGAACTCTGTCCCAAATTGTAGGGGTTTTCTCAGCTGCCGAAACTATTAGGAAGCCACCATTTCTGCAGGCTACACTAGCTTTAGCTCACTGAAAACACACCTCAGGACCACCACCCAAGACTGTGATCCAATCCAGACAGCTCAAGGCAAGAGCATGTAGTCTCTGAATGCAATCTGCAGGCCCCGGAGCTTCTGAAGCAGCCATGTGGAGGTGGCTGCAGGGCCATTGCTTCAGCCACTCCTAGCTCTCGGGCAGTTGGCCGGACCCTCTCCCCTGAATTTATCCAAGTTCCACTGACCTTTTACTTAGTCCTTGTTTCTTATGAGTTG
The DNA here is from genome assembly GCA_028646575.1 of Pseudocheirus occidentalis. Lineage (NCBI taxonomy): Eukaryota > Metazoa > Chordata > Mammalia > Diprotodontia > Pseudocheiridae > Pseudocheirus > Pseudocheirus occidentalis. The sequence continues at coordinate 221,473,511 of CM053594.1, read as the reverse complement.
GTAGTTCTGGAAAGCACCATAGCTGCACAATCCAGGCTTGGCTTGCTCTGGTAGCTGTAGTGCTCCAGCCACAGATTCATGTGGTGCTAGTCAAGCGCACTGCATTGAACCCCTTCCCATCTGCCTGCCAGGCTGCCTTCAGAGGGAGCTTTGATACTCTGTCATTTTGTGAGTTCTGGAGATTTAAAATTTGTTTAGAGTCATATTTTATAGGTATTTGAGGTGGTTAAGGGGAGAGCTACAGAGTTTTGCTGTTTCTATGCTGTCATCTTGACTCTCCCCTCTCCCCAATATGTTTTAATGGTCTAATAATAATTTGTCATTCAGAATAGTAAAGTAATGCTTTCCAGAGTCTTAAATCTGCTAAGTAGTTTCTCTTTTAAATATACAAAATATTTTACAAATTAAGTCTTTTCTAGGTAATCTTTTCTCCAAATGTGCAAATATTTGTAGTTTTTTTTTTCTCTATCTAGCTAGAAATGGCCACACTATAGTTCTAATCTGTTGCTTCATCATGGCTTGGAAGTACCATCTAACTCATTAAAGGCTGCACCAGAACAATGAAGTTTCTGGGTGTCCTACCAAGCTGGAAAGATCTTGAGTATGGCATCTGGGTGGATAGTATGTCTATCATCTGAGGATCAGCCATAGTAAATCTGAGGAAGCTCACCACCACAAGGTTGGGGTAAGGAGTTCTTTCAGTCACAGCAATTCACAAAATCTATTAAAGCAAAAGGGTTTGCCATCTGGTTGAGTGGTTTTAAAATATCCATGTGAATGACCTCACATATCCTCAAAGTATGGAGGCACATGAAGTCAAAATAACTGCCCTTCTTTTTTCCTGAACATTTGTGTTTGGGACATTTGTGTTTGATACTGGGAACTCTTTGTCTCAAGTTTATTTTTCCCATGTAGAAAGAAATTAAGTAACTTCAGATATGTAGGAAGAAGCCTCTATATTGATCCAAATTTATTTCCTGGGAAACATTTTCTAAGTGAATGATTTGGGTTAAGTCCAATAATTGTAAAAGTGTGATTTTCATGTGATAAAGATAAAAAGGTCTGCAGAGGAGCTTCTTCTTGACTTTAGGAGAGAAGAGCCCCTCTACTTTGATTATATTGAACTTTAAGATGCCTAGCACCACATGCTGTAGGTAATTTAAACAGCTAAAATGAAAGAAAAATCTAGCTAAGGTTATTTTCAATGCCACAGACTCACAGAATTCAAAATTACCTCAAAAGAGTGTAAATTTTTTCTAATTTCCAACAACACCTTTAGCTTCAGTAATGTAGCTTAGTTTGACCAACTTCCATGATAACATTTCTTTAGAAAAATGGCTATTTTTAAACTGTGGACCACCTGAATGGATAACTAAATATGATAACTAAAATACTAATACCTGGTGATTCTGTAGGACTTGAAGTTTTGCAAAGCGCTTTATATTCATTATCTCATTGATCTCACAACAAACATTTGAGGTCAGTGCTGTAGTTATTTTTAGCCCTATTTTACAGATGAGGTTGGGCTGAGAAAGATGAAATGACTTATCCATTATCATATAATTAGTAAATGTCTAAAACGGAATTTGAGTCCAGGTTTTACTGATTCCAGGTCCAGCGCTGATGTGAGGCTCAATCTTTTGAGCTGTTACTATTGGACTAAGTATCATGAGTGTCAGATTAAAACATTTCTGTCCCCTCTAAATCTTTTGCTGTAATTTCGAAGTATTGTATAGTTAACAAAAATCTATTTCCCATTCCTTATTTTCCTGTATGCACATGCATACAAATACACTACCCCACCATACACACACACATACACATAAATTCACCACAAATATACTCCCTTGCTATACACACACACACACACACACACACACACACACACACGTTTTACTTTTTTCTGTCATTCCATTCCAACTATTAGGTTATAAGCAAGCTGTTATGTAAGAAAATGATAGGATTTTTTTAAACTACAAGAAAAGTCATGACATGAATAATACTTTGCAAATTAGTTCGTTAATGACACAACTTGACATTTAGCAAACTTGATTTAAATTTAAAAAAATTTTTAAATATAGATCAAAATTGGTTTGATACTCAAGTTTTCCCCCTTCCTGCCTGCTAATTCTTGATCAGTAGATTTATGCAATACTTTAAATTACATGTACTTATCTTCAAGGTTAATTGACTCCTATCTCTAAAAGTCCATAGATAAGTCAGCATTTGTCAGTAGATGTCTGTAGAAAGTTCATGCCCCCCATTCCTTTCCCCCCATTCCTGGTGAATAACTAGCTTTTTTTTAAGTCAATAGGATTTTAAATTTTAACTAAGTATTTAAAGCAGTAATACTTCGATTCTATATCTCTTCCTGCTTCTTCATTTTTTTAAATGCTAAAATTCTGCCACTTTTCTAGAGGCAAATGGTGTAGTGGAAAGATGGCCATCTTTAGTCAGCAAGCATCTTTCCTAGGCCTACTACCTTCCAGTTTGTCACCTCTACCCTTGACATAACTTTTGTCATTCATTTTAATTAATGGTACATAAACTTTCTATCTCCTGTCTGAGCCAACTTGTATTTTCATTGTGGTAGACTTCTTGTAACAATGACAACACCAATAACAATAAGAATAACAACAACAATAATGACAGTAACTAACATTTATGGGGTATCTGCTATGAGCCAGAGGCTGTGCTAAGTAAGCACTTTATAATTATTATCTCATTTGATTTTCACAAAAACCATGGAAGGGAGGTGCTATCGTTATCCCCATTTTACAGTTGAGGATACTAATTCAAATAGAGGTTAAGTGACTTGCCTAGAGTCACACAGCTAGGAAGTATCTTAGGATTTGAACTCAGGTCTTCTTGACTCAAGGCCTGCACTTTATTCACTGTGCCAACTAGATAAACAGAAATGTTCGACCTATCCTTCAGAAGTTTTCTCTCCCTTCCTGTTTCTTTACTATTTACTTCTGAGGGTTCTGTAGGAAGGCATTTGATTGATATTGACTTACTGATTTTGTTCTTTGCACTCATCTGACTTCACATACCCACCTTAACCTTTTGAATTTTATTTTCAATAACTGATTAAGGAATCTTGAATTTCTGATGCACTTGGCTCCTGGGCTCTTTTCCATGTGTTTCTTTTTGTGGTCCTTTCAATGGGCAGACAAATTGAGACCTGGGAAAGACCTTAGCTTAAAAAGGCCAAGGTCTCCCACTGTATCTAGGCCGTTGTTAGTCACCTTGACCTATGTCTTGCTGCTGGATTCTGGTGACTCTGGAAAAGAGAGTGGGACTGGTGACTTGGCACTTGCAAGTCAAAACATCACCTTCTTGAAGTCTTCAGTCCTCTTCAAGAATGAAGGATGAACAACAACTTTTCTACTACATGTACAAACTGCATCTATCTCCAGAAAGTCTTAGTTCAATGCTTCAAGTCATGGACCAACCTGGGTTGTCAAAACCTGTGCCACAAAGTCATCAAAGGCTCTGCTGACTGAGTAATCTCAGGACACATAAAGTTCACACTGTGCATCACTCTGGAAGCCATTCTCTTATTTTGCTATTGCCCCTTTCTCAGGACATGGATGGTTAAATTATTATTATTATTATTATTTTGTTTTCACTACAAGTCATTTCAAACCCACACAGTGATAGTGCAATGCCAACTTGGGGTATTACTTCACTAACATTTAACAGTTAAAAAACTGCAGAACATATCAGTTCCTCCAGGGGATGGCAGAAGGTGATCAAATATATTTTACTATACTCTTTGGGTTTGTCTCTTTCTCACCTTATCAACACTTTTATCTTATCTTTAAAAGCAAGACTAAATGGCAGTGACTTTGCATAAATCTTTCCCATAATAATGTACCACAAATGGCAAGTATCAGTATGAGAAAGTATGAAAAAAGTCACAGGAACACAAATTCCTTTGGTGAACTAATTGAGGGGAAAATACCCAGTTCTAGTACCTCCCATCAATATAACCTACCTCTTTTTTTGGAAACACAAAGTTTCCCACAACCACAGTCATCTATGCAATTTGTGGAAATTACAGTTAAGTGCTTCAGGACACAAATAGAAACATGGAAATACCTACATAACCCAATGACACATATTACTGCCTGGTTGAAAAAAAATGAATCTCTTTAAGGATGTGTGTCTTGGCAATGCCTTGATTCCTTATGGCCTTTAGAGGGAAATGAAATCCACTTTCCCTTGCCCAATACTTTTCAAAAAAGAGAAGGCATATGTCTGCTTCCCAAGGCATGCAGCCCTTGCCACCCAAGCAAGGCCTGAGATAGGTGTACTGTTCAGCAACCAGAAGAAATATTGCACCTACAATTTGTAGCTTTAATTTCCTTTGAGTTTAAGAAGGCTCAGCCTTGAACAGGAGACCAAGCCTCATAGGATGAACTTTTGGATCCTAGGTCACAGAGGGTGATTTCATTTTGCTCATTTTCTACCTGTGGTAATTCTGCGTTTCTGTCAGAGTAACTTCTACCACCTCATCCTTTTTAATTTACCTAGGAGGCCACAGCATGGAACACCCTTTAATCCCCATGAATTTTCAATTTATCTTTTTCATTGGTCGCACAGATGTAATGCTACAAATCATGGTGGTTCTTTTAGTTTTAGAGTTATATGAGTAACAGAATTGCTGAATATTTTAGGAAATTACGTACTATAATTTACCATATGAATGTCTATTTTTATTTCCTTTAAAAAGTGCTTTTTAATGACTCTAGTGTTCAAAGGCCTTGCGCTAAATATATAGTTTCTATAGACCTTATAATTGACACGGAGGAAGGAATAGAATTATTAAATTTTCTTTTTTCTCATGAAGACCTTTCTCAACACCTTACCTGTTTCACAGGGCTGTGAGGAACAGGGTTTGTAAATTTCAGTTCACTATAGAAATGTGCAATTAGAATAATTGTATTTGTGCATTCCAAGCATTGTGAATTAGAAACCCTGTCTAGTTTTTGGATTATAGACATAACTTTTCTTGTATGGACTAAATAGGATGATTTTGTTTTTAAATATATGTGCATACATGTGTATATTATATTGGCATACATATTACTTGTATGCATATTTTACACTGTTATATACATGCATGTATTGTGTTTGCACATGCATCAAGACATATGTATTATAAACCCATATTATAAATGTGTGTATTACACATGTCTATTATATTTGTATATACATTACATACATGTGTGTATTATATCTGTACACATATTACATGCATGTGTAAATTATATTTGTAAACATATTACATATATATTATGTGTTAGAGAAGATGAGGATTATACAAAGGTCTTTGGAATTGGCATTTAAGAAGTCATTGATGTCTCTGTGGAGAGTAGTTTCTGTGGTGTAATAGAAGCAGAAGCCAGACTGCAAAGGGTTAAAGACTCATAGGTAAAAAGTATAAGCAACTATTTCTAGAGATCCACCAGTTGGGGCTAGGAGAGAGAATACTTTGATAGGTGGACAGGATTGAGGAAAGACTTGTTTAAGGTATAGGAGAGCCAAGTATCAAATATATGTTCAAATATAGTTTTCCTCATTTCTAAAAACAATAAATATTCCCTAGATACTTCTCAAGTACAAAACTCTTATCTTTCACTTTACCTCCCCAGATGGATTTCTAAGAAGTACAGTTTTGCTTATAAGTATTGCTTAAACTTCCTCACTATCTGCTACTTCCTTAGTCCTTTGCAATGTGACTTATTATACATGTAATCACTCTCTCCAAGTTCACCAGTGACCTCTTACATTCTAAACCCAAGGGCCTTTTTTCATCCCTCATCTTCTTCAAACTCTCCGTCTGACCCTGTTGAAAACTCCATCTTACTTGATCATTTTTCCTTAGTTTCTGTGACACTGCATATTTTTTGGTTCTCCTACTTTTCTGATAACTTCTTCTCAGGCCCTTTCCTTGTTTTCTCTTCCTTTTGCCACATGCTAAGTGTTAATGTTCCCCTAGTTTTTACCTCGAGATCTATTATCTCCATATTCTTACTTTCTTGGTAACCTTTGATTTAGTGATCACCTCTATACAAATAGTATACAGTGTGTATGTATTACATACACATGTATATATACATGTATGTATATGTGCGTGTATATGCATGTATACATATACAGACACACACACATATATATATAATAGATAGATAGATAGATAGATAGATAGATAGATAGATAGATAGATAGATAGATAGATATGGGGTGTATGGGGTATGTTCATGGAGGACTATCACCTCTGCTATGAGGACTTACTGAGCCCTTTTCAGGCTGCTCATCCACCTTTGGTGTTCACCTACCACCAAACTCTTACCTGTGGCTCCAAGAAGCTGTAGCATGTGCAATGGCCATACCCTAGTAAATCTCTCACTGATAGTCAAAACCAGGTTAAGGAGAATCAAAAGACCTCAAACCCAGAGGCATGTGGAGACTTCCCTTGTTGCAGTGGGCCTACGAGAACAATTTGTCACAACAGCCATGAAGGCAGCTGAAGTAGGTATTAGATGCCAAGGTCATTCACTGCATCCTGAGTCATCACCAATTGTCTCGACTTTTGTCTTGCCATTGTATTTTGATGACTCCAGAGGAGAGAGTGAGGCTGATGATTTTGTGCATCTCTTTAAATACAATTCACCTGCAAGTCAAGATATCAGTTTGTTCCTCTTCAAAAAAGAATGAACAACATATGCACATGCATATGCATAGACACATATACTTGTATGTGTGTATACACACACACACACACTCACATACATACATACATACATATCCAACTCCAATGTCCAACTTGCATTCCAATCCCACATAACTAGTAGACTATGAAATAGTTCCATCTGGATGTGCCATCAATACTTAAAATTCACCATATCCAAAACTAAACTTACCTTTCCCACCAAATCTCCTTCTCATTTTCTTTTTCCTATTGATGACACTACTCTTCTCCAAGTCAGCCAGGCTGTAAGCTTCCAACTCATTCATAACTCTTTTCTCTTCATTGAATTATTCAATTTTACTGGTTCAACATCAATAATATCTTATACCTACCTCTACTTTTTTACATCCACTGCCATTTTTCTAGTTCAGGTTCTTACTAACTTTTGTTTGAAATATTGTAACTCTACAATCTTTCCTCTCTACAATTCATTCTTCAAACTTCACTGATTTAACTATATCATTGGTTTAGCTAGCACCTAATTGGTTTAGCCAAACCTAATCCTATTCAGTTCTTATATATCTTCTGTCTCAGCTGCTAGAGTACTTCCTGTAAGTCCTTTCATATTCCATGGCCACTGCTGTAGTATTTATCCATATCTGTTAGACCTCACTCTTGGGATATGACTGGCCCATATCCTTTCCTAAACTGTTTATTTTCTGGATAATATTCTTCATGCCACTTCTTGTGCACAAGTTATCAACAAAAACATCTAGTAACCTACTTATCCCATGATATATATCTTTTCATTACCCTCTGGGTAAGCACTTTTTTTATTTGTCAGAAACTGTGGTGTTAAAGGAATCACAATTTTTTTAATCACTGAGGAAATATTGGTATTTTAGATATTGTGGGGGGGGGTTGTTTATTTTTTGGTTAGAAATCAGTTCAGGATACTTAAAAACTGCACAAATGCCCAAATGTAATTCAGTCTACCACCTCTTCCTAGTCAAGGGTATGGATATTTTATGGGTTGTATCTTCTTCAATGGAACTTTGCCAACTTCATAAAGTGCATCAGGGACTGAGGCATTTGCATAGGTTGTATCATATTTAGTGTCTTATTCTCATCTCTACTTTTTCTTCTAATTTGATATAGATTTTTACTTTTGATCTAGCTAACCAATTATCTACTTGAACACCTAAAGCCAATTCTGATATTTCTCCCATATCAGTAATGCATCACTTCTCATTTGTTAATATATAGATAATTTCAGATATTTAATACTATTATTACAAGGTCAGTGAAAAGATTGTGTTAGGAAACATGTAAAGAAAGCAGAATGAGAGGTGACCAAGAATACAGCTTCCTATCCACCCCAAATAAACTAAAGAAATGCCTGAAAATCAATCAAATACAGTGATGACAAGAAGAAGAAAATCAAAGAAACCCACCAGAAGGTAATTTTCACAGGAAAAAAATAGTTGATGGCCCATCTCAATGGCACAGCTTCCCATTCACAAGGCCAAGAAACCTAGGATGATCCCAAATTTATTGTGGCAGCTGTAGTTTTATACAAAGACATTTGGAGTTAATTCTCTGGCAGGATCCCAGGTGGCACCCCACTCCTTCTGTAGTCTGAGGCCCATGAATAAGACTAATATAGTGCTTATAAGAAGGAGATAAGGTAGCTGCAAATTATGGAGCCTGTTCAAAAAGTCTATATGGCACAAGAAGTAGGGTATTAGTAACAACAATTTAATTAATTTTTTTGTACAGCCATTGGGAAAATATGTAACAACAATAATTTGCTACATATATGGAATAATTTATGAGATGGTGGAATAAAATCTAATATGCTTCAGGCAACTCTTAAAAGTCAGAAATAACAATCATGTTTTCAGACAAAGAAACAATAACCATTGAAAATATTAAGAAAGATAAACAGGAAAACTATATTATACTTGAAGGAACAAAAGAAAATTTAAAAATTATATTATTAAATATATATTCACTAAATGTCTTCGTGTCTAAATTTTGAAAAGACATGCTGACTAAAAACATAATAGTTGAAGATTTGAATGTTCCTTTTTCAGAGCTGGATAAATTCAATAGGAAGATTTTTTTTTTAAAAAGGAAACTAAAGAGCGGAATAGATTTCTATTGGGGGGAGGGAGAGCAATTTGACTTCCTGTGACAACTTCTAAATGACAGTATTAAAGAAATATTAATATATATATAAAATATATGAACACATATTTCTCAGCATCACACAATAACACAACAAAAATAATTACAGAATCATAATAAATCATACATTTAAAAAGTCAAAAATAATAAATGAATCTTCTATAGACCATAATGCACAAAAAAGGAAAATATATTTTTTAAAAATACAGAGTTAAATAGGGACTAAGTAATGTTATTCTGAATGATGAGTGGGTAAAAAATAACAATCAATAATTATGTCAAAGATAAAGATGACAGTGAAACAGCATACCCAAACTTCTGGGGTATTGTTAAATCAGTCCACATAAGAATTATACACATGTAAACATACATGTATATATCTTTGTATACACATATACATACATATCTCTGAATACTAATATTGATAGCATTTTAAAAGAGAGGAATGATGACTTGCAGTTGAAAAGAATAGCAACCAAGGGAAGTTCAAAGGAAGAAAGCTTGAAAACTTGAGAAGTTTGAAAATAGAAACAAAATAGAATGGAGAAACAAAATTAAAAGCCGTTCTCTTAAAAAGACTAACAAAATTGACAAGTCCTTAACTAACCTGATCAGGAAAAGCAGAGAAAAATCAAATCACCAAAATAAGATATGAAAAAGGAAAATTAACAAGACAAAAAACTAAAAGATTATCACAAACTATTATATACAATTATATGCCAGCATAACCAAGAATTCAATGGAAGTGGATAGTTATTTACAAAAATACAAAGTATCTAGACTAAGAAAACAAATTGTAGCTATTTTCAAACAACCCAATCTCAGGAAACCAAATTAATTATGCCAGAAATGATTTGCCAGGAAAAAAAAATCTCTAGCTATACTGATTTACCAGTGAATTCTATCAAAAAAAATTTTTTTAAGTTTACTATCTATGGAACAAAAATCATTCTCAGAAATAGATATAGGAGGCACTCTGCCACAGAGCCAAAAAAGCAATATTTACAGGACCTACAACAATGTAAATGGAAAAAACAATTCACTAAAAATCAAAAGTAAATATAATAAAATGACAAAGATCAAGTGAGATTCAAATGAAGAGATGTGGGAAATATTCCTAACCTGTTCTTCCATGGAGATGTGAGGTCCATAAGTGCTACACATTGCACATATTTTCAGAATTTTTCAATATATTGATTGACTGTGCTGTCTCTCTTTTTTTAACCTCTCTCCAAAAAATACTATTTGTGCTATGTGATGGCTCTCTGTGAGGGGGATATGTGAAACACTGTGTTGATGTAAGAAACAGAAGGGATCATTAAAAACTTTTTTTTTAAAAAAGGCCTTCTACCAAATTTCTTTAATGAAATAAACATGATTTTGATACCCAAACTAGTGCAAAGCAGAGAAAGAGAAAAATCAACTGTTTTTTTCTAATGAATATTGGTGTAAAACATTTTAAATAAAATCCTTGCAAAGAAACTACTGCAAGAACCTGAAGCAACAAAAAGCATAACCCAGTATTTAAAAAACCTATGAAAATAAATTACTAAGGTAAGGAATCCATTTTTCATAAGGACTTCTTGGAGACTAGAAAGCAGATTGGCAGAAATTAAATTTAGACCAGTATATTACACTATATTCCATAGTGGCCACCAAACAAATTAGAATCCTGAATATAAAAGGTCACATTAGAAAAAAAATAAATTAGGACAGAACCTTTCACAGTCATGACAAGAGGATGGAAACTTAAACAAGGGGTACAATAGATCATTAAAGACAAAGGAGACAATTTTGATTACATAAAAAATTTTTAAAGCTCTTATAAAAATAATAATGAAAATAGACCCAAAAAGTGAATTGTAGAGTGGAGAAGATAATTGCATCAAATGTCACATAGAAATTTCATATCCAAGATTTATAGGGAATTGACATCATTTTATGTATATATGACATACATATAATGTGACATACATATATATGACATATATATAATATGAACAAAAATCAAATAGCTAAAACTACGAGCTAGAATTATTTTCAATGAAGTATAAATAGTAAGTAGCCCACAGTTATGATATACTGTTTTCAAAGAATCTCAAACTATTAATAACTGCATGAGAATAGACTCCAAATCATTGCTAATTTGAGAAATATAAAACAAAACATCTGAGGATTCACTTTATATCCTAAGAATTGGCCAAGAGGACAAAAAAAATAGTCAAATGTAGAAGAGGGTATGGGAAAATGAGCACACTAATATACTACTGGTGGAACTGTGAACTTATAAAAACTGTTCTCATGATCAATTATGTGAGATATGTCAGTAAAATATCCTTTCACCTATCAGTCCCAGTACTGAGATTATTTCCCCCAGGAAATAAAAGACAGGAAAAAAAAAGTCTTCTATATATGACAAAATATTCACTCTTTGCAGTAACAACTAGAAACAAAACAGGTGTCAACAATATTCACAATGACTACACAACATACATGAAAATTCACTCAAATGAAACTGGATTCCGAACAACCTGAAAGCCAAAGATGGTCCCAGAAAACAATGAAATGAGTCTTCTTCCCAGCAAAGGAGTGGTGGCTGCTACGCGAGAATGTTGTATACAGTGATTCTTTTATTGTTGCTGTTGTTGTTGGCTGTTTTCCTTTGTTAAGAAATGGAAGACAATAGTTCACCAATATGCCCCTCCCCCCCCACGCTGGCCCTCATTGGCCAACCCTTGCTAAAGTTATAAGGAAGGGTTCAGTCTGAAGGTTTGAAAAAGATTTATTTCTAACAAATAACTGAGATGTAAAAAGAATACACGTATGAAAAAAAAAATGAAGACTATAACTGGATTCACCTTGAACAAAGCTATCAATCAGTCTCTTCTACCTTGCCCATTTGTCAGCAAGTCAGTTAAAATTTATTAATCTATGTGCTGGGCACTGTGCTAAGTGCTGCCCGTGCATGTGGATAAATCCCTACGTCCAAGCACATCTCGCAAGACTCTGACATCCTGGGGATGTTTTCCTTCTCCCCCAGACCCCCAAGCCCCATTTCCGGTCTCCAGAAGGCAGAAAGACCAGGACATTTCCTGCTGTAGTATCTATACCTGCTCCCCATCATGCTCTTCTAGGTTAACTCTGCATTGTTCATTATTGTGCATGCCCTGAACACAATACTGCCGCAGCGTATTAATGCAGCCTAAAATTGAACTATGATTTTTTTTTAGCATCTGTATCACAAAATTTACTCATACTTACCTTATAGTCTTCTAATATCACTCAGAATTTTGGGAGAGTATTTTACCCTTGTCTTATTTGCATATCTGGTATCGTCTGAAAATTGTAATTACCTCAAAAATACTTTAAGGTCCCAAATTTTTGTCAGTGTGCAATACGACGCTGTTGTAGGCACGGCTCTAAAGCCAACATTCTCTTAGGTAACGTTCAAGGTTGGAATAAAATAAGGTACTTGCAAAGAATAGAACATTTAACAAAGGAGAAGGTTTGCTTTACCTGATGCAGCGCTGCTTAGCTTCCCTCATCTCCCTCTGGAAACTGCTTCTGGCCACTAAGTCATCAGGTATGGTGAAATGCACTGCCCACGAGTCCGAGAGGCCTCGACTTTATGGGGCAAAGCCGGGAGCAGGGGACGGGTGGGAGGGGAGGGGGAGATCAGGTTATATAGGAAGAGGAAGTTGTGACATGGAAGTCAGGGAAAGCTCCATCAGGACAATGCTGGTACTACCACAGATGCCGATAAAATGTTATAGAGGTGATTGCACATTATGGCACCTGTCCAGCTGTATCAGTGCAGACAAAACCCCCTCTTAGCAAGACATCTTAGCTAGCCTCGTCACTGATCCATTGCAAATCTGGCCCAGCTTTATTTGCCCATTCTATTTCCCCAAATTCATAGCACCCTGATTAGCACGGACAGACACAAGGCAGTGATGTAGGATGAAAGTGGCAACGGGAAACAGGGAGACTTGGAGGCTCCCAGGACCATTCCTGGTCTCCTGCTAATTTGAATGTTAAATTTGTGAAAGCTAGACTATGCCTTGCAGGCAATATTCTTTGGAGCATTTTATCAGTCTCCTGTACATCTCTGGGGTCAAAGGGACAAACTGAAGGCCAGAAACATTTTAGATCCTGGTCAGCAGGGTTCCTGAGATCTGGGATTCACATCATGTTCTATTTGCCTATTATATAGCTTTGACAGAAAAGGCACCCAAATTTCTCTAGCATTTTTAAAATTAATCCCAAATCCAACTCAAGATTTACTAGGAGCTGGAGTATTTATGACCAGAAACTGATCCAGCCCATCTTGTGACAGCACCCATGTTGCCTCCTGGTTCCCTCAAACCCCCAGCAAAAGAGTCTATATCTGGGGCTGAAGGAATGGACACCATTTGGCAATTTTTTTCCCTGCTTGGTGTTGAGTATAACCAAGCAAGTGAATAGATTTATTTAAATACTATTTATATAAAATATATATTAATATGTGTGTATATGTGTATATGTGTGTTTATACACACACTCTGTCTATCTGTCTATGTCTGTCCGTTGATATAAACCTTAGGGACCATTCAGTAATATATGTTAGACCTTTGTGTGTGTGTGTATAAATGTATGAAGGAAGAAAGGAGGAAGGAGAAGGGGAAGAAGGCAGGAAAGGAAGAAGGAAGGAAGGAAGGAAGGAAGGGAAGAAGGAAGGAAGGAAGGGAAGAAGGAAGGAAGGAAGGAAGGAAGGAAGGAAGGAAGGAAGGAAGGAAGGAAGGAAGGAAGGAAGGAAGGAAGGAAAGAAGGAAGAATATTGACCACCTCACTTTTCTTAAAAGATGAAATTCTGAAGCTTTGAGTACTACAGTGTCTGGTTCTAGAACTCTGCTCTCTGCTGCTCTTTAAGAACAGACAGAAACCAGGCCTCCATCAGGGATTAGGAAAAGCTGACTTCTTTTTAGAAAAATTCCTTTTTAGGAAAATCCTTGTGATTTGGCTCCTGTGAAGAAAGCTGAGCTTCCTTTTAGAGTCTTTTAATTACCACCCCTATTTCTGGAACAGCAGCCAGCATATAGAAACAAGTGTTTCTCTCTTTAATGAATTCCCAAAATGCTATGGTACTTACTAAAGAAAGGTTTCAGTAAAGCCACTGCTGAAGTGACATTTTTTTTTAAACCATGCTTTGAAAAAAAAAACCACCACTCTCCTCCAAACTCATAGGAATGCATTGCAGAGTTTAAAAGAAATTTGCTGTACTCCTCCCCTTATCCCTTTACTAATCATTGGCACCTAATTTTCTAAAGACAATGTCCTCCTCTAGGGATGCAAACTAAAAATGGGTACAGGGACATAGTAGGTGACAGATGTGTTTTATTCAGTTTGTCTGAGACTACTTCACTATCTTTATGAACCCTTAATGATAAAGTATCCTGGACAGATATCTCTGACTTCATCAATGAAAGAGTTCATAGATAGAGGTTATTCTGTTTCCTCTGGTGCCTAGAAACTCTGTCTAGTTCCCTAGCAACATGGGAATTTACCCACTCTCCTTGTGGACATAGCACAAATCTCTCTGTGGCCTAGAACTAGTCTGGGATTTTGGGGAGGGAGGCTAATGGTATTGAATAGCTTTGGACTAAACGGTCCTTCTGAAAATCTTGCAAATATATAATGCCATTTGCAATTATATATGGGATAGTAGGTAATGTGGGATAGTAGATAAAGTGCTGAACTTGGAGCCAGAGAGATCTGGGTTCAAACTGCATCTCTGACATGTGCTAGCTATATATCCCGGAGCAAGCAACTTAACCTTCCTAAGTCTCAATTTATTCCTCTGTGTAGGGGCAATTGATAAAGAATTTGCTGGAAAACCTAAGGAGCTTTTGGGGTGGTGAGAATTTGTTTGACATTTTGATTATGTCTTCCTATGAAGGGATAGATATTCTCCTTAGCACTTCTCCTGGGACAAGTTTCATTGATGGAAGCTGTGCCCAAGATGACTTTGTTGGCTTCTGCTCCCAAGGAACATGTTATGAGAGGAGCCAACCTTTGCTGAGATTTATAAAAGGAAGAGAGGCTGTTTTCTCATATTTTTCCATCTTTGTTCTGGAAGTATCCTGAAAATGCACCAGAGTCAAGAGCAAACGTAGTTGGAAGACGATGGGGTTGGAGCTCTTAATGATTAGAGCAGATTGTTCTTATTTTTGCAAGCTGAGAGGTGAGCTCATGGTCCCTGATTTAGAGAGGAAGTGTCTGCCAGTCATCAGACTGATAGAGAGAGGGGAACCATGGGACCAGGCAACAGATTCTCCTGAATCTCAGTTTTCTCAGGGAGAGTCTGCCCCTCTTCAGCCTCCAACTTTTTGCATAGAGAGTGCCTAGATAATGTCATTCTCAAAGCCAAACCTCCTAGATTGAGGAAAGAATGCTTCCTGGGCAGTTAGATTCAGAATCTGTCTTGAGATAAGGGAGATTTCTTAGGCAATGCTCACCTCTCAGAAATAGGGGGATAGGCAATGAAAATGAATGAACTCAGGAGATGGTGTTATGTGTAAGGAACAGCAAGGCCAATATCCTTGGAAGGTAGATTATGTAGAGGGGATTGTAATAATGGAAAGTAAAAAAGGACCAGGTTGTTGAAGGCTTTCAAAGCCAAACAGCAGATTTTATATCTGACACTGGAGATATAAGGAGAGACTGGAGTTTGTTGAAGGTGAGTGGGGGGCTGGGGATTGGGGTGACATGGAATGACCTGTGCTTTAGGAAGATCAATGATTAGCTAGGTAACACGATACATAGAGATTTGGGTTTGAAGTAAGGAATAACCAAGTTTGATCGGGCGCACACACACACACACACACACACACACACACACACACACACACACACTGGTGATACGACAATGGGCAAGTTCAACTAACCTCCCTGTACCTAAGTTTCCTCATCTTTAAAGTGGGGCTAATGATACATCACAGGGTTGTTGTGAGGATCAAATCACTTACATAAAGTGCTTTGAAGAACTTAAAACCCTATATTAATATTCTCAGTGATGATGATGATGATGAACCATATCTGAATGAAGTATAGACTGGAATGTGAAAAGATTTAAGGCAGGGGGACTAACCTGAAGGTGATTGCAATAGTCCCACAATGAGGGGACTACACCAGTGTGGTGTCTGTGTGAATGGAGAGAAGAGGTTGTTTTCAAGGGATGCCTAAAGAAACCAAAGAATTAATGCCAGAGATAGCTAGTGTTGCCGTGGATAGAGCACTAGGACTGGAATCCAGGTCAGGAAGACCTAAATTCTAATGTGGCTTCAGACACTTCAGACACTGGACACTGGACAAGTCACTTGCCACAACTCTGTGAGGTGAGTGCAAGTACAGTTACCCCCATTTTACAGATGAGCAAACTAGGATTATTTGATTTGTCCATGGTTATTCAGCTAGAAAGTCTATAGGCTTGAGTGCAGTAGATAGAGTGTTGGCCCTGGAGTCAGGAAGACATGAATTCAAATCTAGTCCTGAGCACTTACTAGCTATTTAACTCTTGGATAAGTCACTTAACCACCGACTGCCTCAATTTCCTCAACTATAAAATGGAGATAATAATAGCGTCTCCCTCACAGGGCTTTTGTGAGGATAAAATGAGACACTATTATAAAAGCCATTGTTCATCCTTCCTTTTTGACGGGGGCCAGTGATGTTGGGGTAAAATAATGGATGATGGGCGACATCTTGACTTGCACATTAAGTCGTCAGCTTCACTCTCTCTTCCAGGGCTTCCCTTTCTCACCAAAGTCCAGTGGCAGGACAGAAGTCAAGATGACTGGCAATGCCCCAGGGTAGAGCAGAGGACTTTGGTGTCTTCCATGTCTGACCAAGCTCTAAGTGCTCCACACTGCCTGTTTCAGGTGCCTTTCATGGCTATTGGAAGAAATGGTTCTCTGCCTATTCTACTGTGGAAAGCCTCACCTGTTTGGGGTAGACATCCCCCTCACTCAGTGACAGCAGGGAGGTCGATTACCCTCAACCTGGTATAGCCTGTCTGCTGAAACAGTGTTTACCAGGGTGTAGCCACTGCAGGCTACAGCTTCTTGGGACCCAAGATAAGAAGGGAGTACCAGGTAGATACCAAAAGTGGATGCGCAGCTCTATAAGCTCTCCAACAACTCAAACAACACCAGAGTTGCTAATTCTCCCTGAACACCCCAAATACTTAGCACCATGCCTGACATATAGTAGGTGCCATGTAAGGACTTATTCCCTTCTCCTCCCATTCTTGTTGCTGCCCCCAAACCCATGTAAACTCTGAGCTTAGGCCACCAAGCCATAAATTACATCTTAAGTAGGTACCTATTTCACAGGCTGTTATGAGGTTTAAATAAGATTTTATACACACACACACACACACACGCACACACACACTCACACACAACTTTGTAAGCTTCACAGTGACATACAAATATTAGGTATTCTTATCAAAGGAATAATATTAGTTCATTGAAAAGCAGCATGATATAATGGAAGAAAAACTGGTTATGGAGTCAGAAGATTTGAAATTGGACCCTAATTCTACTATTAACTACCTGCATGAGCTTGAGCTCTGGGTCTGCCTCGGTTTCTTCATTTGAAGGGAAGCACATTTCTTTTAAAACACATAGCAGATTTCCATGAAGAAACAAATAAAGAAGAGATTAAGTGACTTGACCACAGTTTACTTTAAAATGTCAGTAGACCTCTGACCTGTCTCCTCCAGTGATGGAGCTCACAAGCCATCTGCATTATCTCAGTCTGGGTGACTCTTGTACATGTTATCCCATAAATATTCCAGAAGGAGTCTGCCCAATATACTGAGAGCCTTCCTTTGAAGCTTTTCACGTTGTGGGGGTTCCAGTGGAACATGTGGGCTATTTATGTGGTACTCATAACTTTCTCTTGCTCAACTGACTCCCCTTGTTTTCTGTTATACATCTCTCTGGTCATAGAAAGAATTGGAAAGGACCTCAGAGACCAGCTGGTTTAACCTGTATCTGAATAAGAATCCCTCTACAAAATAGTTCACTTGTGGTCATGTGTCTTGCTCGAATTCTTCCAGTGAAGTAAAATACACTGCCTCCCAATGCAGTTCATTTCATTTTGGATAACTAATTTTTATCTAACAATTATTACTGTTATTGTTATAGATAACTATAGCTAAGTCTTTCCTTATATCTAACCTAAAACTGCTTCTTTGCAGCTTAGGTTCACTTGTTGTTGTGAAATGGGCTGGGAAGGGAAATGGCAAACCACTTTATTGTCTTTGCCAAGAAACCCTCCAAAAGGGGTCGTGAAGAACCAGGCACACTTGAAAACGACACAATAACAAGGTCAGTCAGGCCTAAAACTGCTTAGGTTCATAGTACCATATAATCGGACACATTTTATCCAACAAAGGCCTTTATAGGTCATCTAATCTGTCCCCTCAATTTAGAAATGAGGAAACTGAGGCCCAGAGTGTATGAGTCATTATTCAAACTCATATAAGCAGTAAGTGACATAGCCAGGATTGAACCCATTTCCTGTGACTACAAAATAGTTTTCTCCATAATACTATACTATACCATACCATACCGTACCACAGTGTACCGTACCATGACATACCGTACCATACCATACCGTACCATAGCGTACTGTACCATACCATACTGTACCATACCATACCATACCTTACTGTACCGTATCATACTGTACCATACCATACCGTATCCTACCATACCATACCATATCGTACCATACTGTTCCATACCATACTGTACCATACCATACAGTACCATACTATACAGCACCATACCATACCATATTGTACTATACTATATTATACTATACTATACTGCCTCTTTTGTTCCTAGTTCAACTCTGTTGTTTTTGCTCAGTTGTTCAGTTCTGGGTGACTCTTTATGACCTTAAGGACCATAGCAGGCTGGACCTATAGCACACCAGGCCCTTTTATTCTCTACTATTTCTTGTAGTCTGTCCAAGTTCGTGTTCATTGTTTCCATGACATTATCTATACATCTCATCCTCTGCCATCCCTTTTCCCTTTTGCCTTCAGTCTTTCCCAGGGTCAGGTCTTTTCCAATGAGTTCCACCTTCTCATTAAGTGACCACAGTATTTAAGCTTCAATTTCCATATTTGACCTTTCAGTGAATAGTCTGGACTAAATTTCTTTAATTGACCTCCTTGCTTTCCAAGGGACTCTCAAAAGTCTTTACCAGCACCACAACTCAAAAGCGTCAACTCTACCATCCAGGGTCAAGAGAAGTGATGTTTCCCTATTCTACTCAGCAGCACTACAAACACTTGAAACCTAATATCATACTGAACCTCCACCTCAGGTTGTGTCTTCTCCACACCAAATATCCTTCAAGTGACCTTCATAACAGCGTGTTGTTGAGGCCTTTCATTGTCCTGCTTGACTTCTTGGGGATGTCCTCCAGTTTATCAGTCTCCATCCTAAAATGTGATGTCAAAACTGGAAACTCTGCTCCAGAGGTCGTCAGATCCGCACAGTCAGCTCCCCACTCCTATGCACGAGACTCCTTTTGATGAAGCCTAAGATCAGTTCATTCTCTTTGCTGTCATGTTATATTACTGCCCTCCCACTGAGCTTATGGTCCTCTAAAACCACCAGATCTTTGACAGAAAAATTTCTGTCTAGCCATGGCCCTCCCCAGTCCTGCTTGTGAAGTAGATTTTTTTGAACCCAGATGTCAGCCTTTATATTTATCCTTTTACAGTTTCTTCTGCCTGTCAGGATTGTTTCAAATCTTGACTCTGCTTTCCATAATAACAACAAAAATAAATAGCCAGCGTTTCTACAGCCCCTACTGTGTGCCAGGCTTTGTGCCAGTCACTCTGTGTGTGTGTGTGTCCTATTTGACCCTCACAACATCCCTGGGAGGGAAGTGCTATGACTGTCTCCATTTTACAATTGAAGAAACTGAGGCAGACGAGGTCAAGTGACTTGCCTTGGGTCACACAAATAATAGATGTCCGAAGCTGGATTTGAATTCAGGTCTTTCTAATTTCAGGCTTGATGCCATACTCGCTTCATCACCTAACTGCCTACGTGGAAAAAAGGATTAGTCTGATATGACCTGTTTTGACAGTGTTATTCTGACTCTTGTAATCACTGCTGCTTTTTTTTAGATGTTCACTAACACAGAATCATTTCTTCAGGTACTTTGTTAGTAATCAGAATCAAGGTGTCTGGACAATAATTTGCATATTCTTTCCTTTTTGCAAATTTGGACTGTGTTTGCCCTTCGCTAATCCTCTGATATCTATTCTTGTTGCCTGACAGAGAGGCAATGGACTCGGTATGGATTGAGACATATATGCTGTGTACTTAAGAAAAGTGGGATTCTTTTTTTTTTTTGCCTTAATATGCTTATTTGTTGAAAAGTTTCCTTTTCTCTTTTCTTCATTTTACACTGAGGGTCAGGGAAGGAAGGAGACAGAATAGACTGGTTTTTAGTTAAACAAAATAAATTACATTTTTAAAATAGAAATATTCAGTTTTCTATCTCAGGTTATACCTGCACGTGACAATGATATGCAACCCTGCAGCAACTGAAATTTTACAGATACGTTCTTTCTCCTCTTCATTTCAAGCTGCTATTTCTATATGGGGTACAATGGAACAGAATAGGAAATGCTTTGGATTGAATAACAAAGTGCCCCTAGGAGGCAGATCCTAGGCAGGTCCAAAGGGCAGCAACTATTCCATATTAGTCAATGGTAGCATAGATTCACTCACCCACCCAGGCCCCCATGTTGAGCCCTGAAGTTGGCATGAGTCCCCCTAGGCTGGCTGCGTGCAATTCTGTTAAGGGACACTGTAGTGTTTCCATTGAGCTGTGTAGCACAAGAACGGGGCTCTTCTTCATTTGTAAGAAGATGAAACTGAGACAGAGAGGTTAAAGGACCTGCCTGAGGCAAGAGAGAGAGACAGAGAGAAAGAGAGAGACAGAGACAGAGACAGAGAGAGAGACAGAAAGTCACTTTTGTAGCTCTGAAATCTCTGGCCCCGCTTGTACACCTAGAATATAACCCTCTTCATTCTAGCAAAGCTACTAATGATTTAAGCACTCATAGTAATGAAACAGAAAATATAAACAATGCTTTCCACCAGTAATAGGCCTTTTCTGTGGAATTAAATTCTCTGCTGCATTTTTTCTTCACTAAGCTAAAGGAAACAATGAAAGGTTCTCTTTTTCTCTTTTTGTATCTCTCTATATCTCCCTCCCTGCCACCTTTCTCCAGATAGATAGATAAGAAATAGATGACATAGATAAATAGGTAGGCAGATGACAAACAGGTAATAGATAGATAGATAGATCGAGCGATAGATAGGTAGACAGACAGACAGACAGACAGACAGACAGATCGATTGATCGATCAATAGGTAGATAGACGGACAGACGGACGGACGGACAGACAGACAGACAGACAGATAAACAGATAGATAGATAGGTACATAGATAGATAGATAGATAGATAGATAGATAGGTACATAGATAGATAGATAGATAGATAGATAGATAGATAGATAGATAGGTACATAGATAGATAGATAGATAGATAGATAGATAGATAGATAGATAGATAGGTACATAGATAGATAGATAGATAGATAGATAGATAGATAGATAGATAGATAGATAGATAGATAGATAGATAGATAAATGTACCGTGAGTATATGAAGTATTAAAACACTGAATGCATTTCTTAGTTCCAAAGCTGATCTGGACCTTCTATTTGAAATTTAAAATCAATTTTGAATTTGCTGTTGCTCCTGTTCGTTATACATCCATTTTTTTCTGAGTTAGAAAACATGTGAGTGGTCTATATGTGGGTTCAGTTTTTGAAGTCTATTTCCTTATCACAGTTCATGATTTTTTGAGCTGTGTAAAAAGACAGCAGTAATCAGAACAGGACTCAGAAAGAAGGAAGGATGCTGGCAGAACAATTAGCAGAGGGGCCTTTCATCTGCAGAGGAAATCCCTGGATCCCAAGGGGAAGAGGCCACCTTAGACTGAAGGAAGCACCCTCTGATCCCCAATTAGATTTCCATTGGGAAAATAGCTCCCTCTGTGATAGCCCAGTGAAATCCAGAGTTTGTTTTTCTGGTGTCATTGTCAAAAACGTCATTGTGTATGCCTATATTTAATGATTTTTCTCTTGGGACTCAAGTAATTCATATTTTATGTGAAGTAACTTAATTTTATGATGTGTCTGGTATAAATAGATTTTTTTTTCCCTTCTCCTCCTCTAAGACAATGACAATTTGATTTTCCATTTATGGGAACATTAATGCAATCTCCTGGAATTTAAGCCCATCACTTCTGTCTAGTTTCTAACAGCAAATCTCATTTGCCTAGTATGGGACCAAGTGCAGTTTCTAATACAGACAGGGCTTCACCAATATCAATGAGGGCTTTGCATGCATAAACATTTATGGGGGAAGTGTGGACTAAGGAGGGATTTCTTTCCCCTACCCTTCCCCCACCCAAATTCCAGTGGCCTCTCATCCTTGTCAGGCTTTCCGGTTGATAAACTGCCACCTATCTCAGAAAAGTTGTAAAGCTGCCTTGGCTTGGGAACATAATGGTACACGGTTTATTTCCATTTTAAGTACCATGGTTTCCCATCTCAGTAAAGGTCCTCGTACAGTATTAGTTTGAAAGACTTAATGCTTATAAAAATACCTAAAAGCTTCCAGTGCTTGTCATTAATCACACCCATATACTCTTTCCCACTGCCGATATTGCTGTCAATCAGGTAAATTAGTGCAAAGAAAAGTGCTGTGCTCGAATGAGGCAGAGTAGGCCCAGAAGAGTTCATTCCTGCCTCATTGTTCTTCGATACCATGCTGATCTAACATAATAGCAATGAAGCCGAGTCTCTGACAATGTGCATTTTAACTAGAATGTTTTGACATTCTGTTATACTTGTTATACTCATGTCTAAGAAAAAAGGATACTTTCTATTTTGCACAACAAAGAATACTTTTTTTTTTGCAAGTTGCTTTAAAAAGGATCGGTCAAATTCAATTTCATAGAATCATTTAAGCCTACATAAAATGTACCAAAAATACATGACCTATGTGAGCTTGTGGTTTTTAATTTCAACTCTTCTCTCCTGCCAAGATCAATCCATCTTCTCCTGTTATCCCCATGATTTACCTCTACCGAATTTCTTTATGGAGTTCCTGTGGAGGTCCAGTTAGACACCAGGAATTTCTCAATTCCAATTAAAAATATTTATGCTCTCCTTAATGCAAATATTGGAATATCATCAGGATGCTAATGATACTCTGCTCTACATCTCCTTTTCATCAGAACCTGGCAGAGCAGTTATACAGCTCATTCAGTGCCTGGCTGAACTAGGGGCTCAGAAGAAAGTGAACTGGCAGAATGTCAAACCAGATAAGGCAGAAATAGGGTTCCAGAGGCAAGGGAGGAAGGGGAAAGGAAGAATTTCCATTAGAGAATACATTGAGGGCATTTGATTTTTTTTTTCACTTAAAGGCTACACTAAATATTGTTGCATTCTTGAAATCTCAATGCATAGCAATGGCTTACCAGTGCCTCTTCTCCCATAGACTTGGCCTAAAAACCATGGCCAATCATCCAGGCTTTGAAGATTCCAACATGGATCATTGCACTGAATTTTCAATGGGCTACCACCAGTCAGAATCCATTCATCCTACTAAATGTGGTCCATTAACATCCTAGCCAAAATATTCATTGTTTCTGATGACACCCAGGCATAACGAAGTGGAAAGAACACTGTACTGGCTGCAGATGGATATAGGTTCTTGGGTCAGCTCTGCTACTAAATTGTGTGACCTCCTTGGGTAAGTCACTTAATTTCCAAAGTTTACTATTTGTCTACTTATAAAATGTTTATCTTTAAGGTTCCTTCCAGCTTTAACATTTTGTGCTTCTGTTGTTAGTGCAATTAATTGATGTACAGTCATTTATAGCTTAGGACTTGGAGATCTTTTTTTTTTCTGTTCACTTACCATCAAAACATAGGTATGAGCAGAAGGGAAGGGGATTCTTCCATAGAAGGTGATTACCTCCCCCCAAAGTTCTAGTTTACCGATCTTCAAGACACAGTGCAGGGTTATATTTTTTTTTAATGAGTCTTTCCAGACACTCTTAAGATATCATCCTAATAGATTGTTAATGACTATTTAAGCTGTTTTAGCTAGTGAAGTCCTAGATTTATGTATTTTAAATACCATAATGTTTCAGTGTTTGCATTTGTTCCCAGGGGCTATTTTTTAAAAAAGAGATAATTTACAAAGCTCAGTAAAGACATTCTTCTGGTGTTCTAAAATATGTATTACAACCCACCTTATACAAATAATCAATCCTGGGAGTCCTGCATTGTACTAAGTCATCTAATTTCTAAGAAAAAATACTGGAAAAATACTGCAACATGCACCTCACCTTTTGGTGCTCAACTACCTTCATGACTCTGATGGTTGTCTGCTTGCACCCCAAGCCTAACAGTTCCTGTTGTGTCAAAAGACTATTCTATATGATCTGACCTATATACAATCAGTTATTTCCATGCCTTAGAGCTCAAACACTATGATTTGGTCTGTAAATTCCCATGATCTTTCTTTGTATATGACTACTGAGGTGTGGCCCATAACAAATGCCAGAGGATAAGAATATATATACATACACACATACATACATATATATGTGTGTATACATACATACATACATATACACATAAAAATGATGAGTAATTAAGAGAAACTTGAGATCTGTATGAACTGATGCAGAATGAAATGAATAAAACCAGAAGAACAATGTATACAATGAGTGTAATAATGTAAAGGATTTCTACAAGTAAGGCAAAATCTGAGTAACTGTGATAAACAATATTGATCTCAGAGGATAGAAAAAAAATCTCCCTCCTTTCAGAGGAGAGGTGGGGGACAAAGTGTTGCATTCATTATTATAAATGGTTCCTGTATCAGTAGTTTTTGCTTAACTTTCTCTTTATAATAACACTGTAAAGACAATCAGTTTTTAAAATGTAGAAGATTTCTAACCGTGATTCCAGGAACCTCATGATGAAACATGCTCATTACTTCCTGACAGGTGCTAAACTCAGAGTGCGGGTTGAGACATGGTTTTTATTCTTGGCCAATGCAGGAATGAATGCATTTCCTTGATTCTACATATTTATTACAAAAGGTTTGCTCTTTTTAATGGAGAAAATTTAATTTAAAAAATCTTTTTTTCTTTGTCACAAAAGAAGGTTCAATTCTGGCAGGGGATATGGGGAGGAGGAGAATGTGGGCTCCAGAAAGAAATATTCGGAAAAAAATATAATGTTAAAACTAAAGACATCATGACTATACAATTCTTAAGGTATAGGAACTCCTTAACCTTCACTGAGGGGAGAGAGCACCTCCTTAGACATCCATGTCATTTCCCACTGAGCTATGGTCATTTTGGACTTCTTTAGCTTCCACTGTGCTCATTTTGGATTTCTTTGACTGCTCCAGCAAAATTTCCCGAGAGGGTTCCCTTCCTCCTTCCCTCCTATATGACTTTCTTTTGTGTATTATCTTCTCTCCTTAGATTGTAACTTCCTTGAGGGCAAGGAGTATCTTTTTCAGGTTGTTGGGGTTTGGGGTATCAGAACTTAGCACATAGTAAGTAGATGCTTAATAAATGTCTATTGATTATTGAAAGGGAACAGGCTAAGGTATATGTGGATGTAGGTTGGGAGTATTCTTATATAACTATATTCTATCCCTATGAGGATCAGAAATAGAAGTCTATAGTTTACTGAGACAGGGAAAACTTAAGGTAAATATTATCCTGAATAGCTTCCTAAGAGAGAAGTTTTACTCTGACTGGGACTAAAATCAACGAGATTTTTTTAGTTTCAGAACCTCAAGGTCATTGTTGACTTCACTCACATTCAAGAACCCGCTGATTTTTAAAGGTAACTTTTTTTTTAATTTTGAAAGGTTTTATCCTTATGAAGGCCAGGACCCCATTCATTCTCTCAGCCCACACCTTATTTCACCCCACAGAACTTTATCTTTCACTTTCGCTGAGGCCTTTTCTGAGGTGTTTAATTGCTCCACAGTTTCAGTAGAATGATCAGGCGGGTTTTTGCCAATCTCAGGACAGAGTAGTTCATTCTCTGGGCCCTGAAATTGCTTCCTCAGTGGTCTCCAGTAACTCATTACTAAATCAAATGACCTTTTCTCAGTCTTCATTGTCCTTGATCATTCTACATCATTCGATACTCAAACACCCAATCCTCCTTAGTACTCACTCCTTCCTAAACTTTCATGATACTGTGCTCTCCTCACTCTGTTTACCTGTATGACTCTGTCCATTGTTCACCTTCATTAATGTAACATGTCCCACTGCACGTAGCATAGTCCACTATATATGGATGTCACCCTCCCAACCATTGTCCTAGACCTCTTCCCTTTCTACCCTCATCATTTTGGTGAAGACAACAAGTACTGTGGATTAGGAGCCTCTCCTAAGGCAAGGCAATATCGATGCATATTTTCACTTAGTCACTCCCCATTCCATTCATTACAGTATCTCTAGATGGGAGAAGACATCAGCACATAAAGCTATGAACTTAAGTATTCTATCAAAATGTTGGCAAGGAATACAAGACCATGGAAAGAGTGCTCACTCTGGATTCAGGGTATGTTCAATAGAAAGAACACTAGCTTTGGAGTCAAATGACCCTGGTTCCAAGTGCATCTTTGATGCTTAGTGCTCATGTGAATTTGGACAAGCCTCTTTGCTGATGGGCTTCAGTTGAGGAGATCAGACTAGCTGAACTCTGAGGCCCCTTCCAGCCCCAAATCTATGAGCACATGATCCCCAGCATAGGAGGTTCATACCCATCCATGAGCAATGAATACAGTTCACATCTATATTCAACTTTACATACTATAAGTCATTTCACTTAACTGATTGCCTACCATTACTCAGAAATTAGACCATTGCAAAAGCTTAACTGTAACCTGAATCTTTGGTATATCTGAGCATTCTAGCCAGTGACAGTTACAGAGAGAATTTGATGGCCCAGTAGCCCTCAGTTCTTAAAGTTTGGTAGCTATTTCTCATCTTGAATTTATACCAACTCATAGATTTCTTAATTTGGAATTCTATTAGGTGAATTTCTCTTCTGTGAGGAATTCATCACATTCTACCTTGAAGGAAAATGTTTAAAGCTGGTTCTTATATCAGGTGTTTTCAATTTCTTAACGTATATTTAAAAAAAAAAGATTAAGCACCAAGGGCAGCCAAAACAAAAAAACAAAAAAATAATTTTGTTCCTCAGGAGACATGTTCTAATCCTATAGCATCTTAGGAACTACCCTCTACTGAAAGCTGTAAAATTAGAACATAGAGAGGCTCTCTCTAATACCTACTCTTTACTTGAAATCAAAGGGCCAAATCTGACCCTTGGGTACATGCAGGCAGCATATTGATTTCAATGACTGTGATGTCAGAGAAGAATTTGGGCCATTATTATCTGCTGGTTGCCCTAATTAGTAGCTAAAGTAGGGATTACAAATGGAGAACTAGGACTTCAAATGAGGAATAAGCAGCAGGTGCAAACATACCCCAGGCAGCAGCATTCAGCTCACAGCAAGTGGGGAAAACAATGGAAGCTACCAACCCAATTTCTGAATGGGATAATTTTCTTATGTTGTTTTCTTTCCAAGTTGATACCAGTAGGGCTTGAACATGAGTACACATGCTGGGTAGCAGGGCCCCTTTCTTACATTCCAACATTTTACTTATCCTTACATCCTTAAGATAGATGGATAGAAGGGAGGCAATGTGCTCTAGGGGCAAGAGTGGGGTGCTGGGTGTCAGGTCTCCTGGGTTCAACTCTGGTTCTGAGGCTAAGTTGCTTGGGGCCTTGGGTCAGTCACTTAACCTCTATGCCAAACAGAAATAATACCACCTACCTCCCAGGAGCCTGCCAAGGGAGATTTGATTGATAGTCAGGCTCTTTGAGTCTTTGATGAAATGTGCTGAGTGGCTGCCAAGTATTATTACTGCTAATAATAATAATGTTTTTCTAACATAGCCCCACTGAGTGATGTAAATCGGTAACAGGGGACAGATTGCTCAAAAGCAGCAAATTGTGGCCAATTTTTTTTAAGGGCTAATAGGCTTGATTCTTTCAGGTGAGTAAATACTCCCTGGGTATAAGTCAGGTACTCAGGGAGGTACATTAACTTTCAGGCCACTTGAGTAGCATTCTCTTGGGTCTGTTCTCTCCTTGTGCATATAAGGAAAGAAAGTTGTCTAACGTAAGTCTGCACAAAGTAATCAGGCTTCTTTATGGAAAAAGGAGAGCAGGGAGAATGTTGCCCTCTGACAAACAAGCAGAGCAAAATTGTGCAATGACATCATGATCCTTGTGTAGTCAAGCCACAGACTCAGATAAGGAATATATACAGGACCCAGGTAAAGTCCAGTTGGACAGTACAACCACTCCTGGACTATGCAGGCTCGATGTTTTATTGCTTTACCACTTTACCAAAGGGGACCTTGAGAACCCAGCTCTAGAAGGCTCTTCCATCCCCTAAGTCGAGTTGTTATTCTAAGCCACTAGAGTGTTTATTCTTTGACCTTACACTATCTGATTAATCAGTACATTTTCAATATGGGTCTATTGAACATATAAACCTCTTCTACTTGGATGAAGAGAATACCAGGTTGGATGGGGAGGGGAAACTGAATGGGGAAAGGAGCAAAGAAGGGCTTATCTCTTCTTTAGACCCAGGATTTGAGCAAGCAGACTCTTGGGCCCAAAGCAGTGAATAGAACTGAACAAGTTCTATTCAGGCACAAAATGACAATTGTAATCACTGCAAGACTTAAATTAACTGGTATGTCATGGGATTTCAGACCAGGTACTTTTTATTTATCAATCTCAAGTAGCCATAAATATATCATTAGAATTCAGATTTCCCCAGTTACCTGCTTTCGTTTCTAGGTTACTTTATCCTTTCATAGGAAGGAAATAGAAGAGTGAAGGGGGAAGTTGAGAGAGAGAAAAAGAATGCATTTCATAGAATCATAGATTGAGAGTTTGAAAGGACCTCAGAGGCCATCTAGTCCAACTCTCTCAATTGACAAAAGGTGAAACTGAGGCCATGGGAAGGGAAGTGACTTGTCCATGGTCACAAAGATACTAAGTAATACAGCTGAGATTTCAAGCTACATCCTCTGATTTCAAATCTAGCGCTTTTTCCTCAGTACCAGGACACTTATGCTTAACTGAAATTTGCCTAACTGGAACTCAACAGGACTTTTTCTGGCACAGTCTGCTTTTTAGGGAAAAAAAGCAACCCCTAATTTTGTTTTGTGCATTACCCAATTTAATGCTCTTCTTTGAATTTTCAGAGCTAAATTTTCACATCTTTTTATTGGCTTAACATTTCTCAGAGAAGTCACCAAATATGATGTCAGGGATTCAGTCCAAAGCGTACTTTTCAGAGCATATCCTCTAGTTATTGAAAAACAGAATGAGCCCATTTTCTCACACCCCATTTGTATACAGTATTGCCCGTTGAAAATTGTTGTTCAGAATGATAACTCTAAAAATAGAACTGACCATATACAAGAGAATAAGGCAGGAAAGGAATTTAATGCATGTTAGAAATGTTTTCCAAAAGTGTTTAAATCAAAAGGATTTTGTGTTTACTGAATTAACCAAGAAATTCAACTTAGCAAAGTACTGTATCACTCAAGCATTCCAGTTCATCCAGTTTTGCATAAGAGGTAGCCAGAAGAAACGCACAACCCCCAAGGTTCACAGAACTGGAACTGGAAAGAACATTGGAGTCCATCTGGCCTCTCCCCATCTTGCCCATGAAGAAACTGAGGCTCAGGGAGGTTAAGTAATTTACCCACAGTCACTCAGATAATAAGTATCAGAGACAGGATTAGAACCTAGGTCTTTTGACTCCAGAGCTGGTTCTCTTTCCATAATACTGTGAACCTTACTGTCTGTCAGATGAGGCCCTACTAAGTCAAAGGGTCCATATTTGGTATGTAGTCTGGAAGATATTAGGGAGAGGACCTATGGTTTCATTGGCATAGGAAACTTTCAAGTGAGGAGACTTCCCCTATTGACCCAGGACACCACTTTCCCTGCAGCTTATAGCTTTAAAGGGTTGGCTGTGGTCCTAATCAGGTCACTTGTGACTTGCTCAGGGTCACACAGTCAGAACTTGAACTCAGATCTTTTTGGATATAAGGCTGATCTTTCATCCACTGCCCCCACACTGTTTCTCCCTGAAAAAAAAATTTAGAGAAAAGTACATGAAAGCTTAACTTTGAATTCCATCAATAAATTGATAAGCATTTATTAAGCATCTACTATGTCAGTGGTTCTCAACCTTCCTAATGCCGCAACCCTTTAATACAGTTCCTCATGTTGTGGTGACCCCCAACCATAAAATTATTTTCTTTGCTACTTCATAACTGTAATTTTGCTACTGTTATGAATCATAATATAAATATCTGATATGCAGGATGTACTTAAATTGAACATAACCCACAGGTTGAGAACCGCTGTACTATGTGTTAGATGCCAAATAAGCCAGGCACAAAGAGAGAAACAATCCTTTCTCATGAGAATTACATTCTAAAGTCAACACCAATAAAAAACAAAATTCTCAAGTCCATACACATGGCCTCTGACCTTCTAGGCCTTTCTCTCTCTCCCTCATAGTTCCACAGGAGCCTCAATTCAGCTCTAGAAAGTATTGAGTCTCTCTCTCTCTCTCTCTCTGTGTCTGTCTCTCTGTCTGTCTCTCTGTGTCTGTCTGTCTCTCATAATCCTAGGCTAACAAGACAAAAGAGAGTAGAGATGAGACCCAAACACCTCTATATGGATTCTGAGAAGAGCTGTCACATGGTTTGTTTGCAGACATCTGAAAGCAGGCCTTATACCTCCTTCCCCTTCATAAATACCAGGTAATTAAGTACCTCTTCTACAGAAAGATGCCAGTTTTGACTGTTGTCTTTTCTTTGTGATTATCCCTGAGAAAGGATCAAATTGAGTAATTTTTTCTCTCTTTCCAGGAGTTGGCTCCTGCTGAATACATCCTTGAAGCTAGGTACCTCTGAAGGATTTCAGAACCTGGACAAGCTGAAAACTATTGGGATGATTCTAGAAGTTTCCGTTCATCCCTTTTATTTAGAGAGGCCTGTTTTCTTTAACTTTATGTTGAGAACTCTTACAATTGGGTTCTGACCCAACCTTTGTCTCATTCTGAACCATGAATTTAAAACAATTGAGCTGTCTAGAGAATAGTGGAATTCTTTAATCTCACTGCCTTGGCATTTTGCTTCTTTATTGTGGAAACCTGTTAAGTGTACATCAATACTGACACAAAGAGAATGCCAGCTTCTCCTATGGCCCAGTGGAAAGCTTTTAGACAGTTTCTTCTTTTCTATTTCCTAACTCCCACTAACATGGTAGCTTGTTCCTTGGCCCTCTTTGTCTTGTGTTCTGTTCTCTGAACTCTCCCTCTGAAATTAGGCCAGTCACTTTCAAGCTAGGCCTTCATTTATTTCACCCAGAAGGTAGGTGATATAAGGGTCAAACTAGAGAAGAAAAAAAAGAAACAGCACCCAAGTTCTTTGTATCAAGCTACCCCCAGTCCCTTGAAGTTAACATATTGAGTGTCTATTTTTAATAGAAACATTCTTCATGTATTGTAACAAATAATGTACATCTAAATTCTACATATGAAGCTGTAATTCCATTGAGGGATTCTAGTGACATTGATAAATGATGTCACTGGTATGCCTCGCTTGAGTTACGGCCTTAATTATTTACACCTGGGTCTACATTATTCCCTATATTATTTCTGTCATAGCACTATCTTGTCCTGGGCTTACTAACAGGACCAGGATAATAATTTACTTTATCAGTGGGTCAGGCAGTCTAGCAAAGCAGAAGCAGGCCCAAACAGTATATGGAGATTGAGAGTAAGACAGCTCTTGTTTGGGGCATGATGGTGTATGTACGTTACACATAAACTGTTTTGCAGACTTTCATGGCTAAAAGAGGGCTTCCTGTATACTTGAGAGGGCGTCATCATCTGACTTGCTAACCCTTTGAAAGCAGAAAACAGCATATCTGTTATTTTTCCCTTTCATTCTATTATATGGCCTATGAAGACCACTGGGATTACTTTTGCTACTAAACAGGAAATACACAAAATTTGTTTTAAAGAGTTTCTCTTTGAATTTATATGTACCCGTCTACAGACCCCTAGTCCCTTTTAAAATGATCAGTGTGTTTGTGGCTTGTCTTGCACAGAAGGCCCTATGAAAAGGCAATCTGGTTTGGATCCATAAAGGTGATCAAGAGCTTTTAGCGTCGTTTTATTTTCCTTCCATATTACTTAAAAGGAAACTTCAGCTTATGCTATAACTCAGATATCTTTAAAAGTAAATTCTGCTTGCTGTGGATCTAATTTCTCTTTAAAAATCTTCAACCACGAAGAAAATGAAGGAGATGAAGTGGGAGGAACTTCTGCTACCATTAACCATAGCTGGGAGCATAGCTCCAAGAGGTGGAGGCTTCTTAAAGCCTCAGGGAAAAGAAGATTCTCTGACAATGAAAGGAGGAAGATACCAGTTATATGCTAGTGATTCAGGGCCAAGAGAAGTAAACCTGGAAGTCACTGAAGACTAAGAAGTAGCTTGCTTATAGCTTTTAATACTATAATTTTCCAAAAAGGAAAAAAAAATCAAATCGTGGTTGGAGATTGTATTGGAAAAAGAAGATGGCAGCCCGCT
>CM053594.1:221412373-221440219 GCA_028646575.1 Pseudocheirus occidentalis | reverse complement strand
TCTGGACCAGTGGTTTCACAGGTAAGTCCCAGATAGGAGCTCCCCCCAACCAATGCCAGTGGGAACTTTGTTGATAATTTGAAGCCTTAGAGAAACTTTGTAGCAATGACACTGTGACTTGCTCAGGGTCACACAACCGTATAGTTCCGAACAGAGCTTGAGCTTTGTTGACTTCAAGGCCAGCCTTCCATCTCTTACATAAGGCTGCCTATCCTTGGCAACATAGGATCTTAAATTTATATAGTAACTGTGTTCAGAAGCAAAAAAAAACTTGTTCAATTTTCATCTGCCCCTTACCCATCAGTTCCTCCACTCTCCTTCTCTGAGATATTGCCCTTCCTCCCCTTAAAAAAAAGCAGACATCCTGCCCTCAAAGGAATTAAGCAGCTTTGAACAGGTAAAAAAAAAAAAGAAATTTTTTTTATTCCCTTTCTTAAAATGACATTCCAGCAGCTTTTTCAATTGCTCCTCCCAAGTGAAGGTAATGGATCTTAAATCCGGGGAGAGCTTGCCCCACTGCAAGCCATGGGACTGGAGTTTTGTAAATTGGTTAGGATTTATTGGGGATCAATGCAGCCAAGGAGTTTGGCAGCCAGGACTTGTTCTCCTCTTTTCTAATGCTGTAAAAATAACATTGCTGTAGTTATTACATCATTTCAGTGTCTCCAAATGGATTCATCAGTCTGACCACTGTTGTAGACTTCTTAAAAGCCTTCATCCTGCCTCCGAAGAAAGTTAGTTGACCTCTAAAATACTGGCATGTGACCAAAATATGAATCTCCTTCCTTTCTTTCTCTGAGCCCTAACTCCCAGTGATAAAAGAGAGTCTTGATTGTATTTTCTGCAGGAACACGCTGACTAATTAATTCTTACTAGCTTAATCAACAGCAGTTGTCATCCTAAGTCTTAACACCACTAGTTATTGCTACTTTTGTTATTTCCAAAAGCTGCCCCCTAAGGCTTTAGGTGACTCACAAATCCTGATTTA
This sequence comes from Pseudocheirus occidentalis, assembly GCA_028646575.1. Taxonomy (NCBI): domain Eukaryota; kingdom Metazoa; phylum Chordata; class Mammalia; order Diprotodontia; family Pseudocheiridae; genus Pseudocheirus; species Pseudocheirus occidentalis. The sequence goes on along the minus strand of CM053594.1, from coordinate 221,439,231 downwards.
TATCTCCAAATGCCAAACCTGGGGAAGAAAAGGTCAATATGGTCATTGGCTTTTTCTTATAACATAGTTTAAAGCTGGTCAACCCCAAAGTAAAAGAAAGAACATCAATAAAACATTAAGACAATACACAGAAGAAAAAAAGTAAGTTCAGAAGGGAACACAAATGAGACAGTTCTGTTAATACCTTGTTAAGTTTAAGAGACATTTTTTTAAAAAGCTGTATGAACAGAAGTTCATGTAGATCCAATCCTAATTTTTGTTCTTTATATATTAAAATGTATGGATTTGCTGAGGATTGTTAAACTCATGATAAAAACGAAAATATCAAAAAATAAATAAATCTGGCAACGAATCATTCTGACCAATCTTATAAAAAAAATCATGCACACATACATACACAACCTCACACAAAAGAAGCAAATATAGTGTGCACTTAATTTTTTCCTAATTTGGCCAGACAAGCTCACTTACAGCACATCTGTCACTCCAGATCATGGGGGAGCCTTCCTGGGTGGCTGCTGTCTTAGACTCTGAAATATTCTGCTCACACTTCCCTTTTTTGGGACCAAGTGTCTTTTGTTTTTTTCTTTAAAAAAAAATCTGACACTAGTCATTTCACTAAGACTTCAAGATCACCTCCTTGAAACCATGTCATTTGGAAGGGGGCCTGTACCTCCTCAATTCCCTCTTTTGGAGAAAGGTTACTCTCACATTAATCTTCTTCATTCAAAACATTTTAGGGGTAAATGAAGTCTGGCTTTAATTAGTGAAGACACATAGCAAACTAATTGGCCTTACAAGGAAAGGAAGCAAGAGGAGAGGATCAGCCCTGGTGATCTGACACTGCAGAGCCATGAGATTTATCCCCATCATCTTGCTAGGGTAGAGTTTAGACTATAACTGAAACTCTAAGTTGGTAAACTCTTTGGTGGTGACCTCTATTAGGATTAGCAAGCTACCTTGTGTGAACAGGAGAGTTATCAGACTCTGAAACTGTGAACTGAAGCTGATCCAGCTTACAGTGTTTGGGCAGTGAAAGAGGTACCTTTAAATCCAAGGACGACTAATAAAATAGTTTGCTCTTGCTATCTTGCCTCCATCAGCCTGTTGACCCCACTGCACACTCTGAGCTAGGTGTCAGATGTTCCCTTATGTGATTTCCTGCTCCCATTATCTAGCTAACCCCACTTTTTACCACGCAGACATTACAGTGGAAGTAAGTGAACTCACCCTCACTCCTAGGAATACAAAGGTGAGAAATTGATACCAGTGCCTTTCCATATTTCTTCTCATTAAATTTCAGATCTTAGAAACATGAGGGCAGGAAAGGGAAGGTGGAAGACTTATGACAATTTGAACACTGAAACAGCGGTTCTATCTCAGTCTTTGAGAGGGACTACATTCCCATCAGTCCAGCAACATGAAAAAAATGGCACCAGTTATTCTTCTCTTCTATCCAGAAAAGGTATCTCCCCATCCCCGTCTGTTCTTTAGGTTACCCAATCCCCACCTGGCTTATGTAAGGGAGAAAAAAGGCAACAAACATGGCTGTCTTCTCCCAGAAACCCAAAGAAGGGTTTCCAAAAACCTCCCTAAAAGATCTTAGGCTTCCTGAAATGCCTAGATTTCCTCTTTTACAAGTCTAAAATTGTTAGAGATAGTTCTTATGCTGCTTGTGTTCTTACCATTATTGAACAACATCATCATGCTATTTATCAAGAGGGAACCATAAAAGTCATTTTAATCTATTACCTTCATTTTGCAAAGGGAGAAAATGAGGCCTAGTGAAGTTCAATGACATGTATAAGTTCTGCTGAGTAATCATAAAACCAGATTTGAACCCGGGGTCATCTGACATAGAATTCAGGGCTGTAGCCTGCTTCCATTCATTCTATCACCTGACTCATTTTTAGAGGGCAGCCAAGTAGCACAATGGATAGAGTGCTGATCCTGGAGTCAGGAGGACCTGAATTCAAATCTGTTCTCATACTCACACTAGCTGTGTGACTCCGGGCAAGTCACTTAACCCTGTTTGCCTTACTTTCCTCATCTGTAAAATGAGCTGGTAATGGCAAACCACTCTAATATCTTTGCCAAGAAAACTCCAAATGGGAGTTGGACATTGAAGAACAACAATACAGCCTCAATCAGAATTCCTTGTTCCACTTCATCTGTTCTTTCCTTTTCAACAGGTCCATAATTTGTCTGCAGAAACTCCTCTCTTCTGTAATATCTTTTGCCGTCAGCCTTATCTGAATGAGTCCCTATCATTTGGACCCCTATAGGTATCGGTTCAAAGATCATTGTTTGAATTTTCTTCTGTTTTCTTTCTCCTTCCTCTATTTCTGGGTATCACTGCATTCTTTCTCCCATTGCCTGTTTCTCTTTTTTTGTTTCTTTTTAAATGCCAAGGGCTCTAATCTTTCAAGGGACAATATATTCTAAGGAGCCTTTCCAATAGGCAAAATCCCTCAAATATCTCAATATAGTCCTTCCAAGCAGGAAAGCTCCCCTTCCTCACCCCTGCTCCATAAGTCAAGGTGGGAGGTCATTGTGTTTTACACAACCTTTCCCCCTGTTCCCAATTTAAACAAGTCACTTTAACATCTGAGCCTCAGTTCTCTGATTGACTCTTAGGATCCTTCAATCACAGAAAGACCTTGAGAGGTCTTTCCATAGTTAGTCTGCGTTCTACCAGATAGACTTTTTAAGACAGATAATTCTGCCTCCAAAACTTAAGAGCTGTGGGTCTCTGAGCAAGTTCCTCTACCTCTGGGACTCAGTTTCTGTCTTTAAAATGAAGGGTGGAACTGGATAGCTTCTAAGTTTCTTTCCACGTCAAATTGTGATTTTGTGAATTGTGGTTGGATGAAGAAAGGCAGTGTTAAGAGGCATTTCTATGCTAGCCCTGAACAGCTCAGCAGGGACTCTGAGAAGCAACCAGAATTTCTAATATTCAACACTGTGGATCATTTTTCTCCTCATTAGTTTGGGGAACTCCATGGTATGTAAACTCCCTTCAAAGATGAAGATCAGCAAATCATAGTCTTAAATAGCATGGGGGTGGGGAATGATGATGAGGTCAAATTATACAACATCCAGACTCCAGAGACCGCTGTTTCTGCTATGCCTCACTGTCTCTCATGAATCTTAGGTCCTACTTTATATTTCCCTTTCATTATTTTCTTATCCTTTTTTTCACTGCCTGCTCCTAGAGGCAGTTAAATGGTGCAGCACATAGAATACTGGACCAGGAAAACCTGAGTTCAAATCCAGCCTCAGATGTTTACTTGATGTGTGACCCTGGGCAAGTCATTTTACCTCTGCCTGCCTCAGTCTCTTCAGCTGAAAATGGTGATAATAACAGCACTTACTTCTCATAGCTGCTGGAAGGATCAAAGGAAATAATATTTGTAAAGACTTAGCACTCACTGTGTCTGACATAGTAAGTGCTGAATAAATAAATGCTTTTCCTTCCTTGATTTCAAAGGCAAGGGAAGACTTGTTCAAAATGGCCAGAAGCAAAGTGAGCAGAACCAAGAGAACATAGTATATAGTAACAGCAATATTGTTTTAGGAATGACTTTGAGCAACTAAGTCATTTCATCTACTTTAAATACACAAGTTAAAAATAAAGGCTATATGAAGAAAGACATTATCTGCATCCAGAGAAAGAACTGATAAATGGGAGTTTGTATGGAATAATTTTACATACATATATACCTATTTGCGTCTAATGGTAGCCATCTCTAGGGCAGGGTCAGGGGAGGGAAGAAAAAAATTTCCATGATAACTTTATTATATATTTAAAAGGAACAACAAGTTGTACATAATAAATTTGTAATTTCATATGCAGTCATCTTTTTTATTATGCTGTTATAGAAATGTGTGTTTTATTCCATAAATTATAAATAAAATACATTTTTAAAAAAGAATCTATTTACCACATGAATGACTAGTAAGTTTTGTTGCTTGTTATCCTACAATCAAGCCAAAAGATACTAGAATTTAGAGATGAAAGGAAACTTAGAAATCCTCTCATCGGCTCCCTCAATTTATGGATGAAGAAACTGAAGTATTAGTTACATCACTATTCCATTTCATTCTTTTCTTTTGGTCAGTTTTGGGATCAATCAAACATTTTCCTTTCCCTCTCTCAGTCCACTATTCTCTCTAAAGCAAACAAGCCTTTACAATTATACTCTTTAATTCTGACAACATCCTTATACAGGGAATAATCTAATAAAAGCAGCTTCTGTGGAGTTATTTTCAGTTTACAAAGTGCTTTCCTCAAAACAACCCCATGATGAGGTAACTGAGACTCAGAGATTTGGTTTGCTCTGCTCAGCTCCAGATGTCAGAACAGAGAGCAGTGGGGAAAAGCTGAAAAGAGCCAGATTAGAGAGCAATGAAGAAAAAACACCTTCTAAAAAAAAAAATCAGAGTTATTCAAGCATGGAGAGGAGGAGAGGGAAGGGAAATTTTGATGGCTGGAAGCTGCCTGGTTAACTTGGGGTTTACTTTCCTTCCTTCCTTCCTTCCTTCCTTCCTTCCTTCCTTCCTTCCTTCCTTCCTCCCTCCCTCCCTCCCTCCATTCTTTCTTTCTTTCTTTCTTTCTTTCTTTCTTTCTTTCTTTCTTTCTTTCTTTCTTTCTTTCTTTCTTTCTTTCTTCTTTCCTGTCTTTTTTTTTCTCTAGACAAAATCTTTAACCCATTTCACTCTGGAACTCATATATTGAACCACAATAGGTCCCTGCCCAAATTCCAATAAATGGCTGTATTTTGGACTCTCCCTCTCAGAGCAAATGCCAATAATAACTGTTTCTCTTTTGACCAACAACCCTGAGAGTCTTCCCCTCCCAGTTTGATGTTTTTATAATTAAATGAACATCCCTTGACTCACTTCTTAAAGAGGCATATTCACTGAATGGACATTACCTCACTCTGAGTGAGAACTTGCATCCTGAGCCATCTCCAGTCATCCTGATGAATATCTGGCCACTGGACCCAGGTGGCTCTGGAGGAGAAAGTGAGGCTGGTGACCTTGCCCAGCCCTACCTCCCTCAAATTGAAGTCAACTGCAAGTCATGTCATCATCTCCCTGATGTCATGGTCCTCTTCAAAAACAATGCACAAACACAACAACAACCTATCCTAGGGTGCAATGAGCTCCCTGAGGAAGTACTTGGTTTCATCTTCCTAGAAATCTTCAAGAAAGAATAGGTCAGTATTTGTCAGGTAATGTGGTATTGTGCATAGAGTGTGGGACTTGGGATTAGGAAACTCGGGGTTCAAATGTTACAGCCTCATTTTTTTTCCATGTGTAAAATTGTTGTTGTCCTCTTTGTGACCCCATGTAGGGTTTTCTTGGCAAAGATACGGGAGTAGTTTGATGCTTCCTTCTGTAGTGGATTAAGACAAACAGAGGTTAAGTAGCTTGACCAGGGTCACTCAGCTAGTAAGTGTCTGAGGTAGGATTTGAATTCAAGTCTTCCTGACTCCATACCCAGTACTCTGTCCACTGAGCAACCTCACTTCATGCCTCATAGAGTAGCAGTTAGGGTTAGACAAGATACTATCTAGAAAGCATTTTGCAAATGTTTAAGCACTGTTAACCAATCAATAATCAATAACCGTTTATTAAGTGTCTAAGGCACTGTGTTAAGCACTGGGGATACAAAAAGAGGCAGACGATAGTCCCTGCCCAAGACACTAAGCAGCAGATCAATGTTGGGCAGTAGGTTGTAGAGGGCATTCTTGTTGGCCTTAAAAGCCTCTGAAGTCCCTTAGAACTAGGAGATTCTGAAAGCGAGTGATTTATCCAAGGTCACATGATTAAGAAAAAGCAAAGGCAGATCTTGAGCCCAGGTCTCCTGATTTCAAATCTACTTTTCTTTCTGTGATACCAGCACTGCCCCTCCTGCTTTATGATCCTGGATGTGTCTGTGGCCTCGGCAAATGAGCACCTGCAAAGTCATGAAACAGGCATACCTCAGTTTCCCTCTCCTAAAGTTCTTCCCTCTTTCTTTTTTTTCTATATCAGTGACCAGTGGTTTCACGACTTTTTACCCCAGGTCGCGCTTCTAAGTATTATCAGTCATTTACAAATTAGTAGATGGGAACGGTCTATAAACAGGCTTCTAGGAGTGGAGGCCCATGGCCAGCTTCCCTGCACTCACATCAGCACCATATAGTTTAGACCTGAACTGTTTCCTGTGTTTTAGTTTTCTCCATTCAACTAGGTTTTAACTTCCTCCAGGACAGAAATTGTATCTTACACCTTCTCTTGTATTCCCTACAGCTTTTCTCACAGTGTGGGGGCACACAGTAAGTGCTTCCTAAATACTGGATGATTGAGAAGACCCTTGAGAATTCAAGAGAAACCCCAAACCAATGTACTTCCTCTTGTTGCCTTAGTTACTATGATCACCAAAAGATGAGTAGAATCTCTCCGCAGTCAGACACATATCTGACAATTCCAAAAATACTTCCCTTCAGTCATCTATATTTCAAAGTGCTGAGATTTTTTTTTCCCTTAATGAGGTTTTATATTCTTAAAAAGTGAACCAAATAACTATGTTTTTGAAAGAGGCCAGTCAATCATTTCAATGGCAGGAGGATAGAGGTGCACCATAGAGGAAAATAAAACCAAAAGAGAGCACACCAAAGCACACCAGCAAACTCATTAATGTCTGCCTGGTAAAAGCTCGTGCTCCCTAAGTACAGTCTTAGAAATATTCAGACAAACTCTGGGATTTTGCAGGTTTTTCTTTGTTCTGCTTTACATTCTCTATTCAAATTTCTCCTCAATATTATACATTTTCAGTTGCTACTTTTGCAAATGCTCTTATATAAAACCCCCTTTGGAGGCAGCTCCCATAGGCCATAGTCAACACAAGACAATACATCAAAGTGCATTATAATAGCATCTACAGAGAACTTTACATACATCATCTTATTTTTTTGTTCTCTCCACACCTCCTGTGAGGAAGTTATTATAGGTGTTATTATTCCCATTTTATAGATGAGGAAACTGAGGTTCAGAAATCAGATTACTTGCCATTAAGCTATTAAGTGTTATAGGCAGAATTTGTTTTGTCACCCTTTGGAAGGGCACACAAGATAGGTAGATTTATTTTATCTTAAAGCTGATGAATGTGGGTTGCAGTGGGAAAGCTGTATGGGAGTATGCACAGATGGTTCTGGAGAAATGATAGATGAGAATGCTGGATTTGGAGCAAATTAAAGCTGGTGGCAAGGAACGTATCACTTTTACTCACTGTATGATGCATCAGGAGGCACTTGTAGCCAAAAAAATATCACCAGAGTTAGATGGGTGCTTCTTGATACTATCAAAATAATTGTCTTCATTAATAGTCATTTTTTTTACAGACCTTTGGAAAAATATGGACTCCAATTACAAAATCTTATTACTACATCCAGAGGTAAGGTGGTTCTCAAGAGGGTGAAGTATAAACAGATTATTGAAATTGAAAGATGAAGTTGTCATATTTTTGACTGAGCAGAAATCTGATTTTGTTAATTGTTTTTTCATAAGAACTTAGACTTTCAAAACTATTATTTGTTGGATTTTTTTAACTCAAGATTTAAACATGTTGCTTCAAGGAAAAAATGTAACATTTATATTAGAAGATAAAATGAAAAGTTTTACTAAAAAAGTTCACATTTTGAAGAACAGGGTGAAAAATGATCCTTTAGAAATGTTTACAGCTACAGATGATTTTATAACTGAAAATAACCTTCCCAAAGATTTATTTATAAGAGTTATAATTGATCTGACTGAATTGAGTTATAACTGATTGAACTGAAGTGAATGGAGATATAGTTTCAGAAATAGTTCCCTTCAAATTTTGATTCCAAAAACTAAGTTGGGTTCATAAACTATATTCAATTGAAATAAAAAACATCAGTCATCTGCCAGTAAAAGTTCAAGAACAATTTGCCATATTATTAAGCAACACACAGGTTGAAAAGTTGAGTCTTCCAAAACAAACAAACAAACAAACAAAACACCCCAACAATTTAAATGAATTTTGGCTTGGAATTACAAAAGAATTTCCAACAACTTCTGAAACAGCCCTAAACATACTTCTGTCATTTTGTGCTATGTGTCTATGTGAAATGGTATTTCCAGTATTAATGATTATGAAATCAAAATGTCAATCAACTCTGAAAAATGTTGAAGATGCTCTACATCCTGCAGTATCAAATATCCCTCCGAGATTTAATTCTTTATGTAAAAATAAAAACACATCCATCTTATTAGTACATAAATTTGTTTCCATCTTTAATAAATGGTAAAATTATATGTATACCAAAGAATTGTTTTTAAAATAAATTTCTTTATGATTTATTATCAGGAAATGTTTAATTTGTATACCTATATAACTTGGGTTATGTAAAAGGGGTGGCAAGTAGAAAAAAAATTTGAGAAACCTGGCAATATTGGATCACTTTTCAAAGGTCTTTACATTAGATCTCATATTTTTTGATAAGTACAGGACTCCAGAACCAATGGGTTCTTAAAGACAAGATAAAGATGGAAGTCTTGAGACCTCTCCAGTCATCAAGCACCTTGCCCGTGGAATTGTCCCAGATATTGAACAAAGAGAGTTGTTTATCATATATATTTAGAAATGTAAAATCAAAGAAAAACAACATCCTTCCTGGTGTTCCTGAAACAGAAAAATGACCAAAAGTGAATTAATGAAAAACCACATTGTAAGTCAGCAGAAGAGAAATATATTTAGAGAGTGGTAACCTCCAGAACCTTTCTGTGACCTATGGAACAAAGTTTCAGTTGTTTTCTCGAGCATTCACAGCCCTCTTCAACTTGATGCCATCTTTTCGATCTAGCCTCACCTCATATAAGTCATAAAATGCTGACTTTTTCATTTCCTCAAGGCGAGGTAACATGGCTTCTCTAAACCATATCTAGCCTGCATCTAGGTCACATACTGTAGGACTTCAATATACATTTGTTGAATGAATAAATGTTTAAAGCAAATACGGAGAATTATGAAAGTTCATACCCCTAAATGCAGAGGAATTCCTGTACATCCTCCTCTTCCTCCTTTCCTATATCCTATAGCCTATTTAAAAGGTATTTTAACACCCTAAAGTTCACGGTGTTTCAGCTGAAAAAACTTCTCCAACATCAACTTTAAAATCATTAAAGATTGTCCTCATAGTTACAGGATATAGAAGACATTTCACAAAAGAATCAGACAGACCAGTCAATTGACAATAATTTATTAAGTGCCTACTGTGTGTCAGGCATTATTCTAGGAGCTAGAGATGAAATAATAACTAACATTTATATAATACTTTAAAGTTTGCAAAATGCTTTACAAATATCTCATTTTACATTCACAACAGCCCTGTGAAGTAGTTATTATTATTCTGAAGATGAGAAAACTGAAACTGAGAGAAATTAAAAGATTTTCACAGTTACTGTTTGAGGCCATGGTCCAGTGTTCTGTATACAGTACTACTGTACCACCTCACTGCCTACAAAGGCAAAACTGAGAAATAAAATTAAACAAACCCTGCCCTCAAGCAGCTTACATTTGATTGAGGGAGATGACATGTACATTTAAGCTTGTATACATATGTAAGTATACACACACATGTAGTTTAAGGGGGAAGAATTCTAGTAGTTGAAAGTATCAGGAAAGGCTTCATATAGAAGGAAATGCTTTGAGCTAAGACTTAAAGACTGTTCTCTTGAAGTCTCTCTCTCTCTCTCTCTCTCACTTGTCAGCCCTTGGTAATCTGGTTTCCAGCCTCATCACTCAACTGAAACTGTTTTCTCCGAAGTTATCAGCGTTCTTCTAATGGCCAAATCCAATGGTCTCTTTTCATTTCTCATCCTGTTTGACTTCTCTGCAGTACTTAACACTTAGCCACCCTCTCCTCTTGGACACTCTCTCTTCTCCAATTTTTCATGACACTACGCATTTCTGGTTTTCCCTTGCCTTTTTAATTGCTTCTCCTTTGCTGCCACATCATGGCAGCTGTGATGCCTCAACTGCAGATGTACCTCAATGTGCACTCTCTCCTCTCCCTATTTTCTCTCACTTAGTTATTTTGTTACTTTCCCATGCATTCAACTCTCATCTCTGTGCAGATGATTCTGAGAGCTCTGGTCCTACATTACCAACCGTTTATCAGTCATTTCAGCACATATGCCTCAAAGACAAGTCAAACTCACAGTGCTCAAAACAAAACTCACTATCTTTCTCCCCTCCCTCAAACCTTTCCTTATATGAATGTCCTCATTTCTGTTGATGGCATCACCATTCTTCTAGTTTCCCGTTCAGCATTATTCTCACTCCTCACTCTCCTTCACTACATAAATCTGATCACTTGCCAAAGCTTGCCATTTCTACCTCCATAATATCTCTCACTTTTGACCATTTTCAGTACTCACATGTCCAGCATCATGTTAACTCAGACCCTTTCCCCCTCTTTCTATAATGCCAAAGCAATATTCACAGCACACATGGCAGCTATGAATAATCTAGTGTAGTTGTGAATCACAAAATGTAACAGGCTCTCCACATGGAGGACAGAACCAAAGCATTCATTCAAATACCAGAAAGCCAAATCCCCAAACCAGAAAACCAAATTCATCGTAGTGACCACAAAATTGGTACACATAACCAATGCAGCAAACACCAATATTCCCAAGCCTTTCCAAATCTTCAGGCCTTCAAAACAAAACAGGCCTTTAAGCAAGAATGCCCCTCACTCATGTTAGCTGCTCAGTCTCAGTTTTTGCTTGCTCCCAGCAATTCTAGCTCTCTCTCAGCTTGTGCTCAACTTTTTTATTCTGGTCATAAGTTCCCCCCTGTTCCTCCCCTTCTTGTTGCATCATCAAGTTCTTCCCACTGTGGGTTTCACAAGTTCTGTTTCTTAACAAAGCCTTGATCAAGAGCAAGGAGCAACTTGAAACAAGGAGCTAAGTACTTGTTTGCTTGCAATTATAAGGGGTAGGGAAGATCTTCAAATTCTCATTACCATAACACTTTCATGGACTCCATGCCTCAGATTCATTGTCTCTAACTGATCCCTCCCACAACCACCAAAGTGTTATTTCTAAAGTGTGAGTCTGTTCAAACTGTAGGTCTAACTGTATCCCTTTATTCAATAAAGTGGCTCTCTGTTGCTTCTCAGTTAAAGTATAAATACCTCTTTCTGGCTTTTAAATCCCTTTACAATCTGATCCCAACTTACTTTTTCAGCCTAATTACTCATTATCCCCCTTTCTACACTTTATAGTCTAGTCAATGGTCTTTTGCTACTGTACATATGCAACACTCAGTCTCCTCTTTGACCTGTCTACTCCCTATTCCTGCAATATACTCTCTCCTTGCTTCTGCTACTAGGAGCAGCAGTAGGTAGTGCCTTCTTCCCCTAAACTGACTTTTATTTATTTTGTACTTATTCTGCATAAATTTACATATACGTGAAAGGCAGAATGACATAGTGGACAGAGAGCTTGCCTAGGTCAGAAAGACCAGGTTTCGGGGCAGCTAGGTGGCGCAGTGAATAGAGCACCAGCCCTGGAGTCAGGAGTACCTGAGTTCAAATCCGGCCTCAGACACTTAATACAAAAAACTAGCCGTGTGACCAAAGGCAAGTCACTTAACCCCAACTGCCCTCCAAAAAGAAAAAAAAAAAAAGAAAGACCAGGTTTCAAGTCCTGATTCTCCTGGATAAATCATTTAACTTTTCAGCATACCAAAATATTCCCTAACACTATAAATTACAGGAAAGGAGATGATCTCTATTGGTAGAGGGACATCCTTTCATTGATGAAATCCAGTCAAAACAATCCAGTCTGGGAGACAAAACAAAATATATGTACATGTTGTTTTCCCAAGGAGAATATAAATTTTTGAAGTCAGAGACTTATTTTCTTTGGTTGAACAATGCCTAGAATATAGTAGGTACTTAATAAATGTTTATCTACTTGCTTGGTTAATTTGAAGAAACTAAGCTCTAGGAGGGGGCAAATTTAAAAAGCTAAAATACTTCATTCCATGTGAGTCTAAATGGGTAAATGAAGCAAATGAGACATTGCTACTCCCTTAGTTTAATTTGTTTTTCTTCCAGCTATTTAAAAATTAAAAGGCATACTATTCCTAAAGTTGAAGTCATAGCAAATCTTATTTGACATCTCTTGGCTACAAAAATATCTCTGTGTCTTATACCCATCCCCAAGCTTATTTTCCATTTAAATGGAATTCAATGGAATAATTGGCTTCTTTTCTTTCTTTTCTTTAATTTTAAGAATCTTCTTTTTTTAAAGAGATTTCTAGTAAGACCTTCCTTTACTGTTCTACAACAAAACTTCAAAAAAATTGTATTAAGATGTCCAATAACAACTTAGCTTTTAAATTTTCCAAAGCACTTTTGTTTACAATAACCCCAACAGAAAGGTAATACAAGTAGTATTAGCCCCATTTTGCAGATGAATAACCTGGGGTTCTATAACCTGTATTCATGCACTATATATTCCTGCTCAAAGGATTTTACCTCCTTTGGCAGCATCCAGGCCACTATTTAATGTTCATGCTTTTAGCTTTTGAAAGTATTGGACCTTCACTACCAGGCATTCACTGACAAAAAGAAAGGCTTCATATACAACAAAATACGAAGTTATTGCTTTTATACCCATATACCCATAATGTAGGTAGTGAGTTGTAAAGCCAGGATTTAAACATAGGTCAAGATTACAGAGAAAATATATTGTCTCTTTCTAATAAGAGAAGTTACTTTGGGAAGAATAGAATAATCCCAGTGTGATCAGAACCAGCTGTTTAAGAAATGACTTCTATGATGGCAGATTTTTGTTAAATTTTAGAAAGTAGATATTTAAATACTAGATAAGTTACCTAGAGTTAGGGTTTGAAATAATTCTACAACATTTACTCAAATGCCTCTCTATTTGACCTCTTTTCTGATGAAAGATTTGGTGAGAGACTGTGCTGTAAGGGGTTGGCCCTGGGCACTCTCCCTGAGAGGCTAACTATAGCCCCAAGAACAGAGGATTAAATTCTTTACCTGCCTCAGCATTTGTTCTTTCATTTTAGATGGAAGAATGGAAGGATACAACCTTATGGGTTTTAAAAGGTCAGGAGATTGAACCATTTGGCCACTGGGGCTTCTGAGAGTCCAGGAAATGAGCCCATGAAGTCTGGCAGTCAGCCCAGATGCCCCAAGTAGCTAGAAGTGACTTTTAGGAGCCAGGCCAGCAAGGATTCATCTGGTAGTGATGTCACATCTGCATATGAAGTGGGGGGGGGACCAATACTAGGCAGAAACTATGTTGGGTAGGCGTCTGAGCCCATTAAAATCAAGGCAGTTTAGGACTCCTGACTTTATACATTAATAAGCCCTTTCACATAAAGAGCTAGTAAGAATCTGCATCCCTCTCTGAGAGACAGGAAAGCTTAGCTACAAAGAGATATTAAGGTAATTTGACTAAGATAATGGGGCAACAAAGATAGATCAGCTGACCAATAATGTTTTCCAGACTAAATTTAAATGTCAAAATATTATTTTTCAACTGGACCAAAGTGCTGATAGATCAGTTTTTCAAAACTTATTGGAAGGAATATTTTTGCATATTTATTAAGTGAAGGATCTATTATTTCTAACGGTTTTGAAACTGCATGCTGGAAAACAATAATGTCATAAATGGGAAATCTGGTCCTCACTTTTGAGCTCATCACATTTTGCCTTGTTTATAGCTATCTGTGAACACAAAACTCAGCGCGACCTCAAAGGTAAGTCGTTTTTCATCTTTTTGTTCCCAGCGTCTAGTACAATGTAGACACATTGTAATAAAAAAGTAATAATAATAAAAATAATAATTAAAACTGAAAAAATAATGACACCATTAAACAAAACTGGTACCACACACTTAATTCCACATGTGATACCACAGGCACTGGAAGGAAGCCACAAATCCCCTCTCTCATCCTCACCCAGCGAATGTAATAGAATATTATTGTGTTACAGGAACCAAGGAATACGAAATATATAAAAAAAGCATGGAAAGACTTTTATAAACTTATGCAAAGTAAAATAAGCAGAGCTAGGAAAACAGTGGACAAATGGATGACAACAATGTAAATGAAGAGAACAACAGAAAACAGAAGTTGCTAAATTATAAATAATAAATGTGATCCCAAAGAACACTTACGAGAAGATATCTTCCTCTTCTCCTTTGTGAAAATATAGGGGTAGGAGGGAGGGCAAAGAGAAAGGGAAATGGAGGGATCAGAGAATCCACAGATATGGACCATTCTATGTACCAATTTTTTGTCAATGTATTGATTGATTTTGCTGAATATTTCTTTTCTTTCTCTTTTTCATTTACTTTTTTTTATTATAAGGGATTTTGGATGGGATGGATTTGTGGAGAGATCTAGGTGATACAAAGATAAAAGATGTCGATAGAAGTATGTGTATCACATATATACATATATATATACACACATTTTAGAGAGTATTGTATCTTGGATTTCCATGCACCATCTTAGAATATCTCACAAATTCCAAGACGTATAAGTTAATCCTAATGCCTGTGGTTTGTTCACCTCTGACCTCAGGCAAATATTATCATGAGCATGGAAATATTCCCTTAGTATTTTTCAAAAATATGCGTAATTTCATCACTGTGGGTACTTTCTCCACTTGACAGAGAATGTAACTACTTTCTTTGTATTCTAGTAGAAGGTTTCATGAGTTACTGTAGCCAACAGAATTCATTATTTTAGGGATAAGCCTCTGTGACTTTTGCTAACCCAGTGCTCAAGAAATAGTCCTTCACTTCTCTACTTAGTCTTTCCAATTGGGTACTCTCTGCCAAGACTTACATTATACTATCATTTGAGCCTTTGAGAATTCAACTGAATGGACATTTATTACACATCTGTTGTTGTTCATCCTTGGTTTTCAAAGAGGACCAATGACATGACAGGGGGATATCTTTACTTGCCCGTGAACTGAATTTAAGTGAGGCAGAGTTGCCCAAAGTCATCAGCCTCACTCTGTCTTCCAGAGCCATCAAAGTTCAGTGGCAAGATAAAAGTCAAGACAATTGTCAGTGACCTGGGATGCAGTGAATAACCTTAGCATCCTCAATCCTGACCAAATTCTAAGTGTTTCACAGCACCTCCTTCAGCCACCTTCGCGGCTGTTGGAACAAATTGTTCTCATTCATCCATTCCACTAGGGGACGTCTTCACATGCTTGGGGTAGACAGACAACTCCCTAAGTCACCCATGAATCTGAGACTTGTTAATTATCCAAAATCGGGTTTAACTCATTGGCTGAGATGGTTTGCTGGGGTGTGTCCACTGCACATGCTCCAGCTTCTTGGAGCTACAGGTGAGAGCTGGATGTATCAGGTGGACAGCAAAAGTGGAGGAGCAGCCCTGGAAAGGGCTCAACAAAGCCTCACACCGGAGATCACAGTCCTCTATGAATACCCTGTCCACCGGAAAGGTAAAGCACTGTGAATGCTAGATGCTGAGGGGTTTTTCCCTCTTTGTCTAGACTTTTGATTTTATTGGTTTTAATGGAACTTTCAGTGAGAAAGCTCTCTCTACCAATAGAGATCTGTACCTGCTCTGTAACCTTCAGTCTTAAAGACTTTTCTGGACTGTTAAATGACTTGCTCAGAGTCACATAGCCAATATGTGTAAGAAGTATAATTTATACTGAGGCCTTCCTGACTCTGATCCTGGCTTTCTCTCCACTATACCATGCCGCTTGTGGTCTAGAAGTTGGAGACAGAGAGAAAAAAATTAGAATCCTTGTCTTCAAGAAGTTTACTTTCTCTCAGAGAGAGAAATAAAACACACACACACACATATGTGTGTGTATATGTGTATATATATGCATATATATGTATATATAATAGAGAACTAGGAAAATTAAGACTGTAGAAGCACTAACCGCTAGGGTAGAACAGGAAAGGCAACAATAAGTATTTAAGTGCTTGTCTTGCAGTGTGCTATAAAAGGCAAAAAAAAAAAAAAATAGCCCCTGCCCTCAAGAAGTTTGCACTCTGATATGGGAGAAAATAAGTAACCATGCACATACAAAAAGTAGATGGAAGGTAAGCAGAGAAGGAAAGACACGAGTAGCTGATAGAACAAGGGAAAACCTTTCAGAAGGTGAAATTTGAGCTGAGTATTAAAGGAAGCAAGTGAAGGTTTCACAGAGGATGTGGACTCGAGCTAAGCATTGAAGGAAAACAAGAATTTTAAAAGGTACAGATAAGGACGTGTATTTCTTGGCCAAGGAGCAATGTACAGAAATAAGCAGAAGATGGAGAAGAAAATCCGAGGAATAAATAGTCATCCAGTTTAACTGGAACATGAATCCATGAAGCAGAATAATATGAAAGAAGGCTGGAAAGTTAGGTGGGAGCCAGATTGGAGAGTGTCTTAAATACCAGGCATTTGTGTCCTACCCAACAGGATACCAGCTTAGGCTAGTCCTTAGCCTTAATGGTGTCTTAACAATTGAATAACACCCAAGTGTGCCATTAACTTTGAAACAAATGCATACTTTCCTTTGAGTGGCTTGGAATGCTTGGCTCTGGAGATAATTCTACCAGGCAGCCAAAGTTCTGCAATTTCAGAGCTTATCATATCTTAATGATTTAGATAAATCAAAAAAGAACAGAGGATTAGAGTTTAGGATTTGAGACATCAAAGAAAGAGCTCAAGAAAAGTCAAGGTTTAGAGGTTGAATATTGTGCAGGGAATCCATTTTAAGCAAGTTATTAAATGGGAAAAATATAATATTCAGCTCAGAAGAAAATCCAATTTAAAGACTTCAGAGATCTGATATCTTCTTAAAATAGTGCTGGTTACAATGCACGCTCTGACTAAAGAAATATAAATTTATTTGCCTCATGAATCTTGGAATGACAAAGGAAAATGGCAGTTGCCAAAATATAATTTAAGACCGTGGAAAAAGTGTGGTGACTTTGGAGTGCAGAAAATATTTTATACAGAGATGATAGAGGAGACAATTAGAAAGGGCTAAAAACACATGGATGGCTACATGGAATAATTGCTAGTGTTGGGAGTCAGAGCTGCAAAAACATCCTAAATAATTTTAGAAGTAAAATATGATCACGTGTTTAATACACAAAAGATGGCTCTATACAACTCGTCATTCCTGTATCTCCATTTACAATGTAAAAGAGTTCAAGCTGTTAATAGCAGAGATTTCTACCTTTGGGCTTTTAAACCAAGTTCAAACCAATCAGTGTTTCTCTTTTTGGTCTTAAAATAAGATCAAAGAAAGAAAAATTCCCTTGCCAGTATTTAAACCCAGTTGCCTCTGTCCAGATGACTCCTATAATCCAGCCAGGCAAAACACCTCAACCCACTGTTCCTGCTGCTGCTGGTGTGTGTGTGTGTGTGTGTGTGTGTGTGTGTGTGTGTGTGTGTGTGTGTGTGTGTGTGTGTGTGCATGCGCGCTATCCTTTGATTACAGTTAATGGCCTCAAGCTGTGCCAGCACCCTACTCACCTTAACTCTTCTCTGTCCAGCTTTAACCTATTATTGAAACTATACGTTTTTGTGAATTATTCCATGTTAGGATCTAGGTAAGGAAGTATTATTTAACATCAGATTGGTGGATGGCAATCTTTCCCCATGACCATAGTTTATATACTTCAAAAGAATTGTTCCATGATTTCACTAATATGAGTTTCTCTTCAGTGGTATAGATTTTGATCCATCCACATGGTGATTTCTTATCCTGTACAATTGCTGTCCACATTCTTCTTTGAATTCTCCATAGGTGAACTATCTAAAGTACCACAGAGTGTCTTCTATGCATTTTTAAAAATAACATTATTTTTCCCAATTACATAAAAAAAATTTAACATTCATTTTCAAAAACTTTAAGTTCCAAATTCTCTCTCTCCCTCTCTTACTTCCCCCCTCCTTGAGATGATAAGCAATTTGATACAGGTTATGCACATGCAATCACCAAAACGTATTTCCATATTAGTCATGTCATGAAAATAAACATCAAAAAGAAAAAGAAAACATACATACACAAAACAAAGTGAAAATACTACACTTTGATCTGCATTCAGACTCCATCACTTCTTTCTCTGGAGGTGGATATCATTTGTCATCATGAGTCCTTTAGAATTGTCTTAGATCATTGTACTGCTGAGAATAGTTGGGTCATTCACAGTCAATCATGATGCAATATTACTGTTATTGTGTATAATGTTCTTATGGTTCTGGTTACTTCACTCTCCATCAGTTCGTGTAAGTCTTTCCAAGTTTTTCTGAAATCATTCTGCTTGTCATTTCTTCTAGCACAAAAGTATTCCATTTCAATAATAAGCAACAACTTTTCCAGTCATTTCCCAAATGACAACATCCCCTCTATTTCCAATTCTTTACCACCACAAAAAAAACCTGCTATAAATATTTTTATACAAATAGTTATATATATCCCCCATCTTTTTAAAAAATCTCTTTGAGATACAAACCTAGTATTGGTATTGCTGAATCAAAGAGTATGCACAGTTTGATTGCCATTTGGGCATAGTTCCAAATTGTTCTCCAGAATGGTTGGATTCTATATCTTTTAATTTTGTGACCAGTTGGGTATTAAGGCTGTTTGTTCACCTGTTAGACTTTTATCATTTCAGTTCCTCTTCCTATCCTACAGGTACTAGGTATTGTCTTTTTATCTTCTTCCTGTGCACTTGTCATTGTTGGCAATTTGTGAAGCCAGCCTATGCCTAATACGTGTCTATTTGTTCTGCCAGGGTTACATGCAACTTTAATTTTTCTGAGGATCCATATCCCACGATTTGCAGGTATATAACACTACTAGAAGAATGTTGGTGTTAAAAAGATGGAGTTTCTGTTTCAAGAAATTGTTTGGAATTATCACAAGCACAATAGAATTTCTTCAATGCAATCTAGATTGATTTCTCTTGCTAATTCAATTTTTAGTTCCATCTTCAATGTGTATTTAAGATGTTAAGTACCAATGGACTAACTCAATGTTTTATAATTTTATGTCATATTGAAAACAGCATGTATTTTTCATCCATTTTTTCTGTGTGGATTGTTAAAATGATATATATATATATATAGATGTGTGTGTGTGTGTGTGTGTGTGTGTGTGTAGTTAGTGGCCATGGATCTAACTGAGGAGACCCTGCATTATAATGGAGGTTTGGTGCCTTCATTAGAGTATCATCTGTAAATAGGAGCAACTGGAGGACCTTACCATATAGAGAGAGGGAAGACTTATTCCATCTGGACTCTGCATGCACTATCTTCCATTCTAGTGGGAAACAACTTTTGTACATGTTATATCACCCTGTTTTGTGTCTCACTTGATTTTGATACTCAGAGTGTTGTTGAATAGAGTTCTCTCTGTGACCATAATAACAACAGTTAGTATACACAGCACTCGAAAGTTGACAAGGTACTTTACATATGTTAATCTCATTTGATTTTCATAACAACCCTACAAGATAAATATAATAATTTTTTATGCTCATAGTGTGGTATCAAGGAAATGTGTATGATCTTAGTGTAACATTGTTCTTAATGTTCTCCTGGAACTGGGATAGAGGGAAGGGGAGGTAGGTCATTTCCACTAAGGAAAGGGCCAATGCTCTGAACCCATGAAAACCAGGTTCAATCTTGGGAAAGCCTGACTTCCACAAAAAGGAGTTAGCATCTTTTCCTGATATTCTGGCTCTTCACAAACCTATACCAGAGTTCTGGGGGAAATTGTCTAATGCTTTAATTTAACTCATATCTATAGTATCCTCCCAAAAGGAGGAGTAAAAGGTACTCAATGTACCATATAAAGCAGGGACAGAACAGTCATTTATCTCCTCCACGGATAAAGGATAAATACTAAATACACACACACACACACACACACACACACACTGTGTGTTGACAGAAAAATTTAAGCGATAGCAATAACATAACTACCATAATCCTCTCCCAAGAGATTGCTACTTAAAACATCAAGGCTGATGCCATTTGTTGTACACCTAAATCATCATTGCACATTTCACCTCAGTTCTTCACTACCTGAACAACTTCCTCATGGTCCATGACTTCCAGAAAACCAGACTAGGAGTAGAGTAACAGTTCTTATAGGTAAATGTAAATGTAAATACTCTCTAGTGCTAGAGGTCTGTCAGTCAACTTCAGTTGAGAAACACAGGAACTCTACCTCTCCAATGGACAAGGCTGCTTCCAAAACTAGAAATATCCATCTCAGGATCAATGTTGGCTTTTGCTCAGTGAACAGACAAAGCAGCAAAGGCAAGCAGAGGTTCAAGGCCCAGGTAATCTTGGCTAGCTGGGTCCCAGCTTTAGTTATTATGTGTTCACAGATAACCATGCTCCTTGGATTGAAGAAAGAGTGGTCCCTCACTCCCATTCCTCACATGGGGAGCAACAAGAAACCCCGCAGGATTTGCTCCCAGAAGTGGCCAGTCCACAAACTAAGATTTCATGGAGTATGTGCTAGCCAGAGCAAATTGGGGAGTGAGGTGGGGAGAGGGCTAATATCTACCTCCTCTTACATTAAATATGATGAGACACCTTGGTAAAATAAAATCCTTAAAACTGCAAGACTGCATTTTACTCTACCAAAATAAATTCATTTTCTAATGAACGTGCCCCTCTCCTATCTTTCCAGTCTCTTTCTACCTTATTCCCTGACATGGTATGTTCTTTGATCCAGTGACGCTGACTGCCTCCTGTCCTACAAATAAGATACTTCATCTCTTGGCTCCAGGGAGCCTTTTGCAAGGCCCTGCTATTGGCCAGGTGCAGTGTTAGGTGCTGTTACATTGTGGTATATGATGACTTGGTTGGTAGAAGGTTGTCATTATCTCCATGGAAGTTCTGTCCTTTATCTTCTACAATAGCTTCCTGTTATCTGCTGCAATCATCCTCATGAAATTCTTTGATTACACTCATGTGAAAAGACCAAGTAAACATCTCTTGAAATGATGTTCCTCAAGTGCCTTCAGGTACATTTTAAAAGTTGGTTCAGAGATTTTATCAGTGTAGGGAAGTGTGGGTATGGAAACTGCCTCCACAGATGCTGATCAACAACTCTTCCATAACACATTGTTAGAGACTGGCTTAGGGAGCTGAGGTTAAGTAACTCATCCAATCAATTAAAAAAATATACCCTTACTGTTTTCTAAGTGTCAGGCAAGGTGCAAAGCACTGAGGATACAAAAAGAAAAAGAAAGAGTAAAAACACTCCCCGTCTTCAAGGAGTTTCCCTTCTAATGAAAGAGATAATATGTAATTACTAACTTCCTTTAAGATATACTCAACTTTGCTGAAGCCAGGGAGACTAAGAGGTGGAAGGGAAGGGGAAGAAATGGGAGGCAGCCAGTTCAAAGAAACAGCGATGGGAGATAGTATGTCATGTGAGTGAAGAACAGCAGGTGGATCAGTGAAGCAGGATTGTGGAGAGTGAAGAATGGGATCAAGAATCAGAAGACGAGAAGGATATGAAGGAGCCAGGTGGTAAAGGGCTTTAAATGCCATAACATATGACAATAGTTGATCCTAGAAGTAATAGGCATTATGCTTTATGAGTAAATCTATGGTTTTGGAAAATCACTTTGGCAACTGAGTGGAGAATGGACTGGAGTGGGTAGAAATGTGAGACAATTAGAAGACAATTCCAATAACCCAAGTGAGAGGTGGTGAGAGCCTGTATTAAGGTAGTGACTATGTGAGTGGAGAGATGGGGACATAATGAATTATGTGATGAAGATAATGACAAGATTTGACCTACATATAGAAAAATATGTTACCTGAATGAATCTGGAGGGGAGATAGATTGTAAAAGACATTTGCCTTTTAGAAGAGTATATTCCAGGCATGGGTAGGAGATGATCAAGTCACGAAAAATTCATGTCAAATTCGTGTCAAAATTTAAGTCATTTTGGCTGGAATATAGAGGGTGTGAAAGAGGATAATGTAAAATATTTGGCTTAGAAAAATATTATACAGGGTACTAAATATGAGCCAAAGGAATTTGGGGGGTAGGTAGGTAAATAGAGGGCTGGCCCTGTAGTCAGGAAGACTCATCTTGCTGACTTCAAATCTAGCCTCAGGCATTTACTAGCTGTGTGACCCTATGTAAGTCATTTAACCCTGTTTGCCTCAGTTTCCTTATCTGTAAAATGAGCTAGAGAAGGAAATAGCAAACCACTCTGGTATCTTTGCCAAGAAAACCCCAAATGGGGTTATAAAGAGTCAGAGATGACTGAAAAATGACTGATCAAAAAAGTTTTTATCTTATCTCTTGGAGGTAGGGAATCACTATTGGTTTTTGAGGAGTGGTATATTCAAACCTGTGCCTTAGTAATAATATTTTAGTAGCTTCGAGAAGGATGTATTTCAGAGGGTAGAGACTGGAAGAAGGGAAACCAATTAGGAGTCTAATACAATAATATAGGCAACTGATGAGGGCCTCAATGAGTATGATATCAGTATTTGTGGAAAAAGGGTATGAATGTGAGGTGATTCTAGAAGGATAATGGTGACTGATCATACCTGAGGAGTGAAGGAGATGGAAGATCCAAAGAAGTTTCCTAAGTTTTAAATTTATACGAGCGGGTAGAATGAATCAAGTGAAACTGGGAAATTAGGAGGAAGGTAGGATTTCGGGGATGGTGAATGCATGTGAATCTCTGGAAGACTTTTTGAAGTCATTCGGTTTAGAATGGCTGATATGCTCGCATTGTCCCCTAATCTTAATCCCTTCTCTTCTTTTGTGTTGGGAGAGATTGAAATTCTATATATTGTAATGAATTTAGTTTGGTGATTACTATGTAGTATCCCAGATGTTTGACAAGTTTATACTTTACAAACCATCACCCTTCCTAAAACTAGCTGGTAGAGTAGATAGACTGCTGGACAGAGTTAGGAAAACCTGGGTTCAAATCTAGCCCCAGACACTTAATTCCTATGTGTCTCTGGTCATTTGGCCTCTGTCCTCTTTAGTTTGATCATCTGTGTGGGGATTATGAAGTACTCACCTCCTAGGATTGTCAAAATAAATTAAATCGGATTTGCAAAGATCTTTGCAAATGTTAACATGCTAAATTTTATTATTACGAATGCAAAAAAACCCCAGGTGCTGGGAATTGAATTGGGTTTAAGACATAGAATACTGATCAGTGTCATGTATGGAAACATTTGTAGCTTTCTCTGACAGTCACTGTATGGAGATTTACTGACCCTCTGCCATTGAATGACAAACAGAATATGTAACTTAATGCTTCTTTGTGTAGTCATATTGCTAACAAATTCTCTTGAAACAGAACGACCAAAAGGAAAGTAGAGGGAGGAAAAGTGAGATCCCCACCAGCATGGTGAGAGACCTCAAAACCATGATATATGAAGATTAATATTAATTGGAAGAAGTGGGAATCCTGGAGAAGTCTTGGACTTTGGGATTTGGGTAGCATGTGATAGCTGTCTTCAAATATCTAAAGAGTCACCATGTTTAAAGAAAAAAAGGATCTGAAGTGTTTTACTTGGCTCTCAATGGTTACAAGTTGCAGAGAAGTGCATTTAGGTTCAGCATAAGGAAAAACTTTCCAAATGATAAAGTTATGTTCATATGGAAAGGGCTACTCTTTGATGTAGTGAGTAAGGTTATAAGGTCACTGTTTCTCCAGAGTAGGAGAATGTCATCCAGGAGGGGGTAAAAAGATTCATGGGGATAGGGGTGGAGGTGGGGCAAGGCAAGAGGGAGGGAATATCTGAACTTCTATTTATTTTTCAAATAAAAGTAAGAAAAATTAAGGTTTATTAATATTTTGCATACTGAGTATTATACATGCCCCCACTCAGTCTATAGGTCAGATTTAACAGAAACCATCCCTACCCTTCCAGAGACTGCAAAAAATGGGGGAAAATGAGGTATAATACATTGCAATCCCTTCGCAGCTTATAGTGGGAATTAGCATGCTAAGAAGAGACATAAGATTTGTTCTATAAGCAGGAAACTTTATGCACTCTACAGATGCCCCCTACCCACCTGGCAGACTACTATTGGAGATGGTTCAAACAAGTTAATGATGCTAGTCCCAACTCCTTAATAAGCCTAAGAGCTTGTCCTTAGCATACCTGAAGCAAGTCCTTGTCTTAAACCCCATATAGGGCACCCCTCCTCTCTTTTCTTATTCCCATTTTCACTCCCACCTATCTAGCACAATATCAAAGGGCAGGGAACTCATTCCACTGGTGGTACTTAGGTCTGGATGGGGCTCCAGATACTTAGGTCCATACAACCCATGAGGGATGCTAGAGGCATAATAAATACTTTGATAAGCAAGAATGGATATGAGATTGATTTGCAGCAGTAAAGTACTAAGGAATTGAACTTCATTTATGGAGAGAAGGGGCTAGTGAAAGTTCAGGATGTGAGATGAAGTATGACACCCTTGTTTTTCCAGGTCACCGAGAGATCCTCTTCCTCCTTCCCCATCTTTCTTCTTCCTACATTATGCCCATCCTAATGAACTTTACATATTTAGAAAGTTGGGCCTGGTGGTTTTTGTAACAGGAAGGGAATCCTAGGATGGCCATAAAATGCAGTTGTTTTTTGCTCCCTATGGGTGCTTAGAGGGTAAGGTATGCTAGTGGAATAGTCATTAACATTGGTGGAATGAAAGATGTAAAATTCGTACAGTGGAAACTGTACGGAGCAGAATCAGATTAAGGACTCTCTCCATCCCTCCCCTTATTTCATACTGCTGGGTGATCTCCCACTGGACTGTCCTTTACAAATGGGGTAGAAACTGATTAATTTTTAGTGTTCACCTTCACTTGTGAAAGGGTAATAGAGAACATAATAGAGAAGAGGGATATACACAGATAGAGCAGTTCAACAGCGGAATTAAACCCTTTCTATTCACTGTACTAGGTAACACAGTGAATAGCCTGCTGGGTCTGCAGTCAGGAGGACCTGAGTTCTCCAATCCAGTCTCAGACTAGCTGTGTGACCCTAGACAAGTCACTTAACCCTGTTTGCCTTAGTTTCCTCATCTGTAAAATGAGCTAGAGAAGGAAACGTCAAACCATAGCGGTATCCTTGCAGAGGAGAACACCAAATGGGGCTCATGAAGAGTCAGACACAGCTGAAGAACCAAAGAACAACAAAAAATTACTAGACAAGGAGCTTACAAAGAGAATGCAAAGTGTTGCTTGTCCTCAGGGAACTTGCCTGGGTTAAAACTCTCCTTAATGATAGGGAGAATTATTACAAAAGGCTCAACCCCCTCCCCTACCATGTAGATTCAATAAGGAGATTATTATGCAAATATACAGGCATAAATCCCAGTTTACAGACACCTAAGTAAATATGAAAAAAATATAAAATAAATGTAAAAAGTAAATAGGAGTGTGGGGGGGGGCAGAGATGCAGGTAGAGGCAAACTAACAACTGGGGGAATCTGAAAAAAAAACAAACAACCTTTTACAGGGTGTAATACTTCCAGGAACTGAACATTTTTTTTCTGAGTTGTAAGGTTTTTTTTTCAGGATTATTGAGAAACATTTCTGAGAATAATGAGATGGAGATTAAAACAATACTTTTTCACCCACAAATCACCCTACCATCTTTAAAATATGCTATTTTGTGCATTCTAGCAATTAGAGTCTGTAAATTCTTCTTATCTCAGCTATGTGAGCCATTAAAATCAAGCAAGGAAATAAACAACTTAGCACCATACCTTTGAAGTGTTGTATCACAAAGTGCTAAATCAAGATTTCCAAAAATAATTAATCATATCCAGTCATTAAGTTCTCATTAAAATATTATTATTAATAATTTTAGCGAGAGCAAATAGGTTTTTAAAAATCTATTTTAGAGTATTGTTTACTTCATCTTTATCTCTTCTTTGTTCATTTATTTTTGGGTATATTTTAGAATACACGTTATATTTTAATACAGTAGTACACGTATCTCATTTATAAGTAAATATGAATGGTGTAAAATCCAGGAAGTGGAAATGGCAAAAAGCAGAATGTAGATTAAAGTCATTTTTTGCTTACTTAGCACTATTGGTGTGATGTCTTACAGAACTGTCCTTTACAAACAAGGTAAAAACTCATCATTCCTTGGTGTTTACAGGCAATTATTTAAGAGTGCTTCATAATAGAGAAAGAGATACATAAATAAATCATATATATTTGGCATTGCATAACAAACTTTTTTCTGCTATGGATGCATAGTCAAAAAATTACGGACATTTGAGATCACTAGAGATCTAATGATTTACTGCTTGTCTGGTATAAAGTAGAGGGGTTTCTGAGCAAGTGACAGCTTGAATTCAATAGTCCCAGAGTTCTCTTCTACTCCGGGTTTCTTTTATTTTGTGAAGAAAATTTCTTTCTATAAAAAGGGAATAGAATTGGTCTATCTCTTCATGATATTTTTTTTCAAGGTCAAATCTAGTGCTGGGGAGAAAAATCTACATACTAGTTACATGACTGGAGCATCTTTGATTATAAAAGTAGAAAGGACTGGGACCATCTTGGAGATCATGATTAATAAGAAAGGGAGATAGCACAATAGTATTCCATTACATTCATATACCACAACTTGTTTAGGCATTCTAATTGATGGGCATCCCCTTAATTTCCAGTTTTTTGCCACCATAAAGAGAGCTGCAATAAATATTTTTGTACATATGGGTCTTCCTCCTACTTCTATGATCTCTTTGGGTAATACCAGAAGTGGTATTACTGGGTC
>CM053594.1:221395134-221411873 GCA_028646575.1 Pseudocheirus occidentalis | reverse complement strand
AGTTCTTTTTCTGGTCATGGGTTTCAGGTAGACCAATGATTTTCAAATTGTCTCTCCTGGATCTATTTTCCAGGTCATTGTTTTTTCAAGGAGATATTTTACATTGCTTTCTATTTTTTCATTTCTTTGTAACTGTTTAATAGTACCTTGGTTTCTCATAATGTCATTAGCTTCCACTTGCTCCATTCTAATTCTGAAGGAATTATTCCCTTCAGAATGCTTTTGAGATTCTTTTTCCATCTGGCAAATTCGACTTTTTAAGGCATTCTTCTCCTCACTGGCTTTCTGGGCCTCTTTTGCCATTTGATTTAATCTATTTTTTAAAGTGTTATTTTCTTCAGTCAGGTTGTTGACTCTCTTTTCATGATTTTTTCGCATTGTTCCCATTTCTCTTCCCAATTTTTCATCCACTTCTCTTATTTGGCCTTCAAAGTCCTTTTTCAGTTGATGTATAGCTTCTAGGCATTCTTCAAGTGTCTTGGAAGCATTTGGTGTGGGAGTTCTGATTGGGTTGTCTTCTCCCATTCCATGCTTTGATCCTTTTTGTCCACAAAAAAGGATTCTAGAGTTTTATTGCTGTTTTTATTTTCCTTCTTTTTCCTCATGTTGGCCAGTCAATTAATTGGTTGGTTTTTTTAGCTCTGTGGAACTCTGCTTCCAGCAGGGAAAGCTCTGTTCCAAATCGCTGGGGTTTTCTCAGCTGCTGGAGCTATTAGGGGGGCGTTGCAAGTCCCCCCAGCTTTGGCTTGCTGAAAGCGCACCCCAGGACCACCACCCAAGACCACGATCAGGATCCAGGCTGCTCAATGCAAGAGCACTTGGCCCTGATCAAGCGATTCAGCCCCCCTGCGGAGTCCACAGGCCAGGCACTCTGAAGCAGCCCAGTGGGGGCTGCCTCTGGTTACAGCAGTTTCTGCCCTTCCCCCACTGCTTCCTTGCCCTGGGGGTAGATTGGCTAAACTGCTTTTCCTTCCACCAAATTTAGCTTGAAAGCTAAAGTCACTTTCACTGACCTTTAATCCTAGCTTATGCACCTTGCTCCAGGTGCTTTTGATCTTCTCTGAAATAGACTCAGCTGTGACTTAGGTGACTTGGGAGGCTCGACTCCTCCAGGCCACCCTGGAGCCTGGCCACATGGTGGTTTCAGGCTGGGCTGATCCCTCTAGCCAGCTGCCTTTCTCTAATCCCTATTTTTCACACCTTGGTAGATGTGGAGGTGCTGGAGGCTGTAGATCTTCTCTCTTGTAGACTGGCTGTGGCTTGGCCTGGCTTCAGTTTGGGTTTCAAACTGGGCCAGCCTCCGGCTTGAGTCCTGCTTCGATGATCCCCTGCTGCCGAGCTGCCTTCCGCAAGAGATGTGTTTTCTGTATTTTTTGAGTTGGAGAGTCCTAGAATTTGTCCAGCGTCATATTTTTGTGGGTGTTTAGGGTGGCTGCGTGGGAGCTGTGGGATGCTGCTGCTTCTATGCCGCCATCTTGGCTCCGCCCCCCTGTGCAATCAGTTGACTAAATTTTTAAAGCCCTATTGATACGACTGAAAAATGCTGAAGCAACTGGTCAAAAAATGAATATGTCAATCAAGCTTGTTTAATCTGAAAAACCAAGGTGTTTTCCCACTCCAAATGAATTTAAAGGCAGCATTGGATTTGAAGTCTGAAGAGCTGGATTCAAATCCCGAGTCTGCTACTTGTCACCTATGTTGCCTTGTGAAAATCCCTGAACCTCTCTGGGCCTCAGTTCTTCATCTAAGATGAGAGCTTAATTATATGACCTGTGAGGTCCTTTCTAGGCCTAAACCTATCATGTTATGAGCCAGATGTTTGGGTACCACCTGGAGAAACAAAACCTTAGAGCAAGGCAGACCTAGTTGCCTGAAATAGACCTCAGTGGCCTGGGAGAATGAATGTGTCTCCCCAAGTGCCTAATTTAAATTCTGAAAATTAAATCTATTAAGTATGAAATAAATAGTAATTATAAAAAGATGCTGTTCAACATCTAGGTTGCCATAGGAAATTCCAATAAATTTTATGAGAATAAATTCCTTTTATAGTTTGGTTAATTTTCAGGAACAATTAAAAGAGCATAAAGTCTTCACAAGCAATATTTTTAAAGAGGCATTAAGAAAAGAAAAGAGAAAACATCTACGGACAGTCATGAAATCACACATTGCAAGGGGAAATGGTATTGGTTTACTATTGGAAGACAGTTGGCTTTTTAGATAACAAAAAGGATTTCCAGCTATCTCTTTTTAATACCCCAGTTATATTACAAAATAAATTACCAGGATATGCCTTTGTTTTTAATTTTGGAGACTGGCTCTCCCTGTCTCTCCCTGCCTGGAAGTGTAGAAGTCATGGATAAGCCCTATCCCACTGCTGATGAGCACAGAAGCTTTGACCTTCTCTGTTTCTGATGGGGACTAGTTCATTGTTCCTTAGCAGTATGCCCCCCGCCCCCTTTCACATCCCTCTTAGGGGCTTACTATATTGGTGCCAGACAATGCAGACATCTGATCAGTTTTAGACCTACTGCAGCTTAGAACTCCAGAAATCAAGTGATAAACCAGATTCACCTCCCTTAGCAGGGATTCCAGACATTTGCCACCATGGCTAGCTCTTGGCTATGTCTTTTAAATGATTTGTTGCTATTTTTAAAGTATCATACATTTCCAGTGTTACACAGATTTTGTCTATGGGCAGATTCTATGGGAGAAATAGCAATGAATAATACCCCAACTTCAGCTCTTTTGTGGTTCACTTTTCCCCCCTGTAAGCTATTAAGCTATGTTGTTCAAAGCAAGAGTTTATAATATGATTTTTTTAAAGTGGTTTAGATCTTATAGGCATGTATGTATCAGTTTCTCCTTTATTAGTATGAGAAATAGGATAGTGTAGTGGATTGAAAGCCAGCTTCGGAGCTACAAGGTTCAAGGCTCAACCTCTACAATACAAAATCAAATGAGAAAAAACTCACTAGATCCCATCTATTTTTGGATTTCTCTATTAGAGTGTTTTTCCTGATATTCAACTTAAAATTTGTCTCTTTGCAGCTTCCACTCATTTCTTTTAGTTCTGTCCTCTGGGACAAAACTAAACAATTCTAACTTTTCTTTAATGTGAGAGCCCTTCATGTATTTGAAGACAATTATCATGTCCTCCTTGAGTCTTCTCTTCACATATGACACTGACTCAAGGCCTTTTGTGGAGATCTCTCCAGTTTATAAATGTCCTTTGTAAAATGTGGTACCTAGAATTGAACAAAAATACTGCAAATGAGGTCTGACAAGGGCAGAACACAATGTGATTATCATGTTATATCCATACTACAAACACTCTCACCTCTATCTTGTTTCTCTGACATTTGACAGCTTACCTTCAGTGAAATATTTGCCCTATTCATGTAAGTGATGCTAATCTTAATTCAGTCTAATACCATGGAAACTTTTTTAGCTGCCATGTCATATTCTTGTCACATATTAAGTTTGAAGTCCACCAAAACCTCAAACCTGTTTTGAAAAATTGTTTGTTAGCCTTGCCTCCCTCATCTTGTAATTGTAAAGTTAACTTCTTGAATCCAAGTCCAAGACTCTACTATTGCTCATTTTAAATTTCATTTTATTAACTACAGACCAATGTTCCATCTTTTTTAGATCATTCTGTATCCTGATTTTGTCATCTGACACATAGATATATTTTTCATTTTTAGGTCATTGACAAATTTGATGATAATACCATCTATGGTTTTACATAAGTCATTGGCACAAACGTTGATCTGCACAAGGCCAAGCCCAGATCTTTGAGAGATGTCACTGGAAACCTTCTAAATTTATTCATTCTTTCAATATGCATTTATTAAATGCTTACCATGTAGGAAGTATTGGGAATACAACCACAAATCAGTCAAAATAATCTCTGCTCTCATAGAACTTATACTATTGGGAAGAAATAACATGCATATACACATTTACTCTGAGAAAATTATCTCTATAGTTCATAAATATTCTATATACACATTTATAATACATACATATATACATATATGGATATGGATATGGATATGGATATGGATATGGATATGGATATGGATATGGAAAAAAGGGACCCTAGGTCTTGTATGAACACTCAAGGTAACAAATGCATGTGGGTAGAAGAGAACCAAAGAGAAAGTGAAGAAGTTGAACCACTAATGACTATTCTTTAGGTCCTACCAATCAAAGAGTTCTAAATACAACTAATTGTACTACCATCTAGCTAGTATCACTTCATTTTTATCAATCTTTGTAAAACTCCAGGTAAATTTTCTATACACACACACACACACACACACATATATATATATATGTATAAACAAGCACATGTTATATATGTGCGTGTGTGCATGTGTGCATGTGTGTGTGTGTGTGTGTATGAAAATTTCTAGGAAATACAGGCCAAATTCACTGAACTATAGTTTGAGGATTAAATGTTCTTTCTTTTCCAGAGAGCTTCTTATCCCTTCTGGAATAATATTCTCTATAGAATTTTAGTTCATGGAATCTTACCTAGCCTTCCCTCGTACCTATAGGGGAAAACACTATATGCCCTCTATAATATGACTCCAACCGAATTTTCTGACCTTATTTTATTTTGCCCTCCTTTATGCTATAGTTGAGTTCAAATGGACAGCTTAGTTATTCTCCGGCATTTCCCACCCTTATAGCACTCTCCCCTCTCTTCCCTCCCCTCCCACCAAGTTTAGGACACATGTTTACTTAAGTCTTACCTCTTGCAATCTCTCCTTCCTCCTCCCCCCCGCCCCCCCCCCACACCTCCCTTCATGATTCAGTTTAGATGCTACCTCCTTATCCTTATCCTTTTCCTTTCCCCCACCCCTGCTCAGCTGGAAGTGTTGTCTCCCTCCTTAAACTTTTCTAGAGTACTTTTTTGGATTTCTCCATCTCTAGCACACCGAATCCCTATTACCTTGTAATATTCTCATTTACCCCCATATTCTGCAGTGTTCCTTCCCACTTCCAACCATGTTCCATAAGGGCAAGGAATATTTTTTTTTTACCTGTGTATAATCAGCACCTTGCACTATGCCTTATTGATAGTAGATTCTTGACAAATGTTTGTTGAATTGAATTAATCATCCGTGCACATTGCCATCAATGATACAGATGATGAGAAATACTATGGGATTCTGACTATTGGATTACTTTGGAGGCTCCTGTACCATCATAAAACGTGAACCTTTTCCTTATCTCTAGCCATCTGTCATTAAAAAATAGTAACAATATGTTACCCTTCGATATTTTAAGAAATCTTAAGTGGTTTTGTGCATTTTGTCAGAAAGAATGTAACCAAGTAATGAAAAAGAAAACAAACAAACAAACAAAAAACCCATCAAACCATCCAATCATTTCCCCCCCCCCCAATGGCAAATAATCTAGTACATTAGAAATACACATTAGCTCAGCAATTATATAGTTATGTTGCAATTAATTCCCTGAAATCTTTAGGAAAACCAACTGCACAGTTACTGTTACTGTTACTTAACCACTTCAACCAGGTAAAAAGAGAAAGAGGAAATTATGCAAAGAAATCTTTCTTTGCAAATATTAGGGCTTTGGTGGTAGCCAGGAAAGAAATTCTTGCTTTACAGGAATACCTAATATGACCTAGGACCATGGATACCAATATCCTGCTTTTTACTCGACAGCAAATTCTGCATTGCTTAGATCTGACTCAACTTTAATGCTGCTTTGTAGAAAGGGTAAAAAAAAAAAAAAGCTTATCAAACATTCTTAGGCTAGATCTCAGTAAAGAGTAAATACCAGTCCTTTATTGCACAATTTGGAATAAATTCAGAGTTCTGTTAAGGTTCATAGGGCATAACACAACTAATTATAAGTTTAAAAGTTTCATGAGTTTCACCTCAGGTATCAAACACACAAATTCCAGGCCTCTTTGTCATACTTTGAAACATCTACAATAGAATCTAACATTCTTGGTAAATTAGATAAGAAAAAGCATGAACTTAATTCTTTAAAAACCTATATTTATTAACCCATACATTTGTATGAATTGAAAAACTATATGAAAAAATAACAAAATTTCATAACTGTCTCAATACATCAACCAACCTTCAATATTAACTATACTTGCTTAAAATCCTTGATATCATTCTGTTAATATCTGAATTACATAAGATGTAAAGGCAGTGTCATAAGTTAGGGGAAGTGAGGGAAATCCATTAATTCATACTAAAAAGTCACATCCTTAACATTAGATGGTTTTCTTCTATACCTGTAATCCACAAAATTCAAAATAGTTTTTGTCTTACAAAAAAGCCTTTTGATCAGAATGAGGATCTGAATTACTAAACTATCTAAATCAGTCTCAGTTTTGTGCTTGAGATTCTGTTGTGCCAAACCACTTCTTGTGTTTCAAATAAAGCAATGACAGCACACACCTTCTTGTTATTATTTATTCATGGAAGGCCAAATCAAATGCCTGGGTGGATCCCCCTAGACATGAAGTAGGTCATTTTTTTCCATCCACAGGACCCTATTTACATTTAAACGAACTTACTCCTTGTGAAAGATTGGCTCCAACAGAGAATACCGCACCACCACAGACACAGAAATTAAATTACAATCACAAGTATAGAAGCCACCAACATAGTGCTAAAAATATCTTAAAACATTTTGTGTGTGTGTATGTATGTATATATGCAGATGTACATATGTGCATGTTAATAATGAAGAGTAAATGTTCTCTTTTCATTTATGAGATTGCATCCTTCACTAAACATTCTTAATCCATATAAGTTTTCCTTTTCAAGTCAAACATGTAAGGAACACGACTACTTCTATAATGGCCAGGCTCCTTACCAGGGTCATGAAAACTGTCATGTGTAGCTCCGAGATTTAAATGGATGAGTCCTCCTGGCTGATCCTAGAGTGGCATTGATTTGACAAATGTGGGAAAGTCCTCAGCTGTGAGATGGGGGCTTAGGTTGTGGGCTCTTGGTCAATTGAAAGGTTGCATTAAATGTAAATTATAGGACTGTTACTTAGATATATACCCTTCTCAACCAGGTGAAAGGCAAACAGAGCCTTGCACTAATTCACAGATGAACTGGTGATAGGCTTCGAGCAATAACAGGCCAGCAAGGCAGCAGTAGGCAATTATAATCCCCATCTTTGAAGGAAGGAAGGAAAGGTATTTTTATATAAAGCCATATTAAATTTCCTTTTTAAAGTGCCTCTATGTATTTCACTTTACAATTTATATGGAAAAGTATTAGTTTAAAAAAAAACTATAGCAGAACTGGCAATAAATATCACAGTAACAATTGTTCTTTTATTAAATATTTATTGAAATAAATTCCTGTGCTTTCTCATTTTTCTTCTTCTGGTTCCAATATTTATTTACAGCTGATTATTAACATCTGCCAGTGTAACAGTTTCATCTGTACAGAAGCTGAAGAGTAAAAAAGTCACCCACCCCCTCTAACGTGACCTGTAGTTAGACAGAAAACAGTTTTCCCAGTCACCGCTTGGCTTCCTGTCTGTGACCTCTGAAAAGCATTGGAGGCCAGGGTTAATGGCCTTTCCAATCTCTGTGATAAGAATTCATTTTGTTCTATTACCAGCAGTTATCTGAGGAGGCTGCTGCATCACTTCAGCAGGGTTCAATCAATGAGAGGACCTAATGAAGTAACCAGCTGTAGCTCTATTTCCCTGGTCAACTCTATCAGACAAATAAGATCTATCAGTCACATCTTAAGGCTGATCCTAGAAGAAGCATCTTCACATGCTGAACCCGTATGCATATGAACTAATGATACCCGGCCATTTCTTTTTAATCTTCCTTTTGATATAGCTTTTCTAACGGATAAAATGGAATGGAATGGGTTCTGAGATGTTGCATTAAGAGGACAATAATGCAGGATTAAAGAAGAGTGGACTTGCAGAACAGCTGAAAGAGTTTGTCGTAATAGGGAAAATAGTACAAATTATACTGCATCCATCCCAGACCGGTTTCTTAGCTCTATTGCCCCAGGATGTTTATATAGCTTTTCATGCTGGTATTTTAGAATGCTCAAAAAAAGGATGCAAAGGAAAAAAATTATTTTGTTTATTATTTCCAGACTTAAGCAATTAAATGCCATAAACAGTTTTAATTATAGGATTTGTATTTTTACCTTGTCATTTAGAAAAGAAATATAATTATGTGATATTTTTACTTTTCAGTCAAATGTCAGTTAACATAATTGCAGACCTTAACATTGCTTTGCTTCATACTTAGGTGACATCATTAAAAAACAAAAACATTATTTGTGGGGAAACGGTGCTATTTATATTGATTTGATTCATTAATTAGATCCCTCTACAGTTCAAAAAGGGATTTGCTGGCTAATCAACTAATTAAAAAAAAAATTTTTTTTTTACTAAAAATTTTAAAAGTAGCCCTCCAGAAAGCAACAGCAGCAGCTGAAAAAAACAACAGCAACCACAACAATAACAATGGTTTTCACACCTTAGATTTATAGCTTCATAAATAAAAACAGGTTAGACAGTCACATAGGAAGGGACTCAGGAGGAAAACGCAATCTGTGCTTTTAAAAATCAGTTCTTGGTTGCAGTGGGGGCTGGTGCAAAGGCACAGAAAGGGGAGGAGCATGGATGGTGTCAGAGGTTCTAGGCTGCCCCCAGAGTCACATCAGCCAGACTGCTGCAGGAAGCCATGTTCTTGGAGGTTTCTGTTTGCTGGTATGTTGAAAGCCACATGTAGCTGAGTTTACTTTATTAGGTTAATCAAGGTGAATCACATGAAATGAAATTCATATCCTTTTAACTTGGCAGCTCTCTTTGTCAAATGGAAATGAAAGAAAGCTTGCTATTTGCTGCTATGCTAAGAGAGATGATGTCTAAGTATGGAACACAAAATGAATAAAAATTCTGACTAGTCTCACCCCTTGATAAACATATTCACACCATACACAGTTATGCATGCAAAAAAAACCACCCCAACCGTATTTCATTAAAAGCTAAATAATTTTCAGTACAGAGCAGCTAAGCTAATGGAAATATGTATGTGTGTGTATGTTTTTATATATGCTTGTATAAACACACACATATTTATATATAGGTACTAAAGTGCATATGCTCCAAATACGTCCGTCTATTTTTGCTGTGTGTATAAAAGCAGTGACAGTTTTCTTTTGCAGGTAGTCTGCATTAACAAGGCAGTTTGAGTGATACTGATCATATCAAAAACCAGAATATCCTTCATTTAATTTCAAACCTCTATAGAGATAAATAAAGGATTGTAGGGAGAGAGGGTAAATGAAGGGCATAACAGAATACACATATATTTTAATACAGCCACGTAATATTTAAGAGCACTTTTGAAAACACAGTATGGTATTTTTTTTTCCCTTTGACATCTAGGTGCATGTGAAAAAAGACTGGACTATCTTTACTGCATATGTAAACAGATAAGAATATGCCTAGAAGGCATTTTGGGAACACCTGTCAATTTTTTATAGAACACACTGATTGTGGGATATTGATTGCATTTAAACAAAGTTGTTTCAAAAAAAAAATCAGCTAACAATTCGTGTAGAAAGGGCCGATCAATATTTAAATGACTCTCTTTATTGATTTAAAATTAACTTTCAATTAAGAGATCCATAGGACTCTTAACTGCGACACTTATCCATTCAAGAGAAAATAAAGGTACATTTATCGATACACTTAAACAGCAGTGGCTGGTTTCCTATCGATTCAGTCATTTGTGCTGGGATTCGTTAGCGTCATCAGGCTTTAGCTCGCTTACTAGGTCTTCAGTGTCTATGATACTGCAAGATATAGGAATGTGCAAAACAACGCAAGGGAAGGATAGAAAACCTAACAGAATTAAAAGATATAGGAAAAAGGTAAGCTATCCTTAAGCTTTTTAAGTCTATTATTGAATGATGAATGCTTAGACTGTTTGAGTGTCTGTCTGGAAAACAACCCTGAAAAGGGCTGTTGTTGTTTTTTTCTTCTCCAAAGTACCTGGCTTAAAGACAGCGTACTTTGTGTTGTGAAACAGTATAAATAAATGAATCTTTGTATTATTGATTAGTAAAAGCTCTATTGGCTCCTATTGACTAACAAGATCACTAACATGTATATATTGATTAGCATATGATCAATATCAGCTAAAACATTGTTTATGGAGTGTTTTTTTAAATGTGATATTGTATTTCCTACTTATAATACTGTATATGTATTTTTAAAGCCAAATTTATTTAATATCATGGTTAGAAAACCACACTCAGCTCTAGTATACTTTTCTGAGCATTTATCACTAATTAAATTTCACAGTGATTTCACCTTTTAAAATTGGTTTAGTGAAGATAAGTATTGCTGAATAAGAAAAATGGAAGTATAGCCAAAAGATGGAAGAATAAATCATAAACATATGAATAGACTGAGGAATTTGGTGTCTGATGTGAGAGTCTAGACTATCTTCCTATTTTGCATTGGCCTCCTTGCCTGCTACTGGATGGGAACTCTGGACATAATAGAGATAACTGGTCAAACACCTTGAATCTCTCCTTACATCAGAAGAATAAAAACAGACGACCAGAGCGCATGACATATGAACATAGTAGAGCCTCAGTAACCCTGGCTGAAAGATGTGAGTGAGGAATCTCTTTTCAGTCATGCAAAATCATGTTTTTCTTTTTGTTTTCTGGCTATTGATGACAACCTTAGAAAGCACTTTTTCTTGGTTTTTTTTTCCTATGGAAAAACAAATATACATACATATCTGTGTATGTATGCATATATATGAGTAGTGCATGTATACATATACACGTAAATGTATGTGCCTATATGTATATAGATCTAGAATTCTCTCTTAATAAAATGAGCTATCCAGAGTTGGTCCATCTATTACCCTTTTACCTGTTGTGACACAATTCCTAAGAGAAAAGGCGAAACATCCAATCAGGCAGCAATGTTCTTTAAACCTTATATTTTATGTTTTTGTAATTTGTCTAATAAATTGCCAATCACATAAAATGATTCAAGAAGCTTTATAAATTATAGTTCCAATTTTTTTCTAATAATAGAATTTGTTTTTCTGTTCCTCAAGTCTTAAATCACACTTTTTAATGTTGTGCTTTATATGCGTTAAGCTTTAAGCATTAAAACGAGGGAGGATGGACTTAATGTGATACTGGTAGAAGTAAGGGTCAGAGACAGGGGTATCCAAATACAAGTATCCTCTCCTAAAAATTTAATCATGTAATATTAGTGTGATATAATTTGGAATATATCTTGGAAGTTACAATTACTAAAAAGTGCAAGATGCCATTATTTCTAACCAGAAATTAGATGATTATACTAATTAAGTGCTAG
The DNA here is from genome assembly GCA_028646575.1 of Pseudocheirus occidentalis. Lineage (NCBI taxonomy): Eukaryota > Metazoa > Chordata > Mammalia > Diprotodontia > Pseudocheiridae > Pseudocheirus > Pseudocheirus occidentalis. The sequence continues at coordinate 221,400,473 of CM053594.1, read as the reverse complement.
CAGGTGGCACTAGATGAGTGCTCCAATCTTCTCTGATCTGCAGAGAGACAGATGCATGGCTCCGTGTCTACAAAACCCAGGAGTAGTAAAAATTGGTTTAAGCAGTGCTGAGTCCCAAGGTACAGAATAAGGATTCACTCTGATTTAACACTTCCTTATCACATCAAAGAGGTGAAAAAGGCATCTTTATGGATTGGCCTGGGGAAAAAGAATCCACAAGTTCAGCTTTTTACCCTAGTGGAAAAACACTGGGACACTGCTAGGACTCTGAAATAATGCATCCCTGTGATTCCAGTCATGCAATATTTGCACTTCAAATAATTAAAGCTTGAGTGTGATTTTAATCGGCCTTTTTTTTTGAGGGCTGAAAAAATCCACTACCATGTGATCATTGTTATGAGTGAAGGTTGCCAAAGTAAAGTACTTTGCCTTCCTGTAAAATGAATGACTACTGCATCTAGCCCATCACTTCCACATAGAGTTGTTTGCTAAGGGTTTTCCTGTACCATTAATCATATTTAATCCATAACCAAACTAACACAATATACCAACCTCACTGTTGAATATCTCAGTAAAATAGAGTTCTAGATCTGTATGAAATCTGTACTTAAACTCTTAGAAAGTCTGCAAGATATATCTTACTCAGATCTCCCAATGTCCCCAATTCTTCTCTAGAATCAGTCATTATTATATTAATTTTAGAGATGATGATGATGATAGTTAACATAGAGAGCACAGGACATGCCAGAAACTGTGCTAAGTGCTTTATAATAATAGCTCACATTTATATAGTGCTTACAATGTCAGATATTATACTAAATGTTTTATAATCATCTCAATTAATTCTATTATTATTCCCATTTTACAGCAGAAAAAACTGAGGTAGACAGAAGTCAAGTGATTTGCCTAGGGTCAAACAGATAGTAAGTGCCTGAGGCTGGATTTGAACTCAGATCTACCCAATTCCAGACACAGTACTCCATCTGTTGTGGGATTTGAAGTTTAATTCCATTCCTTGTAGTTCTGTCCATAAAAGGGGTGGGAAAGGGAAGGAGAAAATGTGTGAAATTATTTCATTTTCACAAACTTTCAAAGTTTTTTCTCTAAGAAATGAGAATTATTATTTGAGAATATTGACTTGAGAACACGAACAGTGGGGGAATGGATTTGTGATTGGAATTGGGAACTTTCAGGTGGGAAAATCTCTAGATCAGCCATTTTCTCAAACTCATAGGCTTGGAGAACATTAAATGCCTAGGAACTGGTGCTTTATTCTTTGGGCTTTTCATTTCCCATGTTTTGAGGAGTGAGAAGTTGGAATTTAACAGTGATAGAAAACTGAATCTGTTTGATGTGCCATGCTGGGGGAGTCATGAAAGTGCAGGGAACATATGCCTAAAAGGCAAACTGAGTGATTCCTATAAATGATGGAAAAATAAATGTTATCTAATTTCTGAAATTCTCTTATCCAGCCTTATCTGTCTCTATAGAGTTTGTTTCAGCATTGTTATTGTATTTGTTACAATGGATCAGACATGCTTGATAAGATCTGATTCCAGATATATCTAACATTTTCTGATACCTTATAATGTCTGATATCTCACAGCATGACTAGTTTACTTAAACCTTTTTTATTATTATTATTATTTTTTACCCAAAGGCTTACTGACACCATAATTTCAAGAAGGTTTCAAACCACTTTACCCAAATCATGACCAAGATGGACACAAATAATTACAGGAGTTAGTGCTACAGGGTGTAAAATTGTCCTTCTCTTAGAGGAGATGCATTCACTTCATTCTGCTACTGCCTGCTGAGAAATGATGTGTGGAAACTGTCTGAGAACACTGTGTAATCCTCCAATGCGAAAAAAGAAAAAATTCTAGTAGAGTTACATGTATCCTTTGGACACAGAAAAATGAAACACAAGAATTCTCTATACCAAGGACAAATGTTAAGTGTTCTTGAGTTGACAAGCTCAAATAATAATTCTAATTCTTTCGAGAAAAACTTTGAAAGTTTGTGAAAATGTAATAATTTCACACATTCCCTCTTCTTCCCTTTTTTTTTCTGGGAAAAGTAAATGGAATGGAACTAAACTTCAAATCCCAAATATAGATGTACAATGAATACTCAGGTGTTTGGTTCTCAAATATTATTTCACGTGGGTACTTTTTTTCCACCTTTATTCCTATAAAATCTTCATTTCATTGGCTACAACTAAAGTGAATACCCTGTAACAAAGTCAGTAAATATCTTTTGTAAAATATAGAAAACAATTTTGTTCTTATACCCTTGGTCATTTGATTAACCACGCAAAATGGAATAATCATGGGCTATAGCAACATATAGATGGCAATGGGAGAAATTTGAACTTGTTGTTCAACCATAGAAAATAATGCAGTACTATAGGCATAAGGCCAACTTTCTTACCCTTGTATGCCACTGATTAGTTCAGCCTTAGCAGAACAGAAATCCTTAATCTTCTCTTTTTAATATTGAAGAGGTAAACCCTCTTCACCTGCATGTGGAGCCTGCTTTTTCATCAAAGCTCAGGAGATTCCAGCAACAAAATCAATGTATGCATGTTCAGAGCCATTTTCAGGGTTTTGTAAGACAAATCTTTCAAATGGGAGCTAGTTGAATGCTATTGAACTGGGTTTCGATCTGACAGAGTGAGTGAACAACACAGAAACAGTTCACTTACCACTGCTCACACTACAGGAGGTTGGGATCAGGTACAGCCCTGCACAAATACAGCTGTGCCCCTTCTCTGTAACCTTTGACCTCACTTAATCCAACACTAAACCGAACAGTTGACTGTTTAAATAAATAAATATTTAAAGATTCTTTGGATTTAATGAACATAATTACTCAATTTCTTTTGACCACAGTAATCAAGTACACTTAAGGGAAACTCCTCCAGTGCCACTGTTGGGTTTGGTTGGACTGGGAATAGAGGAGTACGGAAAGGTTTCAGAAACATATACCTAACTGTTACTATGATGTGGTCAAAAAGTCCACTGAAAATGCCAGTGCCTTTAATTTAAAATCAACTTTAAAATGGAGTTCTCTATTGAATCAATAGAATGTTAGTTTTGGTTAAAGGGGAAACCATCACTGGCTGATATTTACACTGCCAATTAAAGGTCTTGATTACTTGAATATTTAGAGTCCCTTCTCTTAAAGAAGGAGTGGAAGGTTGCTCAATGTTAAATTTCAAACTCAGCAAGTATTTATTTATTCATATGACCCTTTTATTAAGGGGCTAAATGCACAGGCTTATACCATTCCTCCATGAACTGAAAAGCTCAAAGAAATCTCAATCAAAAGCTGACTTTTGAGTACTGACTCACACTAAACCATAAAGTGAAAAAGCACTTACTAATATATTCAGATTACTTTTATTAGGCCTGTAGAACATCTGAACCATCTACATAACCATGACACACACAAAAAATCCTTCTATTGGTGGAGAAGTTTTACCAGTTGGAAACAATGAGAACAGTAAGCAACATTTCTAATTTGGGGAAACACTAAGATAGATTATCTTGGGGGCAAATAATTTTTTTCCTCTTTTGTGGGGGGAGGTAAAGTGTAGTTAATAGACCTATTCTTAAATGCACATTTTGTTACTTAAACCATTTGCTTTAAATGCATATTTGAAAAATTTTCTGATACATACAAATAATCACTTATCTGATTGTCATTTTATGTATGAGAGACATACTATCCATTTACTTTCATCTAAGATAGTGAAATTATATAATTACACACCATCAATATGTGACTCCTATTTTAAAAGGAGTACAATAACATTGAGAATTTAGAATGAGTGCTTATAACAAGATAATTTGTTTTCCCCAAATTATGTTGATAACAGATTCCAGAAAAAAATTTCAAGATAAAGCAAAACATTCTCTATGGAAAATAGCGGAATGGCCAAAGGTTCGTAGATTTTAGAGTCTAGCTCCCCTAGACTAGCTGATCTGAGAGGGAGAGATGTTAAATGACTCATTCAGGTCATCGCATTAGTAGTAAAGGAAGAGAGCACGGGTTCAGACCTGTACCCCTGATGCCAAGTCAACGTCAAGACACCATTCTGCCTATTCTTAAGGAGAAATCAGTAGGCAGAAAGCAGTAGTAAGTTGGACAATGGTCTATTTAGGGATTTTCTTGGGGATTTGGGGAATTTTTAGGGGTATTTAGAGATTCTTCTTTTCTGCACAAACTAAAATATGCATTAAAAATTCAATTTATCATTATAAAACTCTCCAATTGCTCATTGTGATTAAAAGGTGTTCCGTATTTTAACCCTCATCTTAACATCACCATAAAAAGGAGTTTTATTTCTAGTCAAAATTAGGAATAGTTATTAGAAAGCAAGTTCATATTTTTAAAAATGCAGTTACTGTTAAAAATCCTTATGCTACCAAAATGTTCCTACTATATTCTCCAAAGCAGAAAAATTCTGATTCTGTCCATTCTGTTTGTGTTTCTAACATTATTTTCAGGAGCAGAATGAAACACTAAACACAAGGAAAGCTGAAGCACATTCCTCCGTTCATGTACAGATCAGCTTTATGTTACAGGACTTGTGCACATAAATATTTCCCAGGTAAATTTGGACCTTGCCAGTTAAAAGATTCTTACATACTGATAGTTGACATCTCAGGTGTGTCGACACAGCCTTAAGAATTAGTGAAAAATATGACTGTCATAGAAAAATGATACCTTTCATTAGTCTCTTCTGTTCCTGGTCACAAAGACCTTCTCTCAGGCCTTATTCTACAGAATGTGAGCTCAAAGGCTGGTAAATATATCAGTGGCTGTGAAGAATTTTTCTCATTATTTCATGTTAACTAATAAGGGCATTCAGATTCCAATGTGAATGTGAGAATGAGGAGGTTATTTTCAGAGCAATGGAAAGAATTCTTTGAAAACAAGGGAACATGCATCTCTCAATCCCTCCTATGTCCACGAGCGTACAGCTTACACTTTGCTGCTCTCTACAAAGTTTGTTATGTCATGCTGTTGTTTTTTTCCTTAGTGGTCAAGTACTTTCTTTCCCATAAAACATAGGACATGTCCTACATAAATGGGTATTTCTGATGGCAGAACTTCAAACTCGACCTCAGGTTTCACAAAACCTTTTTTTTTCCTTTTTAGAAGCAATTAGCCAAGGCCATATTTGTTTAGCAATTAAACAAACAAAAGCTTGCAGAAGCTTGTAAGCATTATGTAATTTAAAAAAATATATATGCTACAAGTAGATATGCGTATTCCTGCCTCCAGCTTAAATACACTAAAGGTTGTAGTTGGTTGCACAGGAATTGTCT
>CM053594.1:221381673-221394634 GCA_028646575.1 Pseudocheirus occidentalis | reverse complement strand
CCATTGTTCACTCCATTGGTTACAACCCTTCTATACAACCAGACTAATGTCCAATGTGAAAGTATTTGCAGATCCTATACTTGATTGTATGTTGTCATGGAGAGGGGGCAAAAGGGAAGGGAGAAAATTTGAAACTCAAGAGATTGTGGAACTGAGTCTTGTAAACTAAAAGTAAATAAACAAATCAATTAATTTAAAAAAAGTAAGAAAGGGAAAGCTTAGCATATTGTGATGTGCACCTTAGACTTTGACCAGTGATTTCAAAGAGTTCAGAGAAAAGGATAGACAAGATTCCATGGTGTATGATTTTATGACAGAAGTCAACTCAAAACACATACGATGCTCTTGGGAATGAAATTCTGAGAACATAAATTGTTTGAACGAGGAAGAGAAAGTGGAACTTGATGTAGGTTCGTGGTTAACTCATCAACTATTTCAGATTTCTGGTTCAGAAAATGGAATTCACAGCAAGTAATTGAAGATAATTGGGATTCAGAACAGACTGATAATGAATACTATAGACAACCAAAAGGGATTCTAAACTATATAGGAACTACACAAAATAAAAAGAAGAGATAGAATAGATGCTTGAAATAGGACTGATGATAAAGGATGACAGGAAAAAGACAGAACTACTTAGCTCCTCTTGCGGTGCTGTTTTTGGTTCCGGAGAGTATTCTTGAAACTAGGAAGGAAAGTGGTTAGCAGAGAATTAAATGTAAAATAAGTCAGGATATGGTAAGAGAACACTCAGTTTCTCTGAAAGAACTAGAGAAATCAAGTTCAGCTGACTATATGCAATGATATCAAAAGAATTTCAAGATATGCCATGCTGCTGAACCGCTGTCAAGCCCTGAAAAAATCTGGAGACAACACCACAGGACTAAAGCAGATAAAGTCATCCCTTTTATAAAAAGAGTTCAGAAAAGGTGGCCTTGTCACCTCTCACCTGAGCCCTATCTTTCCAGACAAGGTAACACAGTAGTCATAATGCTGGACCTGGAGTCAGAAAGATTTGAGTTCACAATCTAACCTTACATACTTACTAACTTTGTGACCCTGGGCAAGTCACTTAATCTGTGTCTGCCTTAGTTTCCTCATGTATAAAGTGGTTGTAATAACATCACACCCTAGAGTTATTGTGAGGCTCAAGTGAGATAATATTTGTAAAGCTCTTTGCAAACCTTAAAGCACTACATAATTGACCAATTTGACTTTCCTCACTGATGACACTATCTCCTCTCCTTGTGCCTTTGAACAGATTATCTCCAGTACCTGGAACACAATTCCTTCTTACCTTTTTGTTTTAGAATCCATGGTTCCCTTCAAAGAAGAGCTAAAGTCACCTGAGGCCTTTCTTCAACCCACCCCACCCCAAGCTGCTTGTCCCTCTATCTCTGCAATTTCATCCTGTTTTTCATTTAATTTAATTTCATTTTAATTTTTTGCACTCAAATAGGTACATGTTCTTTCTCAAAATAATATAAATTCACCAAGGTAAGGGACTATTTTACTATTTTCTTTTTGTCTTTTTCTTTATTTCCAGTACTGAGTACAGTGCTTAGTGCACTATAAGAGTTTAATAAATACTTGCTGGTCGATAGACTGACTACCTGAACACTTTAAAAATTGATCACTTATGAACTAGCATGTGAGTTCATCAAAAACAAGTTATTCCATACTAGCCTCATTTCCATTTTTGATAGAATAATTAAACCAGTACATGAGGTGGCTGCTGTCGGCTTATGTTTGAATTGCAGTGAAGAAAAATCTCTCATAGCATATTTGTGTACAAAGTGGACATTCATAGGTGAATTTGGGACTAGCAGCTCAACTAGAACTGAAGAATAATGAGTGATAAATTTATGTTGGTCCAGAAATGGGTATTTGAAGGGTTGTACAACTCTGCCCTTAATTTCATTCTGTTCACTGTTGGGTTTTTTTTTTTTTTTGTTTGCTTGCTTGTTTTTTCCCCAGTGATTTGAAAGAATAATTACATGCTTATCAGATTTGCGGATGACATGAAATTGGAAGAGATACCTAACAACACATTGGATGCCAGAATCAGAATCCAAACAGATATTGAGATGCTACAACATTGGACCAAAAATAATAATGTGAAATATAATAATTATAAATGGATAAATACAAATGTAAATGGAGAAATAGAAATATACAAATCCTGCTTTTGTGTTTAAAAAAATGTACAAGTACAGGATGAGAGAGATATGCTTAGATAAAGATAAAGATACACAAAAGACCTGAGGATTTCAGTGGACTACAAGTTCAATATAAGACAACGGTGTAAGTTATTTGACACTTTTGTGGGTATATGATCTTTGCAGTGGGGGTAGGTCCTCTACTCCATCCCAAATATTAACATAGACTATTTGTGCCTCACCTATGGTAGAGTCCTCTGTGCTTATACTGGTCTGACTAGCCATAGTGGGACAAACTGTGTGGCCATTTTAGTGATAAGTTGTGGAGTTGTGACATGGTGAATGCTGTATTTTGATTTTCTTCAAATGTTTTGCTCTGATTTGGTATTGAATAGAGAGTTTGCTATACTATGTAATCAGAACCTTGAAAGCTTTTCACAGCAGCAGCCCTCTGGAAAACTGCTCATATGTGGCTTTACATAGGTTGAAGGCCTTCTTATGATGTTTAAAATTTTTTTTTGCAAATATCATTGTAACATTCAGACCACTCAACTGAGATTCTTCACACTTGCCCCATTACCAGCTTGTGTCCTTTTCTAGATATGCCTTTCCTTCATTATACTTAATGTCTTTACATTATTTTTCATGTTAATTATCATTAACAATGTTCTATGACTTCCTGGCAGCTACTATAGTCTCTTAAGTGGGAATATCAGATAATCAAAATTAGGTTTGGTATAGGAAAAGCATCTTGAGAATTAGAGACATCCAAAAGCATAATGGGTTATACTGGGAGGAAGTGAGTTCCCCATAAATGCAGGGATTCAAGTAATGGCTTGATCACTACTTGTTTATACTGCAGAATGGAGTCCTGGTCAGGAACAGGTTAGACTGGATGACCACTGTTATAATTTCCAAATCTGAGATTCTGTGAATCAATGGAATTATTGATTGAAGTGATAGTTGGGGGTGGGTGAAGAAGAAGGAGGGTAAGAGGGAGAGAGTAGGAGAGGAGAAGGTGGTGTATGCATTGCCTGAATAAAATGGATAAAAGGGAGAAGGGTTCCCACCAAATCATTTACCAGGTGCCCATAGTAGGAATAGCAAACGCAGTGGTGCAGTGGCCTTCAAAAATGAAGACATTTCCATAGCCTAAGCTGATGAAAAATTTCATTACATATATTATCTATCTCATCTACAAAGGGATTTATAAAACAATAAAATTAGCCAGGAAATAAGATAAGTTCCAGTGTCTCTAAGAGATCATGTGATCAAGTGGAGAAGAATTTTAATGAGATAGGAATAAAAAATAGGATCATAGTTCTAGGCTCACCTCTGATTTACCCTATGTATTTGGATAAATCTTAACTTTCCCCCGAAATCTGTTTCTCTAGCTCTAACAACACTATGACTACTCCTTATGTTATAACTGGGTGACAAAGAAAACTAAGCATTTAAGAGTGTCAGAAGTAGGCTACTATTTGTTAAGGACCTTCAGGTTTTTGTTTTATTTTAACTATAGGAACAAAAATGTGAATGTTTGATAGGGCTGAGATGACTAGAATGGGTAATATTTGTATTTCACCTTTATTCCTGGATCTTGAGTTAATTATGACAATAAAATACAATCTATTAGCTCTAGAGCTTTTACAATATAGCAAGCATTGGATTTCAAGAATAGCAAGTCAAAAATCACATTCCTGGGTAGGTCAATTCCTAGCTTCCACTTACTTTTAAAAGAAACATTAGAACAACCACAGTCATTTGTTAAACACCTACTGTGTGCAGAGAGCACTGCGTGCATTAGGGAGATGAGATACGAATTTTGATAACACATGCTCCTTGCCCCCAGGAACCTTGGAGGTTGGAAGGGGAATCAGATACTAACAGGTAAGTATAATATTCAGTGTTTTTTGAGAAAATCATTAGAGAATTAACAAAACAAAGTACAATATAAGGCTTGAGGTAGAAAGTCATAATTCTTGGGGAAGAGGAAGAATCAAAGAAGGCTTTCTAATTTTATTCAGTTTCAGTGCAAGGAAAAGCTTTCTAGTCAATAAAGTCATACAAAAGTAGAATTAGCTTCCTGGAGAGATGATAATTCATCCCCCTCACCTTAGAGGACTTCAAGGAAAGGCTAGATGACCACTTGTGGGGGATGCATTACAGGGATTCTTGATGAGGTATGAGACTGGTCAATACTGCTTTTTTGTGGTTCTATGTTTCTGGGAGGGACCATTCAAAGCGAACCTTCAAAGACAGGTAGGATGTCAATAAGCAAAAAGAAGGGGTAAACATTCCTTACATAGAAATGTTGGAAGTATATCTAGTTGTATATAGTACATATGCTACTTTATGGATGTGGAATTTTGTCATAATGAGGGTTCCCTCCACTGGATTGGAGTGCATTAATCAACAGTTTTACTGTTGTCTGTCAAAATTTTTCCCCTGGTGGTTAGTGCTTTGGTGGTATGACTCTTCAAAACTAGCTACTTGGGTCCTTGGGTAACAGGCATTCAGTTTGCTATAGTTGTCAGATCTGTACTTGAAACTTGACAGGCCCTGCCAAAGTATTCATTCCCCTTACATAATCTTGGAGAACCCAGGGATGCTGCCATACTTCAACAAGGCTGGAGAGTGAGACTTTGGGTGGAGGGTATATTAATAAATAAAAACAAACCTCCCAAAAAGCAGAGCTCATTACACTATACTTGCAGCCTCATGGAATTAAGGCACAGAAAATAATTCTTGTAGTAGGTGTTGCCTTTGGCATTCAGTATTAAAATGTGTTGAAAATGTGAAGTGTTACAGAAGTGTTGATTATTAGTAGCTGTATATTATGGGAACAAATTTAAAGGACAGGGTTGGAGGCATTTTTCATTTCCTTTTATTTTTCTTAATCACCACTTGGAAGTTCATGGAAACATGAGGCTTATACATATTTCTTAACTGTTTTCTCCTTCTTCATTGGAAGCACAGATTAGCATGCAGTTCTTAAGTCACTGGTGCACAATTTGTTTGTGAGAAGGAAGAATGAATGCAGTATTAATGATTTTTAAGATCTCATATAAAAGTTACATGGGCAGTGAAACAAATAAGAAAATGAAATGATGCTTGTATCATGTGGGGTCTACTAATTAGAGGTAGTTATATGGCTCAGTGAATAGCACTCTGGGCTTGGAGTCAGGAAGAGCTGTGTTCAAATCCTGCCTCAGATGCATACTAGCTGTGTGACCTTGGGCAAGTCACTTAACCTCTATATGCCTTAATCCACTGGAGAAAGAAATGGCAAAGTGCTCCAGTATCTTTGCCAAGAAAACTGCATGGCCAATATTGGTGTGTTATGATGATCCATGGGGTCATGAAGAGTCAGAAACAGCTGAACAACAGCAATAATCAGGGTAGTACCTGAGAAGGATATTTTCTACCTTATGAACATTATGTTCAATTTCATTACCATCTTTACTTAAAGGTATTTATTTTAATATGACTCCGTTTGGGCATGTGTGTTGATATATATAGGTATGCATATATATGTTTATTATATATGTATTCATGTACATGTATAATACATATATGGACATACAATGTATGTGTGTGCATGTGTGTGTGCGTGAGAGACAGACAGAGACAGAGATAGAGACAGAGAGACAGAGAAAGACACAGAGAGAGGGAATACAGATCCTTACTATATGATTTCATCAGTGTTGAGTAGCTTTTGGTAAGAAATCAGAGGAACTCTACAGATAGAGCATGTCTGGACCTATGGTTTCATCCATGAAAGGACCACAATTATGAAGTAATAAAACATGTTGAAAACTTCTTTGTAACTTGTAGACTTGTTAGGTAATTTTCTGGGGCACCTAGAGGTTGTGACTTTTCCATATCACACTGCTAGTATTGTGTCATAGGCAAGACTTGAACCCACATTTTCTTGACTCAAAAATCAACTTTCTCTTCACTTTAATCATGTTGCTTCTCATATAGTTATGTGTTTCTTTATCTCTATTTTTATTTCTATACCTGGATCCTCCTAAGAGTTCAACCTACACCCACCCCCAACCCTTACAATACCATTTCTTTTCTTCTAAAAACATTGCTGGGTAATTGATAGAAGACAGGTATTAGTGGCAACATGGAGAAACTAAGACAGCTTTGTAACACAGTTTGTCATTGTTATATCTTGATCATTCAGACAGTATCTTTTCTCCTACGTTTATGCGCCTCAAGTCCTCAGTATTAACATCTATGGGCTGGCTTCTTGTCTTGTTTCACATTCTGACTACAAAATTTCTTTTGAAGTCAGTGTGAATTTTATACTCAGATCAGCTCTGTGGAAATATGGTGGAATGTAGGGAAAGCACCTAAGTGTCTAATTTAATATTAATGCAACTCCATAGATGAAATATGAAAAAAAATAGACTGAGGAAATTCAACAATCAAAAGAACTAAATTTATTGACATAGTAATGTGGATAGTAATTGCCATTCTGTTATATTCTTTGTTTTTATTTATTTGTCTTAAGGATTTGATGAAGTAAAAATAAAATCTGAGTATCATGGCTTCTGTTAAATACTTTTTTTTTTTAAAGCTTAGGAAAGCTACTCTCAAGGGGCTAGATCTCTCCAGCAAGAAGTGATCTCTCTCTTCCATGTTCTTCTATGGCACTTTCAGTGGCACTATGCACCACTAAAGTTTATCATATCTGGTGTTGCATTATAGATATTGTGTGTACATATCCTCTTCCCTACTAGACTGTAAGTGCTTTGAGAACTGAATCCGTATCTTATTTATTTATCTTTGTATACACCAAAGAGCCATGAGCATAATATGAAGATTTGATCAAATTCTGATGAATGTAAGGAAGCAAGGAAGGAAGGAAAGAAAGAAAGAAAGAAAGAAAGAAAGAAAGAAAGAAAGAAAGGGGGAGGGAGGGAGGAAGGAGGAAATAAGGGAGGAAAAGGAAAGGGGAAAGGAAAAAGAAGAAAGGAAGGGAGGAAGAAAAAGGAAAAAAAAGTAAAGAGGTAGAAGTAAAGGGGTGAGTGAATCAGGGAGCAGAGAAGAAGTGAGGAAGTAAAGAAAGGCAAACAAAGAATGAGTTCCGAGAAAGGAGGGGAAATTATTCTTTATTTTTGTCCTCCTCTGGTGAATTTGTGCCTAGGAACACAATTATGAAGTACCCAGGCCATCCACTCTCACTCCTCTCCTGGCTCCACTCTTGACTGTCTGGACTTTTCTGCCTCACCTCTTGCCAGAACACTTTCTAGGTCTCTTTTATGTGTTGTTTTTCCCTAATGTGATGCAAGTGCCTTGACGAGCTTAGAGAAAGTCTTTTTTTTTCTTATATGTTTTTATTCTCAGGACCTAAGTGCTTCTAAGCACAGTGCCTGGCACATGGCAAATACTGCATAAATGCTGTTCCTCATACAATTCCCCCTTTAATTCCATGCCTGACTGTCTTCCATGCCAGTCATGCTCTTCCTCATCAACTCTGCCTCCTGAATATCCTGATTTCCTTTAGGAAATCCTACCTTGTAGAAAAAGCATCCTCTCTCCCAGCTAGTATTTTTCCTCTGTGACTATCTTTCATTTGCCCAGTATGTATATACTTGTATATAGTTGTCTTGTATGTATATGTCTGTTTGCATGTATGTATATGTCTGTTTGCATGTTGTCTCCCCCATTAAAATATGAGCCCTCTGAAGACAGACACAGCCTTTCCTTGTATCCTCATCTCTTAGAACAGTGCCTGGCACAGAGCAGCCCCTAACCAATGCTTGCTGAGTGATTAGAGAATCATAGGGAATTGGCCTTTAGTATCCTAACTCCACCTTAGCGTATGGGCATTCTGGAGTATATAGAGTTCACTGAGAGAGATGAAGTGATTTGATGAGGGTCACAAAGGCAGTATGAATCTGAGATGGGAATTAAATTCAGGTCTTCCTGACTCGGAGACCAGGATTCCATCTGTGACACCACTGCTGACTATTGGAGTACTTAGTGATTCATTTTTATGCTTGCCTCAAGGAAAGATGCCCAAGGCATGCTTGCAACAGAGTAGAAAATGCAGATTAGAGTAAAGTTTCATCCTATTTAGTGCATTAATCCATTATGTAGGAATTGGGGATAGAATTTGGGGACCCGAGGGCAGAAAGGGCTTTCTGGCTCCAATTGTCCTTGAATCCTGTGGTCTATTTTCATTGGGAATGCCATTTCAGCACAGTTCTACTTCTAGACCCTGCTGGCATTCTTGCACTCCTGTTACTTGATGACCCCATTTAGGGAAGTGAGTTCTGATAGAGTTGAATGGATAATCTTTTACCTTTGAACTGAATAACAGCTATTTCATAATTCCCTTTCTATTTCCTTAGTCAGCAAATTGTGCTGAAGAAGGACCTAAAGAAACAAATACTAGAAAGCCCTCTACTGTAAAATTGGCACTCAGGAATTCATCTGATAGCGTCTACTGTCAGGAAATATGTAAACCATTTCGGACAGTCCATTCTCTTCTTAAACAACTCATAGATGAATTTAAGGTCAAATTTGAGACTCAACATGGTTGAGAGGATAGGGTACTAGACTTGGAATCAGTAAAACCTAGGTTCAAATCCTTCCCAAAACATTTGAGCCTCCGTCTCCTCATTTATAAGTATATTTGACTAAATGGCTTCTAAGATCCCAACCCCAAAGCCATGATACTATGATGAAATTGTGATTGAATTAAGTTTCTACCCACAGACTCTTACAAATGTTTAGATTTGAAAGTTGCCTTCAAAATTATTTAGTCCAATTCTCTTGCTTCACAAATGAAGAAATTGAGCTCTCCTTTTCTTTGACTGAGAAGACTTGAGTTGAGTTCATTCGGCAGGACCTGGCATGTTGGTATTTTGGGGTTTCTAGAGCAACCCTAACCCTCTTTATGGGCAACCCTAACCTCTTCAACTCCACTATATCGTGGTGATATTTATGTAATGTTTATCAGAGTATGCAGAACCAGGAGCCACCCTAGAGATGAGGTCGCTCAGCCTCTCTCATTTTACAATTAGCTGCACGTTCCTACATCTCCTTATTGTCACAGAATGCTGGGGCTGCTGTCCTTATACTAGAATCATGGGTATGGCTGACGAACTCTAATTTCATTGGTGTAGAGATTTCAGTCTTAACAATTTATTGTTTTAAAGAGCAACCTTAAAGGTAAAAAATGTTAAATGGCCTGCCTGTTAAATGGTCACAAAACTAGTAAAGTGCCAGGAAGGCAATTTGAACTCCGGTTTTACTGACACTAAACCCAGTGAGCTAACTCTCCATGGTGACAGACATCATGCTACCTCCATAGAGATTTTAAAAAGGAAGGGACCTTAGTTAGAACCTACCTAGTCCGACCTCTCATTCTCATTTTATGGAAAAGTAGACTGAGACCTAAGGAAGAAAGGTGACCAATCCAAGGTCAAACAGGTAGATAGTAGCTGAGGTAGGATTCAAACTTAGGTCCTTTGACTCACAATTCAGAACTCTTTTCACTACCCCACACCATTGTATGGGTTAACACACACACACACACACACAAGCACAAAACAAAAAACTCCAAACCAAAGCTACGACTCATTCAAAGTAAGAAAGTCTGCTTGATTCTCTGCCTAAACTTTCTCCATATGCCAAAGCATATCAGTTTAAGTCAGGATAAAATAGTACTGAAATTTATGCAACAACCCCTGTTGTTCCCAGTCCTGCTGGTCTTCTCAGTATTGTTGGTCTGTTGGGGAGCCATCAGCTAGTATGCAACTTGTATTTTGATCCCCTTCTCCCCTTCTCCCCTTCTTTAATTAGCAGGTAGTCACATGCACATGTTACACTTGTGTCTACTTAATAGGACTCCCATCTCCTTACATGGAGTACAAGGCAGCAGCCACCACGCATGCTCAGCTCTACTTCCTTATTTGATATGTGAGCCAATCAAAATACTTAAGTAGGAGCTAACCCCACAAACTCCTTTTGGTGATGTGTACCTATCAGATTATCTTAATTTTACTTCTTCAGGTTGTCTTTAAAAGCCTGGGGGCAGGAGTCCAACCTTTCTTAATTTCAGCTATAGTCAAATATTTCTTGCTTTGGCATTTTAATAAACTCTTTTTAATTCTCTTTTCCTGAGTTTTGCCTCATTAACCAGGGTGAAAGCCTGAACAAAGAAATTTGCATTTAACAACTATATGAATTCTATTTAATATAAATTTTTTAAAAATGTTATGCCTGACAATATGGAAGAGTTCTGAAAAAGATTTGTACAGAAAGGTAGCTTAGCACAATGGACTCAGGGCTGGTTTTAGAGTCATTAAAACCCTGGTTCAAGAGCCTTTGACACCTACTTTTAGTGTGACACCTACTTGGGCATGTCACTTAACCTCAGTTCCTCAGGACGAGGGTTACAGGAGGAATGCTGATCTGCATTGGTTAAGGGAGTTTCTGCATCAGATCCATGAAATCAAAGGTCTGACTGCCCCTCTACCTCAGCTTTCCTTTCCCTAAAGGAACCATCCTCTGTCCTTGGTTGGGGGTGACCTCAATTCCCCTTCACTGTCATTTCCACAGAGTAGTAGTAGTAGCAAATCTAGGGAGCAGCCATCCTGCCCAATATACTAAGTGACCCAATAATTCTCCCTTTTTTTTTCTATCATTAACTTCTGTAATTCTGTCATGCTAATTTGGTAAAAGATGTGCAAATCTCTGTGAATGGTTGAGTACTAATTTTACATCACTAAAATTGGAGTCTGCTTAAGCAGTTCTCTTTAAATTACTTGACAAGCTGAGCTGTGAACAGTTACAGTGATAAGGGAATTGGCCCCTAGGGCTATAACTCCCACCTTAGGGTATGAGCACTTCTCCAAGTTGTGCTCCCTGGGTTCCTGACATTAAGGGAACCATTCAACCTTGCAATATGTTAATGGACCATTTCCTCTTTGTTCCACATTTGGGTGATTCATTCTTGTTCCAAAGATGTGGAGACAGTTAACATGATGAGAAGAGCACCAGGACCTAGGATAAACAGGCATGATGCAAGTGTTCACTTGTGAGCTTTAGAATAGTCTGTGATCCTTGTCACCCCATGTAAATGAGGATGCATGCAGCTCATTCACAGAATGCTAACAGCTTGAAGTGACTTTTTTAAAGACTGGATTTCCCTATCTTGCCCAGGCTGGACAGTGGTGGACATTGAAGGGCAACTCTCACTGCAGATCAATGTTCAAGCTTTGACCTGCTCTGTTGGAAGGTGTTTTGAAGGTCATCTAGTCCTTTTCTTCTTCCTCTTGACAGATGATGAAACTGGGAAGAACCAGGACCACATTTAAGTTTTCTTGGCAAAGATAATGGAGTGGTTTGTCATTTCCTTCTCCAGCTGATTTTACAGATGAAGAAACTGAGGCAAACAGGGTTAAGTGACTTGTCTAGATTCTCACAGCTAATAAGTATCTGGGGCCAGATTTGAACAAAGGAAGATGAGTCTTCCTGACTCCAATATTCTATCCCATTTGCCACCTACCTGCACCTGGGTAGAACCAGGACTAGAATTCAAATCTCCTGATACCCAGTGCATTGTTCTCTCCACTACTCTGTACCATGTTTATCTGGTGTTTTATTGTCTCAAGGTCTGGAGATGGTAAGGACTTCAAGAACCGTGGAGTCCAATGCTACTAGATGTAGAGAGTCTAACAGGTCAAGTGATTTCCTATTTATCTAAAGCACATAGTAGTAGTAGGTAGCAATAGGTGCTTAATAATTTTTTAGTAATTGATTGATCAAAAGATTGATTGGTTGAAGGATGTAGAGAAAAGTTTGAACTCACATCCTCAGTATTATTTATCCCACACTGCTGGGCAAAGATCCTGGTTATTCTACTTATTTAGTAAGCCATTCCTCACACCTGGTATTGTATGAGGGGAGGACAGGAGGTGAAAGGATTTTCAGGGGAAAAAAAAGAAATTTATTATGTATAAATTATGTATATATAAAAACATATAAATGTATTTTATATGTAAATGAACTAGCAAATTGTACATATTAGATTTTCAGTTTCATGTGCAATGATTTTTAAAATTATACCGTGTTGCAGAAATGTTTGCTTTATCCCATAAATTAAAAATGAAATAAATTTTAAAAAATTCTACCAAAAAAAATTTAAACCACAAAGGAAATGCTAATTGAGGAGATGTTTCAGTATAAGTGAGGAACCCCTAGAATGCCTCCAGCCAGGCAGGGATGGGATTATGGGATTATGCAATGTTATCTGGATTTCTTAGTTCTGACAAACCACTCAAGTGACTGCTTTCCTCTCCCTTTCCCCTCCAGCCTTGACCAAGTCTAGGGAAGAAGAAAATAAAGGAGGCTATCTTGTCATCATTGTGACTAGAAGTGGGGTAGGTATCCTGAGTTTATCCAATTCAACTTGAGATCTGTTCTCAAATTTGAATTCAGCCCTCCAGGAGAAGGTCTTTCTCTGCTACCTTCTCCAGGACAGACTACATTGGTTTCTCCCATCAATACCATTCCTTTAAAGCGCTTGAAGTCCTAACAGAAGTACTGTACAGTTTCCTTTGGTAAATGAGGAAATGTATCTTTTAACATTATGCTCCACACTTTTCTATGTTAAAACAAAAGTCAAGTTTAATGGGCAGTTTCACAATGTAGACAAGCTATCACCAGGGAGCGAACAAAGATCAACAAGCTTGTTTTAGCAGGGACGTGAACTTGGCCTCAAACTTAGAGCATGGTCTCTGAGGTAAAAGGTTAGTGTGTTAAATGTTTTGCCT
>CM053594.1:221326673-221374173 GCA_028646575.1 Pseudocheirus occidentalis | reverse complement strand
ACATGTGATGGTGCTGCCACTGGATTCTGATTTATCTAAATAAGGATGCATTTTGTAGACTTAGCAATTAAGGTATTTTGACATCCTCAGTATCACTCTTGACTTGATCCTTATAGTTGCATTGCCCTATGTTGACCTGTTTTGTTACTGGCTGCTCCTCTTTCCAACTTTGATATACACAGTTCTTCTCTGACATTGTTTATATTTCTGTGCTTTTGCATAACCGCAGAAAGCACCAGTTGTCTTATATACACATTCCTTTGGTAGGCAGGGATAGATATTTTTAAAAGATGAGACAATGCAATCCCAGAGAATTTAAGAAACTTGAAAGAGGTGATTCATTTGATGATGCCATAGTAGATCCAGAACAGAGATGGAGCCCGCATTTCCTAACTTTTCTTCTAAATTACCTGTCCACTACATCACATTGGTTATTTGACTTGTAAGGACTTGATTTAAAAATTAAGGAGATACTGAAAACAGCACTGCATTTCAGTGAGAAAATAAGAGGGAAACCACCCATATTTTTTTCAGAAAAGTTGGCATCCTCAACAGGAAAAAAATGGACTGGAAAACTGTAGACTTTGTGCAATGGTATGGTAGGAGTGAAATGGGTGTGATTACCTTACAACCTAATAGTATTTGATAGGACCATGTCGATATTAAGATCCAGATAGAATTGGTCCTAGGCAAAAATCAGGACTTAGGAGAGTTTACACTGTGGTATTCATAAGGTAGCTTTTCCTTTCTGTACCCTTCCCACTCTACTACCATCTACTACTTCATTGTACTATTGCACCCAATACTTTCTTTGTCCTTCTTCCCCCTTCCCTATAAAATCTGTTTTATCAAAGGATCAGATAAATATATTCCTTTGGGAGTCCTTGACTAATGAAACTTAGTGTTTTATTTTGGAGGTTAGGAGATTCTGAGTTTTAAGAGCAAAGTGTCAAACCAAAGAATCAAGTCTCTAACACTGGAATTTTAGGCATCGGTGAGACTGACAGAAAAGGCACAATGGGGTATAGACACTTTTTGGAATCCTGGAAATTATATTATTTAGAGAGTTTCCTACTCTACCTTTCCTAAAGCTAGCCTTAGCTTTAGTCCAACAGCCTTCATACTTGATAACTGCACACTTAATTTTGAAGAACAGTTTGGTGTTTGCTTTTTTCCCCCTCCTGCTCAAACTGAGGCTATGAGATTAATTTTCACCTAGCTCACTGACATGAAGAGTTAGGATGAAAGAAAATTTAAGGAAATTGATATGTGAGAGATAACAGCAAAGTAAAAAGAAAACAAAAGAGATCATGGCAGTTGACTCATGCTTTTCTCCCAAATGAGGTCTAGAAGTTCCATCCTGAGTGTACATTATAGAGTAATAGAAGATTTTTAGAAGACTACAGTATGAATCTTAAAAGTCACTTGACACTGTGTTGAAATACTATCAGACTTTTTTTTTTGAAGGGGAAGAGAGAGACTGATACAGGGAGGCAATTGCTAGAATAAGCAAGGCTAAATTATCAGTTGCATACTATGAGTAAAATTTCAGGAAAAAAGACAAATTTGGAAGAACAGAAGAACTATTAAGTCAACATGCAATACACTACATTTGTTAATAACAGATAAAACTCCATAAGGAATCTGTAGCTAGTAGTTCAACAGAACAGTTTCATCATACAAAATTAGGAAACCAAAGGAGAAAAACTGAAATGTGACTTTAATGTAGTAGAATTGGTGGCAACTTCAAACTGTCGGTCAAATTTTCCATGCCTATATAGAGTGGTAATACTAAACACTATGGTCTACTCCCACTCCAACCTCCACCCCAATTCCTAGAAACTCCACTCAGAGAAAGCAGTATTTCTGGGAATAACATCATACCACCATCAGTTTTTTAGAAATAGCTGTTGATTCCAGAAAGTAATGCTTTCAGAGAAAATACCTGCTTTGCCACTGCGTATATATGTATATGTATATATATATGTGTGTGTGTGTGTGTGTGTGTGTGTGTATGTATGTATATGTATATATATTTTTCCAAATTTTTTTTTATTAAGATCTCCCAAAAGGGGAAATTCATTTTTCCAAGTCACGTAATCATCACTTACATGGGACCAAAGACAGTTGTGTTAAAATAATTAAAGTGTTTCCATTAAGTAAAGCAACCCCAAATGGACGTAAGAAAAAAAGTTATAAGAATAGAAATGTTTTTAGATTTCAGTTTTTAAAAGTTGGAGTCAGCAGTATTCCCATGGAGCACTGTAACATTTGAAAAGCACACCCCACTTGAATATGAGAAAGTGAATGGGTTAAAAGTAGAAAATCAAATACTTTCCCTGTCTACCTTGAGCAGAATGCCAAAGTAAACCAACACTCCAAATGATGAAAAGTAAACTAGAATTTTTCTGATTATTTTGGTTTATATAGGCACACACACACACACACATATACATATATATATTTTATTGCCAGCTTCCCCTTTAGCACATGATCATAATAGAGGAGTCTGGCTGACTAAAAACAGAGGTAGAATGTGAAATGGAAAATACTGGAAAAAATAATATCTAAATTTCATGGGGAAAAGTGTGAGCAACAGTAACTCTGAGGCTCACATCAAATAAACTGTTGATGAAAGGGTCTCCTAGTAACTGAGAATAGCTATGCAGTTTGAGTAATAAGTAGGGAAGCTGATTAAAAGGACCATGTAAGGAAGTTGAACATGGACTATACCTGGTAGCCAGTAAGGATGGAAATTTCATCTACAAAATAATAAGGTATGTTAATGTTCTTGATTTCCATGGGTGGCTTGTGGAATTCGATTGTTTACTTTCTCATACAACTCCTGCCCTGGAGCATATCTATACTGATAGACTTGGGATTCTTGAGTCTGATTTAGCATTTCAAAACAACTTAGTAGTAGATCCTTTTGGTAGCTAAATCTTAGAAAGGGGATCTAATATGAACCTGCCTTATACTAGATTCCATCCTATAGAGAAAATGTTTGTAGCAAATCATCAATATATTGGAAAACTATGGATGATAGTTTCTTATGAGGTACTTTCTCTTCATTTCATTTAGATGCCATGTGAACAATGCTTATAAAATCAAGGGTGGTAAACACCTTTCAGTGTACTGAGATAGAAAAATCTAGAAAGAAGATTTCACTAACCAGTTAAATATTCAGCTTGAATCACCACAGGTCAATTAATCTAAAAAAAGATGTGATCTGAAAGGGTAAAGAGATGGTCTGCCACTGGCACTCAGTTGGTATCCCACTGATTATACTACTGTGCTAATGTTTAAAATCTATCACGAACAAAGGACTGATTCAGGGGAAATTACAAATTCCAGTAGTTAACAATGTTTACGGACCTTTTACCTTTACAACACTCTCTGGTCTGCTTTGGTCCACGATTTAATAAGGCAGCAGATAAGACAGCTCTGAGCCATCCAGTACACAGTGCATTTAAAGATGTTCCTGGCTGAGGAGCAATTTAGGCAAATAACATCTTCCTAGAGTCTCTGATCTTCATAAACAGGTCTCTAATGTTTTGGGGGAATATAAATAGTATTTGTGTATAGCCAAATGAGAAAACAAGTTAGTTTGTTTATGGTATTTCAAACACATCTCTTTTTTATGGGCACTCTGGGTGCTAGTAACAGTTTGACAAAAACAGGAGGGCAGTCAGCCAAAGAATCCATTGTAGGAAAGAAAGCCCTTCTGACCCAATGAATAGAAAAAAACAGGATGCTTTGACCACCACTTAGGGAGGCAACAGCATGGTCCTCATTGATCAAGCCAGATCTGTATATTAAAGGCACAGTTACTTTAATTCTATTTGGCTCAACTAAGGCATCTCTATGTATCTATGTGTATGTATGTATGTATGTATGCATGTATGTATGTATGTACAGTTGATCACACTTTTTCCCTGCAAATTGCATTTTTAAACACTTAAAGCATTTATATCAATGACATATGAAAATGTGATTTGATAAAGTAATGAGACATTCCATAAGCAAAAGCAATCTCATTTTTATAATCACACATTCAGATGTCACAAAGGTAGAAACTTTAATTTAAATGCAGTCTTGATTTCAAGTTATAAACTCCTCTCACCAGAAATATTCTAGTCACTAAAATAAAAGTGGGTTCTTAAAAAATTAACCTTTACTGATAATAACCTTGAATATTGATGTTATTTTGTACATGTAGATTGAATCTCAATCAGAAAGTGCTTGCTTTCTAAAGTTAGCAGTAATGCCATTGGATATTATTTTCAGGTCAGTAAAATTAAAATTAAAAATGCAAAAAAGTTCTACATTACTATAATCTCCTTTACAATTAATTGGAAAATTATTTTTGTGGGAGAATATAGTTATAAATATTGAAGTTTGGATAGGAAATGAGGAACTGAGACTAAAATTAGTGAATCTTTCAGCCAACTTAGAGGGAAAGGTATTGATGAATTTTGAAAACATGTACTCGAACTACCTGAGTAGTTTCTTACAGGAAAAATTCTTTAAATATTAATTTTTTAAAAGAATTCACTTTTCTAATTTCAAAAATAAAAATTATTTTCAAGAAAAGTGAACTGGTAGAGGACTAATATTTTTTTTTGTCTTATTACATCACTACCTGGCAAAGGATAGTCAATACTTCCTACATAATGATGTTCAGTATCTCTGCAGATACATCAAGACAGAACAAGCCACTGTAATTTACTATCTTTTTATCAAACACAGACCTGTAGATTCAAATACCTGCAGCTTTCCCTAAAACTTTCCCCAGTATAATTTTGTAGACTCTTGAATTTGTTAATGGGATCTAGATAGAGTTGAAAGGGACCTAAGAGATAATCTAGTAAGCCTGTTTTATCTTACAGACAGAGAAACTGAGGACCAATTAAGTGACAACTGAAGTCACAAGGCTAATATATATATAGTAGAGCCAGTATTCAAACACAGGTGTTTTTATTCAAATTTAGTTTTCTTGCTACTATATTCCAATTCTGAGTCTTTACCTGAAAAAAATTATCTATAAATGAATATTAATGGAATATCAATACTGTGATTTTTGAAGGCATGTACTGAAAAAATTAAACTTCGTATAGCAATGTTAAAACATTCCATGGATATTTTATATATATATATTTTAAAAATACAGACTTTCCTGTTGGATATATTGTGGGTCTCTAGGACTCTTAACTTTTGAATTCCCTGGCACTTAGGGAAAAAAAAAACAACTCCCATTTAAATTTTGTAAGAATATACATTTAGATTATAGATACTATTCATGTATTTTCCTAATAAATATACTAAATAAGCTACACCTTATATAAAATAATGTTATTAATATCACTACTGAATTGTTATATAAAACTGACATAAAATATAGCTGTACAAATAAATTAAAATGTTTCTGGGTATTTGATTAAATAGAATCCTTATTATGGTACAATACTGCATGTTACTTGGTTGAATTATATAGTCTAGTTATTATAATCATTAAATATATTTTTATAAAATTTAATATGTCTCCCTATTAAAAATGAAAGAAATTGGAATACACATCATTCTTAATCACACATGATTGGCTGCATGCTAATAATGAATCAATTCAATTGTCTTATTCCTGTTAATGACTTACAGTTTGAATTTTGTGGAAATCCCGGCAAAGAAGATGGACCGTTCATTCCGGGTAAAAGAACTGGAGGAAGGCCAGGCAGTCCTGGGTAAGCTGCTGGCAGACTGAGACCATGAAGTGGACTGCTGTCCATCATGCCTGGTTGCTGTACACTTAAGCCAAGAACATCTGTCGCCTTCTTTATACGATCCAGTTCTTGCTGTGCCATCAGCTGTCGAACAGTTGTAGGAGCTAAGTAATCTTTCTCCCGGTCTAGCTGACTTCCAACAGTTTCTCTCACTTTTGAAATGTGTTGTTTGGAAAAAATATGATCTCTGATGGACAAACGGGCAGAGTACTTCACCCCACATAGAGAACATTCTGGCTTGGTGCCATCAGTTCCACTTTGATTGATCATGAATGGCTTCCCTATATTAATTTTAAATTTCTTTTCTTTTGCCCGAGCATTCTGAAACCACACTTGGACAACTCGTTTAGGCAGGCCAATCTCATTCCCTAGCATTTCACATTCTTGCATGGTTGGAGTTCGGTAGTCACTAAAGCAAGCCTTGAGGACCTTGAGTTGAAGGTTACTCATTTGGGTTCGGAAACGCTTGTGACCTGGTCGATCACTGCTTTTGGATTTAAAAGGGTTACTGGATCCAAATGGATTAGGTGAGCTAGGATCAGCTATGCTTGATGTTTCACTCCGGTCAGCATTATCATCAGGGTCATCAGTGATATAAAAACTTTGGTCATGGTCACCATCTTTGTCATTAAAATGAATTGAGGGGCTTGTAAGGGAAAAGAGAAATTTGTCATCACAACCTTCTGTCGTAGGTGTGGTTGCTGTTTTTGGCAAAGTTTCAAGTGTTTTGGGCTCTTTTGGGGATAATGCAGGTTTTACATCTCCAGTACTTCCAGTGGTGCTTTCCATTTCATTATTCCCTTCATCTCCTGTGGTGGCATCACTGATAGCTGTATTAATTGATGAAGTCTCATCAAAGTCTGTTTTATTTTGGTCATACCCAGCTTCAGCAGGAGGAGCGTTTAGATTCTCTATGTCTTCAGTGCATTCTGCTTTGAAAGAAGAAGGGCTTAAAAGGTTTTTGGGGGATAGCTCTGCTGTTTTACTCACAGGCGTTGAAACAGTGGAAGCCAATTCATTTTCACTGGAGAGATCAATTTTAGTTAATGACAAAGATGGATAATCAAAAAATATATACTTTTGTGGACTTTCTCCTCCATCTTCTGTTGATATCAAAGGGCTTGGTGGCAAACTATAACCTGCCTGTTTTCCTTCATTCCAATGACGAGAGCGAATGTGACTTTCTAAAGCTGACTTTGCTTTGAACAGGGCTCGGCAAAAGGGGCATCGTTTGTGAGACTGGGCTGGCCCCACTGCACGGAACTGGCCTTTCCTTTCTCGAGCTCTCGTGTTCTGAAACCAGACTTGCACCACCCTCTTTTTCAATCCAACCTCACGTGCAATGTGATCCAGCATTTTTCTGGTTGGATTGGAATCCAACAGATATTTTTCATACAGTATTTCCAGCTGCTCAGGGGTGATTGTGGTCCTCAGACGTTTGTCGCGATGTTGATCCTCACCACTATTTCCTCCTTCCTTTTCACTACAATTATTATCTTCTTTATCATCCATTTTCCTCTTCAATGAACCAGAAACAGTTGCAGGGGCAGTGGTGTGGGATGAGCCTGTCTGTGGTGGCATCTGAGCTAAAGGACCAGTAAGTAGCTGTCCTGTCATCAGTGGATTGTTGGGGTCAAATATCATGTAGGGCATATCCATGGGCCTTTCTAAAAACTGAGAATGGAGGAACTGGTTCTGAGCTGCTAGGAAATGCATGTGCTGGTGCTCCTGCCAAAGTTCCAGAGTTGGAAAGGCAACTGTACACTGATCACATTGGTATTGTAGCAACTGTGGAGGTAGACTGTTCTGGAGAGAACTCATTGAGATTGGTAGTGGGCTGGAAGGGACAGGCGTTGTTTGTGAGGCAGAGGGGGGTCTTCCAATAAGTTGGGATTGTTTTGGTGGCTGTGACTGAGAGGCAGAAGGCTGTGGATCTGAGGATGGTGTGGCTACGGGAAGGATGGGTTTGGTGCTTTGAGAAGGAGGGGAGGTGTCACTCTGCTTTGGCTTTTCTGTGGGGTATTCAGGTTTAGGAGAAGTCTTTTCAGGCTCTGGTTTAGGGGAAGGGATTAGGGGAGTACTAGACCCAGAACCAGAACTTGCTGCAGCGACAGCTGAGCTTTTGGCAGTGTCTGTTGGGCCAGATACCGTGCAATGTTTATATACCATTTGATCAGTGGCATCCATAGAATCTTCAGTTTGGCTTTCATCTTGGGCATCATCATCTTCATCTTTATAACACTGTTTTTTCTGATGGGTAATCAAGTCAAAAATTCTGGGGAAAACCACGCTGCACTTTTTACACTGGTATTGCATATTGCTTGTTCTTATATACCTCTCATTTGTGAGTTCTCTCTTTTCATTATCTTTAGTTTCTGCTTGATTCTCATAACTCTTGCGAGCTTTCTGACGGGCATTCTGGAACCACACAACAATCACTCGAGTAGGTAGGTTGAGGACTGTGGAAAGCTGCTCAATTTCATCATCTTTTGGATAAGCATTTGTGTCAAAAAAGTCTTGTAATACTCTAAGCTGGTAGTCGGTAAACCTAGTCCTAGAAGACCTTTTGCTGAAAGATGCATCTGATTTGTAATGTTCCAAAGTGGTAGGCTGGGGATCAATTCTGATATCTTCCAATACAGTTATGGGAGGGTTACTGAAATTGTATGGTGAATCTTTATTTCTTTGCCGCTCTTTAAAAAGTGTATTCCGAAACCAGTGTTTGATAACTTTTTGGGAGAGACCGGATTTTTCTGCCATTTCTTGGATCTGTTCTTCGCTTGGGGAATTGTTTATATCAAAATAAGCCCGCAAGATTTTTAATTGATCATCTGTAATTCTTGTCCGTGGGCGCTTGAACTGAGAATGCCGTAAGAAATTTGGATCTAATCCAAGCTGCTGTTGGCAAAGCTGAGTGAGATCTGCAGAAAGGGTGTCCATTTGTGGCAGCTGAAGAGCAAGCTGAGGAGGTAGTGCGGGGTGCTGGACTGGTTGCATCATAATGGGAGGGAAAAGGGGAAGGTCTAGAGAAACAGGTAGCTGGACCTGAGGGGGAGCTGAAGGTGGAGGAGGTGGTGGTGGAGGAGGGGGAGGAGGCGGAGGAGGGGGCGGAGGGGTAGGTGGAGGAGCCTGAAGAGGAGTAGGAGGTGTGTTCTGGATTTTTCCAGAACCAACAGAAGACTGGGAAGGGGCTGGGGGCAAGGGAGGTGGTGGGGGTGGTGGAGGCGGAGTCTCTGGAGAAGGGGGTGAAATGGGATAAAGCTTGTCATATGCTTCTCTGTACTGACGAGCAAATTTTTCTAGAGCTCCATAGGGAAAAAACTGGCCATGTACGTGTTCTTGATGACTCTTTAAAATAAGAACATTGGAAAACAATTTACCACATGTCCCGCATTCCAGTTTATCAGTATTCTCCCCTTCTCCAGCTTTGTTCTTCTTCTGTACTTTCTGCCTATTTTCATTATACTGGATGACTAATTCAAAACCAAAGTTTTCTAACAAGGCTTTGGCAGCATTTCCTCTCGCCCCTGAAGCTATCCGGGGTGGAGGGATGGTTGGTTCTAAGGGTTTTTGTTTCTTCATGTCCTTGTTTTCTTTGAGTCCTTCATTTTCATTTGTAAATTCTTGCTTTGGCTTTTCTGGCTTCTCAGAAATCTCTTCTGCATCCTTATATGATGGCAAATCCTTCATTAGTGGGCAGTCCACATTTCCAATACTGTTCTGCTCTTGTTTTAGCAACTTGGTCGCCTGTTGTTGTTGTTGCTGCTGCTGCTGCTGCTGCTGCTGCTGCTGCTTTTGAGACTGAATTTGGGGCTGGGTAGCCTGGTATTGTTGTGCTTGTTGCTGTAATATCTGGAGCTGGGTTTGGCCTACGTGATGCTGAGTTTGAATCTGCTGCTTCAAATCTTCAAGCAGGGAACCCGCCATGCCCGCCATTCCCGGCATACCAAATGTGGCTGAGCCTGGCAGGCCCAGATCTGGACTCAAGCTGAACTCTGTCCCAGGGATGTAGAATGGAAAAAGGAACTGAGGCTGTTGAAACTGTAGCAGCGCTTCTGGCGTCATTGGGAAATGAGGCAGAAATGCTGGGTTTAAAAACTGAGGCTGAAAGAACGCAGCTTGCTGTTGTAACTCATGCTGTAATTGCATCTGAAGTTGTGCTGGTGACTGGGGTGGGTGATGTGGAGGTTGAGCAGAGATTAATTCAGAAGCTTGCTTTTTATTTAGTTCTTTGGCATCTAAATGGGTATCTTTGCTATTAACTGCTGGTAAGCTCAATGACTCTAACATCCCTTGTCCAGGACTATTCACAGTTGCAGCAATACTATTTCCACCACTTATGTTACCACTTGGTTCTAACTTGGCAGCCCTTGCCTTTGTCTGGTGAAGCACAGATCGCATGTGGATTTCCAATGTAGAACTTTGGCTATAGGCAACATTACAAATGCTGCATTTGTAGGGTTTGTTATCTGTGCTGCTGTTGGTTTCTTGGGGAACAGGACTTGATGCTTCCTGTAAGACTTTTTTCAATTTATGTAAATGGGAAACTGAGTTATAATGGACCAAGAGAATGTTCTTTTGTGTGAAAGACTCTTTACACACTGTACATTTATATGGGCGAGATGGGTCTAGAAATTTTTCCATTGTAAAATTTGGCCCTTTTCTAAAAGGTAAGGTCCGCTTTGGTTCTGAGCCCATGTCGTCTGGAATAGAGCTACTGTCACTTCCCACAGGGCTTGCTTTTCCCTCCTGGTCCATCTCATATTCTCTCTCTATCTCCTGTTCGAGGGCATGATCATCCTGTGCCATATTTTCATTTTCTGCCCATAGTTCGCCATTAACAGGTAAAGATGCATACAATTGTTGAAGTTCACCCTCATTTAATTCTGGGTGGCCTGCTTCCAAGTGTTTTTTTAGAGCCTGGAATGTACGGAAGCTACGCTGGCAGAGGCTACACATAGTTGCTGCCCGGATAGCGTGATACTGGGAATGGATCTGAAGCTTCTGCATAGTCTTAAAAGCCAAGCTACAATGGTTACATCGGTACTTATAAACATGGCGATCTGAAACAGAAAGCTGTTGCCTTTTTTGCTGTTCATTTAATTGATCTTGCAGTGAGTCAGTGACCTTGACATCCTTGCTGCCATTCTTATTCCATTCTGGCATATCTGTGGACTCCTTAGGTGGCTTCTGTTCCTCAACCTTAATTTCCATTCCAGTCTTTGATTCCTCAAGGCCTGGGATGTTTTTATCATCTAAAGGACTTTCACCTGGGTAAAAGAAGTAAAGAAAGGTCTTTCAGAGAAAAGTGTACTGAGTGAAAAGTGACATGCAAACACATTTTATATTTTCTGGGGACAATGTGGATGTCTTAAAAACCTACCTATATTTGACAACAAGGTATTCATGCATTTGAAGATTGTGTAATCCTCATGCTCTTGGGACTTTTTAGGCAGTTTTACATTAGTTTCTATATGATTTATCTCCTTGACTAGATTATGAGTTCCTCAAAGGCAAAGGCGATTTCTGAATTTTTGTGTATTCTTCAGAGTATAACTGAGAGTCCGGCACAGTGGATGATCAACAATATTTGTTGGAATGAAGACACACACAATGATTTGGACAATAAGAATAATAACTGATATTTATCGGGTGCTTCATAATTTATAAAACATTGCACATTTGCAAATGATATTATCTATCATTTGAGCCACATTATAATTCTCTGGATGCACATCAAAATTGTATTAAAATAGACAAGTATAAAATCATGTTGACATGCCGAAAACTGAGTCCACCATGAGCAAAAGCAAGTCCTCTTTTACACTTTTGGGTACAATAGCACTCTAGAAATACTTTGGAAAACATGATCCTAAATAATGTCTTTCTTTTTTTCCCCTACTTTCTTTGTCTGTTAACAGCAATATTAGTACATTTAAAGAAAAATAACAAAAGAAGGGAGTCCCTTTTTCCAGAGTATTCAGTTCTTATAAAGAGAGTTGCCTACCTGAATATTTCCCAGATCCTTCAGTTATAATGGTTGCAGGTGTATCCCGCTCTGATTTCTCAGTGGTGGTTGTTGGCAGTAGCATACTGTTGGGCATCATCACATCAGGAACAGGAACCTTTAGGAGTCGAAGAGATAAATAATAAATTCACCAAAGAAATGACACTGCTTACAAATAAGCCACATTATATATTTTTTTGGAAGCACACTTCTACTTGACGATTTTCTAAACAAAACAAGCATTTTATATGAAAATCAGTGCTTTCTTTTTAATATTTCAAAAAATGCTGTAGAAATCCTGTATGAATCTCTCTTTTTCTGTTGTGCTTTTAAAGAAGTTCTTTTTAAAAAAATGTTTGTCTTATAATGAAAGCAAAGACATTTTGAGGATCATAAGATCCAGATTAATTATTTGATTAAATACTATAGATGTAAACATAAATAAGACTACAAAGTACATGCTAATTAAAGAATTATGCCTTATATCATGTTTATTTTTTCATCCAAGAATAAGAGATTGCTAATTGGTCCTGACTATGACCTTTTAAACACAATCTTTCAATAAATTATTTTCAATAAAATTTTTCAAGTTTTCAATAAATCAGAAGAAATTAGCCTTTAACTACAAATAAATATAAATTCCATAGTGATACCTTTAGATAAATTCTCTCAAACATGCATCAATATTTTGTATTCTTACTGTCATAAGCAGTTTCTCCACACAATCAGGAGACACACTGTGCAAATGGGTCAAATGAAGCTGAAGATGCATTTTGTTGCTGAGGACATCCTGGCAGAGAGGACAGCAGATGACAGGCTGCATTGAATGCTGCGACAGGACATGCATCTGGATACGATTTGGGTCTCTACTATTGTAGTTACAATAAGGACACTGATAGAACTGGAAAACAGACATGACAGCTATTAGTTCATGTATTTTAATGACTCAACAATGTTAGAAGTAATACAAATAATACATTATGACTTGTATTTTGCCAATCACGATGTTTACATACATTTCAACAGGATGGTGCTTTTGATTCTCTAATATTCCCCAGAACAAAACAAAGAAAATATATTTTTTCTTTTATGGGGAAAATATGTTTTATGCCACATAAATAACAAGAAATATTTGCAAGGCAGTGGGAATTACTTTATTTACCTGCTCATGACAAAACTTATTGTCCTCAGTAGATTTTGATCTTTTGGCTGTACCATCCTCTTCTTTTGCCTGCAGGAGCTGCTGTGTCCCTATTGCCACATTTGCTTTCAGCTCCTTTTCTGGTGTGATTATTCCTGTTGCTAAAAAACAATTGAATAACAACATAAAGAAAACCAACAATATTAAAGTCTAAAAAGACACATTTACAAATAGTTTGTGATAATCAGTCCTCTCTCTCTCTCTCTCTCTCCTGTTCTCTCTCTCTCTCTTCCTCTTATTTCCCATTAAAAGCAGACAAATTCTTTTAAATGTAAAATGCTGTTCAGAAAATGCAAGATCACACTTCCTTTTTGTCCACTAGCTAAGTGGACTCTATAAATACATTTAAAAATGTACTCCTGTCTCATGTTTAGATAACCTTAGGTTGCCTTGAAAGATTAATCAATAACATGCTCTCACCAGCATCCTAGTCAGAATTTCTATATTACATTAAAACAAATCAACTTTTCACTCATAAATCCTAACTTCACAAAATAATTAATTTACTAATGTTTAATTACCTTCTTCTTTTCTAAAATGCCATGGCACTGAAATGATTGCAATATTCTGAGAAGCGCTGACTAGTCACAACTGCAAAGCTAAAGCATTTTTTAAGTGGTGAAATGTAGGATTTAAAAATTAACCATACATTACATATCTGCTGAGATTAGCAATTTGCTTTGGCTTTCAGTGTTTACTTTGTGTGTTTTACACATATTATTGTAGCCCAGATCCCAAGAATATAATTGTTTTCTGAAGATGATTCTAGTATTCAGTGTTAAATACTGTATTTTAAATTATGCCTGGATGAGCTATGCAATGTGGACAAGTCTTGGACACATCAAAGGAAAGAGTGCAATTCTAATTTCCCAGTCCAACAGAAAATTCTTTCCACCGTCAATTTGCCAGATAATCTCTTCTGCTAGGCTGGATATTACAACAGCATTGGGTAGGCATGTCACATACATCTCACGACAAACACAAAACCTCATTTACCAACCATTCCAATCTCATCATAGTGCGGCATCATCTGACCTTTTTTCTGCTGTTTATTATGAGTATTTCTAATTTTAACTTTCAATTTTCACCATCTTCCAGTCAATTTGCAACTAAATTATTTCCAGGGTGAGGACACTATCACTGGACAACTGGGTGCAAATACATCTTGAAATGCAATGAAGCTAAACCATTGATTGCTATCAGACCCAACGTAAATATATGGTCCAGGGGTAATCTGATTGTATGCTGTGCATGAAGATTTATCTTGATTTTTTTTCAATCCACATACGGTTCATATAAATGAACAAATTGCACCTCATTGCACAATAACCTAGTTTTAATTTAAAAATAAGGTCAAGGATGTTATGGAAACAAAGTAAAGATGAACCAAGAAAATGCATTTTTTTTCTCTTATGGGGAAAAGTATATGTTTTCTATCACATAAAATAGAAATTTCAAATTCAGAAAGCTATGCTAAGTTGAAAGGAAATGAGAAGATCCAAATTAATATAAACATATGAAATGGGAATTGTTAAAACTGATGAACAATAAGTATTTTTCTTTTAGTTGCTGATTTACATTGAATCAAAGTCCATTTTCTGATAAACTATATTGATTTCTATCTCTACTATTATAATCCCTAATTTTTCTTCAAAATAGTTGTTACAGTTATTAGTATATGAAACATCTAGAGGAATTTTAGAGATTTTCGTTTCATAACCAATTTATCAAATTTCTATTTGAAAGGGATTATTACAAAGTTTCACTACAGCAATAAAGTTATCCCCCCAAACATTTACTATTCAGAGATATAATACAAATATGAACTCTCATCTTGTAATTATTTATGGCAACAGTGACTATGCTATTTTTTTCTCATAGCAGAATGTAGTTTGCTTGGTTGTTTTAAGAGACTTATAGAAAAAAGGTTGTAGAAACTAAATGATGGATAATATTTATGAATATGCTGCAGATGAAAGACTCAGATAAATGGATTTGTTATTATTCATCTCTCTATCATCTCTGCTTTCTGCTGTCTATCCATCTGTCTGTCTATCAGTTATCTATCTATCTGTCTGTCTGTCTGTCTTGTCTATCTATCTGTCATCTATCTATTGTTGACTATTCTTGTGTGTCTCAAAATTCCTCCATTTTAAAGATTATCCCATTAAGGAGTAAGGATGTTTCTCCCTCACAATAATGCTGCATTCCCATATCATTCCAGCTGAGCATGTGGCAGAACCGAACATGACCAAAATCTTAGATTGGGCCCACCCCTTCCTTGTGACTAGTAAATGCTCTGCAAGAATTGGGAGAGACTTTATATGACTTTGTTGCTTGTGTAAGTCTATGAAGAATTGGAACCAGAATGAATTTTTTGGTCAAATCTATGTCTGTTATATAAATGTAAACTTAACTTGAGCTCCAGAAGCATAGTGTTTGCATTTTTATAATATTACTGGTATCATCATGGCCACTACTACCACCATTACTTATCTATTCTTTTCAATAATAATAATGGTGGCAAAGATTTACATTTCTTTGGCACTTTAGGGTAATAAAGCATTTTGGACATAATAATAAAACATATTAAACATATTTTTTACTTTTGCAACAACCCTGTGAAGTAGGTATTTTATTCTCATTATGCCCTTTTATAGATGAAGATATGCTCAAACATATACACCAGCCAACATCACATAGTTAGTTCTAGAACCAGGATTTCTGCCTACAAATTCAGTGCTCCTTTTGCTATGTTTTGCAGCTATAACAAAACTATGACTTTCTATGTAATAATGATTACCAATGATGGTTCAAGGGTCATTAGCAAATCTGTGTTTCAAAATTGATAAAATATATACTTGAAAAATCTTCATATTTTAATCTATTTATTTAGAACACATGAAAATATAATTGCTATTTTTAAAAATTTCATGTAATATCAAAAATATAAGTCAATTACAACGTCACTCTGCTGCAATATCCTTTAAGCTATATTTAATGTCCCTGCTATACATAAAAATCACCTTTGATGTTGATTGGACCTGTTAGTTCTGTGGGTTAAATCACTGTGATCATGAGAGCCAGATTCCCCATATACACGTCAGCTTCATATCATGAACAACTTACATTATAAATACAGACTCTACCCTTACTCTTGGACAGTTGTAATGGTCAGAAGGGAGAATGTGGAATAATGCATAATGGGATGGTTTAATGTATGGCCAGTACTGGGTGGGGGAACTACTGGAAGTATATGTCATATTGATAGGAGGTCATCAGTGTTATCTTCAAAGACCACATTAAAAAAAGATATTGGTTGGTCATTTGGCTTTGTGAAGAATTCACATTCTGCTTACTAAAAAGCTATACAGCGCTTAGTATATGATTAAGAAATTGTAGAAGGGTTTCAGCATTTCACTCTGGGTTCTTTTGCTGAGTAACTGTGACTCCTAAATATTTTATACCAAAAATACAATAATTAAGTCAAGGCAGCTGGACTGGGCCAACTATAATGTCCCTTCCAGCTATAGGTCCTATGATCTTATGACTAATGAGATTTGGGAAGACACTGATAGAATTTTGTCATTGTGCATAAGTTAGTTAAACAGCTTTTTACTTGTCCTAGGGAATATTCCAGGATAGGGCAATCTTATATTTTTTTTTAAAAAATCATGATTCTAGAAAAAAACCAGGCAATTCCAATGTGTTTATGATTTTTAAAAATAGCTAAGCCTAATTATAAATAAGCACTACAAAATAGACTAGTAAATGATTATCTGTCGGTTATGAGATTATTTAACTTGTATAAGATTACCAATGTGAAAATGCCATAATTCATTACAGTTTAGATTTTGCCTCTCTAATAATTCTCCTAAAATAAGGTCTAAAACAGTTTATGTTCATAACAAGTGAGGAAAATCCAATAAACCACATGTACTGACAAAACAAACCTTGAAAAAAATAAACCCAAACACTAGGTTATTATTTATGAATCAATGTATTTGATAAAGTTTACATAATTTAAGACTTTAGATATAACAGAGGATGTTATTCTACTCCAAATAATTCTAAAATTATTATTACTGGTACAGTATTCTAATTAGACTAGAATGAAAGGATAATTTTAATTGCAATAATGAAGGTTAATTTCCATCTTTCCTCATGTTTACTACCTTATTAAAAACTGGTCCCCTTAGCCATGGCAGAGACATATTACATTTTCAATGCAAATGTATTAATCTGGATAAACTCCATATTAATTCTTGCACTGCATAGAGCTGTAATTTGGATTATAATTAATCTAAAGTGGCACTAGATTTAAATGACAATATAAATGAGGCATTAGGAGGCTTTTCTATTATGAATGAATATTCAACAAATATAACTTGCATATTGCCAAGTCTGGTCTTGGAAGCTCTAGTCCTTGAGATAAAGTAAAGCACACTGCACAAGAACTTCCACAAACACACTGTTACTAAACATATGTTAATCTTTCCTGTTTAACAAATTCTACATGAAAGAGGGAATGTACTATTTTCCTGTTAACTTGCTAAGGCTGATATTCCTTTTTTTTTTTTTAGTTTTCTTGGTATTTCTTTGGAAAGACTTAGAACACTGGACTAAAAAAAAAATCCTGATTGACATACAATTATACATCCATGGTTATGCACTTATTAGAAATATTTGCTAAGTAAAAATTCATTCCATGGTAAGAGTTTTCTATCCACAAAGACTTGATTTAGAAAGCAGAAAACTTTGCCACAAGTGCAGTTTAAGAGTTGAAACAAGAGCCCCTCTTGTGGGTAGCTGTCGGGTGCCAAGAACAATTATTTTGCATATCAGGGATTGCTCTTAGCTGATTTTTATTTTGAATCTACTTCTAGCCCTGCAGGTATGTGAAGAGCATACAATGGGCTCTGTTCTCTGAACTTCATAAATTACTCTTCTATGGTAAAATTTGCCACTTAGAGAGAACCATGGCTACTCTTCAAGCCCTAGGACACCACTCCTCCTGCAGAGCACTAAATAATGCTTAGGAGTTTAGATTCTGTCTATCTTTATCATTGCATCCAAATTCATTTTCATCCTCAGTGGTAAATATAGGCACTGGATTCCTAGAAAACTTTTCCTCAAATTTGTATCTAAACCAGTTTTCTCCTTTAAACCACTGGAAGATTTATAGAGTCCAATATAATGATAACTATTATAGTGTTATTCAGGCACTTAATAAGTATTCATTGATGATTCAGATAAAAGACTAAGCAAGACCTTCTGGATATTTTATGTGTAATAAATATCAGAATTTAAGCAGATCTCCTTTTCGAGATTCAGAGAGCTTGAGTTCAAATCCTGATTGTGCAACTTATGCTACTTGTATAGTCTTAATTTAATTTCTCAGGGTCCAGTTTACTTCTTGCTCTAAATCTTCTGTTCCTTTACTATTTCTTAATGATGGGTTTGTGATGCCCACCTTAGGGAGTATTTTTCCAGTACAATGATTGCAACAGTAATATATGGCCCTTAATGTTATCTCATTATTAGGCACTTCAGTGTCTTTGCCAATAGTGTGCTCATAAACAAGACTACTAGTGTATTCTATTTGATAGTTCATCAAATTCTGTTTTACTAGCATTTTTAAATTGAAGCCAACAAGATCTAATTGCAGTGAGAACTACAAATGATATGTCCAGAAGTAAATTTCAAAGAAGCTTTCCTCACTGCCTCCTGAAATAAATTTAGCTTCTGGAGGAAGGTCTATCAAGCAATTTTTGAAGTCTATCCCCAAACTTAAGGCTGAATTACAAACATGGGGTAATTTGGATTTAAGACAATTTGCAGATAAGATGATATTTTCTGTACAACTAAATGTCATTATAGAGAATACAAGCTTCTCTAAACGCAACTGTCACAGGGATACAAGGAAAAGAGAAACGATTACCTAACGGTAATAGGCTTGCACCCATTTCAGCCCTTCTTTAGCTTCAGTGAAGCTAACATAGTGTAACTAGGTATAGCGTGCACTCAAAGTAGCCAATGTAATATTCATTGCAACCATAGATCTCCATCTCATACATAAAAAAGCATGGATGAAGTTATATATTTGCCAAATCAAACAGAGAAAAAGCCTTAGGTATCTAAGGCAGATGCTGGCCCGGGGTTTGTTTGTGCACCAGTAAATGTCATGACATGAAGGGTTTGTTTTCAAAGACAGTAGCTTTCATTACTGGGATTTGTCTATTCAAGGAGATCAAAATTACCTAACTCCTAATCCGTTTTCAATGATATTTCCTCTTACTTAGGCTGAATCATCTGTAAACTTTTTCCACTGGATTTCATGTATTTTGTTTGAAATGCCTCAAATAAATACCCCTGAAAAGGGCAAATTCTTGAGTGTAAGCTGTCAGACAGAAAAGGAAAAAAAAAATCCACATATTCTTAGGGTTATGAGGGTGGAGGGGTATATGATTGTAGGACAAAAATTCAAGTGGTATCTAATCCTATGCTTATGAAAAATTAATATGCTATCAGAAGAATCACAAGTACAGCTAAGATTAATGAAAGATGCTTAAAAAATTACAAGCACACAAACTGATTTGATTAAAAAATAATCTCACTGGTCGTCCTGTAATATTCTTCAACTTATCCGCATCTATTCTGTCAGATGGTTATGATTAAAAATAGGTCAATGGGAGGCTACTGATAGAAATCACATGCAAAATGCACATGCAGTGAATAGTAGTAGGGGTATCCAGACAGTTTAAAATGAAAAAGCTTTTAATAAGTCTTAAAGAAAAGGGGAGGAAGAGAAGAAATGATGCTGGGGGTGGGGTTTGAAAAATTCTAGCATCTTACCAGGATCATGACTAGCTTTTTTGCCTTCAGTGCTGTCTTTCTCACTTGTGTCTTTATCATCATCAGCAACCACAGATGTAGGTTTAATGGCTGCTTCTGGCTCTTCCCCTTGTTCTTCTGTTAAGAAAAAGAAAAAAATGCCCAAACCTTAGGGACCAATTGACATCACTCAAGAGCCAGGGTATTCCACCAAACAAGAGGGACACATTTAAAGGTTTTATGTTAATTTTGAATCATTTGTAAGAATTCACATTCAACTAAGAAGTTATAAACATGTCTTTAATGAGGCATTATGAAATTGCCAACGTGAAGTCATATCTAAAGCAATTCATTTTGTATTCCCTGACTAGAAGTGATCTGTAATTTTTTTAAACCCACAGAGCAACAAATAAAAGAAAACATAAAACATACATAACCTTATAATTTAAAGTTTCATAAGGTAGGACCTTAAATCCTTAAGACATAGCATTCTCTTAGTAGGAGAACCTTTGAAGGTCAAGTCTTTGAAAGTCTAACAGTTACAAACTGGCACAACCCAGGCATCTTTATCCCATAAGGGGTGTATAATCCCTTTCCATGTATCACCAGCAGTCTGAAAATGTCCCACTGTATTTGATGATGGACAAAAACCTTTAGCTGTTCTGAAGAGTTGACAATTCCCTTCTATAGGGGGAGCTCTTCCTCATAAGGGACCTAAAATGGTACATTGCTTCAGAGAGAACAGCATCATCCACACCTCACTTACGTGTTCACACCAGCTAGATTACATGGAAATCTTCACAGTAACTCAACCCTATTTAATTATTCTGTAAATCTTAGCTATGCTGCTGCTGCTGGTGGATTAATCTGTTTATGCAGTTAGCTTCTATGCTGGGGCTGTGTAGCACTAATCCGTGAAAGACCCACTGTTCTCTTTCATCCTGTGATCATTTGTCTCTCACTGTGCTGATGTCACATTTTAATGAATTTTTAGCAATCTGAGTAATGCCAGATAACCAGACTTGCAACTCCCCACAGCATGGCATGCTGTTTTCATTGCAGCACGAAAAATAAAAATCATATTTCCCCATTCAGGTAGGAATTACATAAATTAGGAGAAGAAGGTAAAATGGGATTTGAAGCACCAGGCTGCTCAATTTCATAAAATCTTTAATGACCATATAAATTAACCCTGCAAAGGCAAAAGGTCACAGACACACATTTGCATACACTCCTCTTATTTGCTTTTGATAAGCACAGCTTTTATGCGGAGAACATGATACAATTAACCCTTCAGTAACCATACAAAATGCCTGGCTACCGACATTTTAAGTGTCAAGCATTAACTGAAAATTACACACTGCATAAAATTTTCATTGCAAATGCTATAGTGATTGAAAGGGGAAATCGTGGCCCTCTCCACACCCCATGTTTTATTAATAACATTCTGACAACAGAATGAAATATCCTCTGTCATATGTAGCAGCTGAGCACAAAAAAATTGCTACTTAGTGCCTCACTTGCCAACCATGCCCTGCCCCTGAGTAAGCAGAACAACAATAGAGGAAGCCCCGCAGCCTCCAGGAGCACATCTAAAAGTTAGA
This sequence comes from Pseudocheirus occidentalis, assembly GCA_028646575.1. Lineage (NCBI taxonomy): Eukaryota > Metazoa > Chordata > Mammalia > Diprotodontia > Pseudocheiridae > Pseudocheirus > Pseudocheirus occidentalis. The sequence continues at coordinate 221,352,750 of CM053594.1, read as the reverse complement.
TGCAAAAAAAGCATTTAGTGAATTTTAAATTAAATAGTTTGTTTGTTACAGCTGCGAGCCCTTTTCTGAGAACATGCCACAGATCAAGTAACAGTGCATGTTTATGATTCAGGCTGTATACACAAAATGAGGTGTAGTCTCCAGTTTGGGTGGCCAAAAGGACCGCAGTAAGAGGTGAACAGCCCTGGTAGGCAAATGCATAGAGGGAAATTACCATGAGAAGCGGGGCTGCCTGCGAGGGAGAGGTGGGGAGGGAAACACTTGGCTGTTTTAGCCTGTTTTTCCCCCTCAGTGATGATTGCTAATCAAACACCATAGGGTCCCTTGTCACAGCTGGAAGGGAGGCTGTATTTGTAAGGGTGGCAGGGGAGCACAGTTTGGGATGCTGTGTAGCTGTGATCATGACTGGATTGGGTTATGTTAATACCAAGCGCACCCACGTGAGGCTCATATCCAGTGTCAGGCCCTGGGGCCTAAGACAGCCTATGGCAATTACTTCTCGACTCATCCTCCGGAATGGACACAGGGCTTTTTTCAGTAGATTTACTGGACCTTTTCCCCAGGGCTGGAAAATAAAGTGTCAAAGGGCTACTGAGTGTCCTTATCTTGAGGGGACATAAAATTGTAAGGGCTATCACAGCACACATTAATAAAACATTGTGTGTCACCAGAAGAAAAAGAAAATTATGAAGCCACTAAAACAAAAAAGCTACAGTGTAATCTGGGTCTCATCAGGACTTTTTTTTTTTGCAGGGTGCTCTCCTGTTTTCCTGGTATGTGCTTTAAGTGTGAGAGAAATTCCCAGACATGTTCTCCTATACATCATCGTGGTGTCTGACCTCAGCCTGACCCTGGCAACAGTTTGAGAAATCTGAATGCGAACAAAGACTCTGTGTCAGCAGCAGGGAGAGATTGTGGGATAGGCTTTCCCCATCAACTTAATCGCAAACAGCAGTTCTGAGGCCATAACTTTGCAGGACTCTTCCAAGCCACAAACACATAACCTTTGGAGGTGAAGTTGCTCCCCCACCACAACCCTCATCACCCCTTCTGTGATTTTTTCCCAGTCCTCTGGTGCTTCCTTTGATGTAGCCAGGCAATTAGCTCTAAAGTTCAAGCAAGGCAGGCTTGTTTTATGGTTTGGAAGGTGAGAGCTGTTTATTGCAGGTAGGCTCTTTGGGGCCATAAAACAGGGCAAATTTTTAATCGTGCAAAAAAATCAGACCAACAACATACACTCATAAAGACTATTATCATTGTAATGCAAAGATGAAATGGAATACTTGGACTTTTGAGACCCCTCGTATACACACACACACAAACACACACACACATATATACTCATGCTATATTCACATTACATTCATACACATACTTCTCTAGTCAACAAATACCTTATAAATATACATATGTATAGCCAATAAACACCAAATATATAAATATATTTTATATGCATAACTAAATATATAAAATAGATATGCTTTGCCCCTCAAAAAGTATAATTAATAACAATCTATTGATAAATTGATTAGTAAACACAAGAACCACTCTGGTAGTTATATTTGGGAATGTTATATATTGGAAAATTTAAAGCAGCTCACTTATATTCCTCTAGCCAACATATATCAAATAGAGAAAATCCCCTACCAAATTAGTTCTTGTTTTTACTAATAAATTCATAGTTTTTTGAGGGGCAAGGCAGGATCTCATTTCATCTTTACATCCTCTGTCAAATACGTAGTGAGCGCTTACTGCTTCCCAAATTGAATTTAATTAATAATGCATGCATAAAATATGTACACAGAATTTGGGGAACATACTTGAAATCCTTACGTACGTTTCATTTTGCAGTTTTGTTTACAAAAACTATCAAAAATATCTTTCTGAAAAATACCAAATTATACATTTATATGTTTTACCTAAATGAAAAAATAGTTATTAAATTTCATTAGTGCTTCATCAAAAAATGACCAACCATAGAAAAATCTTGTACATTAAAAAGAGAGAAGACAAAATCTCAAGGTTTTTATAATGAGAGAAGTAAAAATAAATCACTTCAATAAGTCAACAAAGTTTGTGAAATTAAAATAGAAAAAGTATTCTAATCTATAGTACACTCAACTCATTCATTACTAACTTTTGAAGAAAAAGTTTGGGTATGATTTAGTCAAGTTTTCTCATTTAAAACCAGTGATGGATGAATAGCTAGTGTTCATTGACTTGTAATTCATAGCCATTTATGCAAGTCAGGAGAGGTACTCTGGACTTTCCCCTCCCCGCCTTTTTCCTGGGCATTTAGGCTCTCTTCCTTCTTTGATGATAAGCCTCTGATCTGAGCCTCAGCTGACTGACAGCTTGCCTCCTATTGCTTTAATATACAACCTGGGTTTGGGCAGCATTAATCCTGAGTCTCCTAAGAAAAAACACTGTGAATTTTTTAAAGCCCGTGGAGTGTACAGTTGAAGAGGAAGCAGGGAACAGTAACTCATAGCACTGAGGTCTTTTCTCAGGAAAAGGGGAGAAAACAATTCTCCAAAAAGGGGATTAATTCAATATAAGTAAAAGTCTCAGATCTCTAACATGGTTAAGAATGAATAGGTTGTTCTAGTTAATAGAGAGATTCTTTTCTACTATTGATGGACTATTAATATTAAATTATTATTATTTTTAATATATCATGCTGAAATACTGAACTCCAAAACAATTCTGGGCATCTTTTCAGGATCTGGCAATGTCCCAGGGTCATCATTATGAACTTCAGCTATCCATGAGAAAATTAGATAATGAATGTGAAAGCACTTTGTAGAACTGTCAAATGCTACGTGAAAGTAAGTTATTTGTTATGCTTTTATGCTTAAATGTAGATGGTATAGAAGAGCGGGTTGATGTGTGTTTTCCAGATGGCTTTTAAAAACAGATCTCTGGTATCAGCTCATTTACTTGCATAAAAGTGAGGAAGAGTTGATTAGTGATTTCTGGTTGATGGAATGTCAGATAATCCAGCTTTTTAGTCTAGTTCATTGTGCCAAGTGCAGTTTTCTTCCTACTCTGACACCTACTTCCTTCTTAAACTTAAAAGTGAGAAAGGACTGTAAGGCACTATTAATATGTAAATTCAGGACCTACTTCCATTTAATTTACCTTACACTGAAGTAACTCTTTGGTTAAGAGATTATTTACAATTTTCTTTTTTTTTTTTAATATTTTTTTATTTGTTTTCTTGATTATTTACAATTTTCCTGTTTTTAGACCTTTGAAGGAGGAGAAACAATTTTGCAGTAGAAACATTTAAGACTGAGAAGACATAAGATACCTACTCAGGATCAAGGAAACATTTTGGCAGATAGTACCATAATGTGATTCTAACTTTTGTTCCCTCTTCTTCAAACTGCTTCTTCCATATTGTTTTCTTGACAAAAGCCTCCCGAGTTGCTGTTAATGAGTCACTGACAATCAGGTTCTCCTAAGAAACGTCTGGGTAGGCCTGCTTGTATATAATACCCTCTCTAGTTCCATACAGACAGGTACAAAGGGGGAAATAGCACTGTGAATATACCACATGTCCTAATGTAAATGTTTAGATTAACTTCGTGTCTCAAATCTTTTAGGAAGGCCAGTCTTTGACTTTATTTTCAGGACATGGTTTTGCCTGCAAAAATATTGGAATATTTGTAGGAGCTGGAGAGGATTAGGGAGATCATTCATTCCTGTCTTTTTACTTTATAGATGAAAAAATTAAGTGTTTTGTCAAAAAAAAGTCATACAGTTAAGTAAATGGCATGATCAGAAAGGACTAGGACCCAGGTCCTCTGATTGCAAATCCATTGCTGTTATCGTTACAACATGCTACATATCAAATGTACTTTTATAGTTACAAATTCTTTTTTTTAAATCATTTTCCATACCATATCATTATCATCTTCATTTTCATAAATTTTAAAAACAAAGCTATGTCAATATAGCAAAAACAAATGGGCAAATTACTCCTGAGACTGGATAAGCTTTCAGGTGATTTATTTGGCTATGCTAGAGCAAAAATCACAGACAAAAAATTTACAATCATATAATAATCTGCAATATTGCTCAGCTGTCTATTATTTCTGAGATAAATTGAATTCAACTCAACAAACATTCATCAAGTACCTACCAGGTACAAGGCATAGTGCTAGGTTTTGGGGATACAAGGACAGAAACAAAACGGATTTTGTCTATAAGGAGTTTACATGTTACTCAGAAGACAGAGCATGCATACAAGTAAACACAAAATAATTTCAAGAAGAAAAGAATGCTGATAATCCATGAAAATAAATTTAGATATTCCCTAAGACAAAGAAACTTTAAGTATAAAAAGTTTTGGTGTTATCAACATGATAAATAACAAAGTTAATACAAAAATTCAAACTGCTTAGGCAGCATGGTATAATAGGACACAAGGAAGACCTGAGGTCAAAATCTACCTCAGATATTTACTAGCTATGTGACCCTGGGCAAGTCACTTGGCCTCTACTAGGAAGCTAGGCTCAATGGACATGAAGGTCGCATATAGCTCTAAAGCTATGATCCTCTGCTCCTTTACGTATTTAGCAAGAATTAAATAAATGATGTAGCTCACTGACACTTTTTTTGATTGAACTCTATCTAGATGTGCTAAATCCAGCTATTCAATTCAATGATTCAACAAAGAAAGGCAGAAGGGGTATAAAGGTGGTATGGCAGTATGGTGCATATGTAGTAGGAAAAGAGGGAGCCTTGGAGCCAGGTAGATCTGAGTTCAATTCCTACTTCTGACACCTGTATGACAGTGTAACAGGTCACTTAACATATCAATATTTTAAATACCTTAAAGTATATGAACTTAAAATCTAAAGATTCTCACTTGCAAAGAAGGTCAGTATCTGCATTGTAAAGGGAATTTCTTCAACCAGGAATCCCTTATATCAATGACAATCACAGGTTCAGTCCCTAGCCAATTCAACAGATTTTGGATAATTCTCTGTACATAAGGAATTTTAGCCAGTTACAGGGACACAATGATGATCCCCTACCTGCTCTTATGGAGCTGGCAGTTTAAAAGGAATACTGATAACTGTAATATAAATGACAATATGCTAAGCTCACAGCTAAGGCAGAAAATAGCATTTCATTATTTCTTTTAAAAAGATGCTTCGTACAGTCATGTAGTTTGTATTAAGCTTTCATTTTCATATATTCATTTGAGTGATATGACCAGTGCCAAGTAATATAATCATTACCTAAAAAATAAATCTCATTTAATACCACTTGAAGATATTCTGGAAAAACAACATGACAGTAGTTTCTGCCCCACCCCGAGGGCTTATACGGAACATGAACTGGCAGAAGGCAATGCGGTACCTGCAGTTGGCCTCAAATGCTGCTCCGAAAGATCATCCTCACAGACTCGGGCTCCCAAAGAGGCAGTTTCTGAAGAGGAAGGACATCACAGCACTAATCAGTTATCAGCTTTATTTCCACATTTTCCCAAAAGCCAATTTAGAACCCAAAGTACCATTTTTGAGGATTCAAGAACAGAAAAGACTTCTACATAAGAAGAATGATTGATTAACATTTATCAAGCACCAATTATGTACCAGGCATTGTAGTAACCACAATGGTGCAGGCTGTTCAAACTAGAGAATCCTTGCATTTGTAAATGCATACTATTTTTCAAAATGAACATGGTCAATGATTGTATCAGACTCTGTATGCTACATAACCTTCATCAACAGAAATAAATTTATAGTTTTGAGATAAATAAGGCCACAGACGAGACTCACTCTTAGCTTTAGGTTGGGTTTAAAAAATAATTAGCATTCCAGTTATCAGAAAGGCCACAACAGCTTATAGATCTCATGTGTGGTTTTGTAGGGCACTGGTCATGTAACTGATTATAGATTAGAGGGATACGAGTTCAAGTGAAATTTTCATAATTTATCCTTTTTTCTTATTTTGCCAAGAGCCCAATAGGCACTCAACATATTCTAGTTTATGTAAGAGATCAGAGCCGAGCACCAGGAATGTGGGATGGAAACCTTCTTAAGAGGGGTGAGAGATCAAGGTCAAGGGTGAATGAGGTAACAAAAGTAGTCAAAGCATGAAGCCAGACTCTGAATTAGTAAATGAGGAGCTAGCCAAACCGAAATCACTCAAAAATGAGATTACAGTTTGGAATGAGTATCAAGCCAAGATAGGCCTGCAATCTAGAGTCAGGTATTAGGACAACACTGTCAGACTACAAATGTCCACACTCTTTGTCTCTCCTCATAGGAAACAGTGACCATTTAACTTATCACCACTTAAAGCTCTTCTAAATTCAGGCCTAGCTAAATGTCTTATAGAGTTTCATTGAGTACTATGAAAATACATTCTAATAAATGACTTTTGCATCTGAAGATTAGGGCAACTATGAAATAGAGAGTTGAAAGGTATATATGTCACAATTAAAGACCAAATGCTGGTTAATTAACACAGCATGGAAGGATGATTATGATATTCTTGAATTATGTTTCTGTTTATATTTTTATTCCCAAAACTAATTGTTTATTTAATTAAGTTGTGCCTTGAGTTTAGGTCATTAGTACATAAAAGCTGTTTGTATTACATGAGTATTACATTTCATAGTCAAGTCAGTATCATCAAATAGTTTCATGTGGTAATGATTCCGATCAAGGCTGAAGTCTTTAATTAAACAAGTAACCTTCAAAACGAGGGGTACACAAAGACACATTTATTTAATTTACTAATTGTTCTTCCTGCTGTGAACATTAGCTTTTGGTCTTTAGTTGTAACACACACACACACACACACCAACACACACCACAAATACAGTTTTAAGAAAGAGCAGCAAATGAGTATTAAATTATAACATTCTCCCCTCAAATATTACTTTATTCCTAACTCCTCATGCTTAATAATTTCAAACTAATCATTGAATAAGGAAATATTAATTTACTTTAATATAATACCTGGAATAATTGCTAGATTATATCAAAAAGAGGAGGAGCTATTCAATTCTAAGGAAAGAACAAAATAGGTTAATGGGGAGTTAGAACCCAAGATCATGGTATCAGTGATTTATGTTTAGTAGAAGTCTAGTTCAGTTTTTATTTTTGGAGGGCAGCTGGGATGAAGTGACTTGCCCAAGGTCACACGGCTAGGGGTGTGTGTGTGTGTGTGTGTGTGTGTGTGTGTGTGTGTGTGTGTGTGTGTGTGTGTGTATGTGTGTGTTAAGTGTCTGAGGCTGGATTTGAACTCAGGTACTCCTGACTCCAGGGCTCTATTCACTGCGCCACCTAGCTGCCCCTAGTTCAATTTTTTTTTTTATTTCAGAGATGAGAAAACTAAAGTTAAATAACTTATCTGAGATCATACAGACAGTTAGAATCAGAGCAAGATTTTAATCCAGGTTCTATGACTCAGAAATCAGTGTTCTTTCTAGCATACTATATTATTTGGGAGAAAAGTAGGGAGAAAGTCCAAAGCAGATGAGGCAGTGGATAGAGTGCCAGGCCTGAAATCAGAAAAATGCATCTATCTTGCTGAGTTCCAATCTAGCCTCAGACACTATGTGACCCTGGGCAAGAACTTGACCTTGTTTGCCTCAATTTCCTTACCTGTAAATGAGCTGGAGGTGGAAATGACAAACTACTCCAGTATCTTTGCCCACAAAACCCCCAATGGGATCATGAAGAGTTGAGCATGTCTGAACAACAATACCCAGGTAATCTGGATCAATTCAAATCACCAGGCAGAGTTGGACTACATCCTATGGTACTGAAAACTGATGAGTATGATCACTAAGATTCACTTAGAAGGTCCTAAAACATACTGGAAAAAAACAGAGATGTGCTCCAGAACCAAAGAATGTTGTCCCAGTTTTCAAAAAGAGAGAAGAAAATGGAGCTTCTTAACTCTAAAGACCGGTAAGAATGGCTTTGCTTCTTGGAAAAATGCTAGAAATATCATTAAAGGCCACCTAAAAAAGGAAACATTCATCACAAGTAACTTGCATGGTTTTGTCAAGGATAGTTCATGATATACTTCCTTTCTTTATTTGATTAATTCTAGTGCCTCCTCTATTATTTCCTATTCATTCCATATATAGCTTGCTTTGTGTTTATGTGTGTGTGTGTGTGTGTGTGTGTGTGTGTGTGTATGTGTAGTATGCTGTCTTCCCTATTAAACTTTAAGTTCCTTGAGGGCAGAGACAATTTTTTGCCTCTTTTTATACACCCAGGGCTTAGCACAGTGTCTGGTGCTTAATAAATGTTTATTGGTTTATTGATCAACTGTTGCTAGACATAGAGCAGAATATTGTAGCTATATCACGTATAGGGTTTAGTAAAGTATTTTACAATGTCAATATCTATCATATGATTCTTATAGACATGATATATGGACTAGAAAATAGTATCATTGTGGGGATTTGGTACTAATAAAATGGCAGTCATTATAAAATTAGTCATTAATTTTTCAAGCTGAGTTTGGTATCTAGTGGAGTGCCCCAGGGCTGGACTTGTGCTGAACTGTTTTAAATTTAGGCCCAGGACAAGGGTGGGTGTGCCCAGTACTATTTTAATCTGTCCCAAAGGGAGAGATATCTCCCTGCAGTGGAGGTTGCCAGGGGTAGGAGTTGCTTTCCCAGTTTCTGGGGACAGTGGGTTTCTGCAGTCTATGCTACTACTTCTCTTACCTCCTTCCTCTGCTTTCCATTCATTTGCCTACAGCTGCAGTCCCCAACAGCTAGCATTTATATAGTACTTTAAGGTTTGCAAAGCACTTAACACATGTCAACTCATTTGATCCTCCTGACAACACTGTGTATAGTAGGTATTCCTATGACTTTCCTCAGGGTCCTATGACCCTGACGTTACTCACCAGATCACCTAGCTAGAGGGGTGTTTTTGCTTGGTGGAGCCTAGCTTCTGTTGGAGTCAGGTCTGTCTTCCTTTTTTCCATTCACAGGATCTCCTTTTTTTAAACCCTAAGGACTCCAAATAGTTGCATTGGGTCAGGGAAAAAGCAAAGAGACTTTTTTCCCCACTTAAATTCTGATTATTTTTCCCCTGTGGCTCAGCCCATAAAATGTGGCCCTGGAACTTTGGCAGATATCGTCAGGGAAGGCAAATTTAAAAATTTTAAAGGATGTCACTAGTTCTTTTATTGGTCCTTTATGGTGAAGTTCAGAGTAGGGGAAAAGGGTCCAATTGGAAAGATTTTTTTTAAAGTCCATATGATAAGCCTTAAAAGGTTGTTATTTTTAAATAAAGGGCTGTTTATGATTAAAAGCAAACCTCTGCCAATTTTTATCCTTTAAAGTAAGTTTAGAAGTTAGTTAAAATAAGTTTCTTTAGTTTGATGAAAAAATGTCCTTTATGATTGAGTATACTATAAACATTCACCTTAAAAACATAGCTGAGAGTGCACCCTAATTAAATGTACTATGCACACATAAATACAATGTTTATCAAATTTTCAGATGACACAAAATTAGGAGCGATACTTAAGGTGTCAAGTGATAACATCCCAGTTCAAAAAGGGCTTGACAGATTAGATTATTGGGACAAGTTTAACAAGATGAGATTTAATAGGGATATATGTAAAGTCTTATATGAGTTTAGAAGCTTAGTCATCAAAAGGCAGGGACAGATAGCATTCACCTGGAGAAAAAAATCTAAGGGTCTTCAAGGACTGTGAGCTCACGAGTTGAATGTGTGATATAAAGGTAAAAAAAAAACTATTATAAGATGCAATTTAAGATGTGTTAAGAGGAACAGTGTTCAGGACTAGGGAAGAGGAGAGCATAGTGTCATTGTACTATGCCTTATCAGACTATTTCTGAAGCATTGATTCACTTGTGGATATCCCATTTGAATAAGGCCATTGACAAGCTGTAGAATCATCTTAGGACAGCCACTAGGATGGTAAAGGGCCTTGAGATCATTTTGTTTTTGTTGTCGTTTGGTTGTTTCAATTGTACCATTTTCTTCTCCAGCTCATTTTACAGATGAGGAAACTGAAGCAAACAAGGTTAAGTGATTTGCCCAGGGTCACACAGCTAATAAGTGTCTGGGGCCAAATTTGAACTTGGGTCTTTGTGGCTTCTATCCACACTCTGCCGCTTACCCATTCCTCTGAATTTGAGTTTTACTAAAACTGATACAGGTAGCCTTGGTAGAGTGTGGCTTTCCCATCCCTCCACATCTGTGGGCAAAAGTTGGCTAAGGACATCTTGTAGGGTTTGCTGTAGAAGGAGTTATTTTTCCCATGTGTATAGACATATACATTGCATTAGATGGTGTCTGAACTCCCTTCAAACTCAGATTCTACAAAATCCGGTTCATTATTATTCATGGAGTCCGTCCTACCCTGCAAAGCTATCATCTCAATCCACCCCCATCCCAATACAGCAAATGCTTAATCAGCAAATCCCAGTGAGATCCAGACCCAGTGTTACTTTCAATTTGAACAACATTAGTCTTTTGGCTAAGAGTGTAGTTGTTATTAAGAGCTACTTTGTCCACAATTAGTGTTGAGGGGGCAAGCAAGGGTAACTGCTTCTCAGTAATATAGTCTTATCAATTATTTAAACACATGCTTTTAAATGTTTCTACTTAAAACACAAAAGATTTCAATTTATATCTTTTTATTTACATGTAAACACTGTTAATGAATGACTAACATCCTACTAGTACTTGCAAATAAGGGCAAAAATACCTTTCATACAATAATAATAATAATAATAATAATAATAAAAATAATAATAATAATTATAACAACAAACTCATCTAGGTCTTACTATGTCCAAGGCACCGGCCCAAGTTCTCTATAATTATCTAATCTGACCCTCTCAAAAAGTATGGGAGGTGGGTGCTGTTATTATCCCCATTTTACAGATGAGGAAACTGAGGGAGGCAGAGATTAAATGACTTGTCCAGGATCACACAGCTAGTAAATGTCTGGAGGCTAGATTTGAACTCAGGTCTTCCTCACTTCAGGCCTGGCATACTATCCACCCTGCCATCTTGGTGCCCCAATTAATTCAGTCCCCATATTGTACCCTAAAGCCATAACCTCAAATTAAATTTTATGTTTATTTTGTTTGTACTATTCACCTATTTGTACCGCAGTTATCGAAATCTTTGTTTTCCCTCACAAAGACTTGTTGATCTAATTACATAGTCATAAGAACAAAAGGACAAACAGATACAGAATATAACATAGGGAATTGTAAAGCTTTGGGATTTTAAAAACTTGTTTTTAGCATGTCCTGACTACAAATTCATACGTCCAGAGTCCACACAAAAATTTATTTTAAAATTACCATTATTTTATATGAATACGTTTTGCATGATTTCACTGACACTAATCTTTATTGCAAAAAGTTACTGTTTTTATGGTGAAGACATTTTTAAACAGCTAGTTTTGGGAGGAGAGGTTAGGACCTGAGATTTTGTCAGTGTAGGGGAATTTCTGGGGTGAAAATATATCTGTACCTTATAGTCTTATGCCTTTGCCTCAGGAGAAGTTAAATGATTTTTTTTCAGGGTCACATAGCTGGTATGTGTCAGAGGGTGGACTTGAACCCACGTCATTCTGACTACAATGAAAGAGTTCTTGTCTACTATTCCAAGCTGCCTTTTTCCTTGCATTTTAATCATTTCTGTAGTCCCACCCCACAATACAACCACCACAAAAAAGTCACTTTATATATCACAGAATTCTGGACACATTTCCCACCATTGAAAAAACAAAACAAAACAGATTAATTCTAAAGGTCCCAAGTGGATCTGAATACATTCCTGAGGATTCTAAAATGTCTGTTAATCTCTAAGAAGTAGAGGGAAAGGCCTGTGGTTCCATCCCCAAGCTAACATTGGCTATTTCTCCTTATGTGGGTCACAATTATAAATCTAACAATGGGGAAATACAATGCAAAGTTTTAAGAGGATTTGTCCTTTTGCCCACATGTAGATAGAAAGTTCTAAGTTTTCAAGAGGTCTAATTTTAACAGTATTTGAGGAGTCTCTTGAGATTTTCCTGGGCACATAATGATGTTTGATGAGAAAAGGAAATCGCATAGCTCTGCAACAAGAAAGGAGAAAGAGCTGCTATAGTGGCCCCTGGAAGAATCGATTGCCAAATAATAGCCAAAGATCTAGATTGAGATGTGCCAATTTTTAATTTTTTTAATTTATGAAATGAACAAGCTTTTCCATAATATAGTAGAATTTTTAAAAATTGCACACAAAACTGTAAATCTATTATATGCAACTTGCTATTCCTTTTAAATATATAATAAAGTTATCATGGAAATTTCTTTTCCCCCATTTTTCCCTTACCATCTCTTGATTTCTTCTGAGAGTACATGAAACTATATTGATAATCTATTTAATTTTGACACTTATTTGTCCATCACATGAGTTTAAAGAGGTGGGAAATGCCTGTTTTAGAATACTGTATGATATGTACTAAGGATTCAACTGAATTTTACATTTCAAGAACAGTTGTAGGTAAAAGAATAGATACGTGAGAACATGAAAAACATTTATTAAGTGCCTACTATGTACAAAGCATTGTGTTAAGCACTGGGATCACAAATGGAAAAATCAAGAAAGTCCTGGCTTTCAAGGGGCTCACATTCTAATGGGAGAGACAACACATACAATAGGAGGTTTCAGCTGCAAGTCAGACAGAAAGACCCAGTGGATAGTACATTGCAAAGCAGACTGGAACTCCATCAACTGTGGAATACTGACTCAGACTAATGGTTTCAGAAAGGCATGGAATTCAGTCTCCTGCCCCATTTTTGCTTTACAATTGTAGCTGTAGATCTAAATATTTGAGGAAAATCGCTTTTTAGTAATCATATGCATTAGTTAGTCTAAGTTGTACACATTTGGGTATTGAATGTTCTCTTAGAACTTATTTCCCCAAAATAACAGGTTCTGGTATTGTACTTTAGCACAAGGCACTTCAAGAGAATCAGGAATCCAACTTCCATGAAATTCACTTGGGACAACATCACATGAGACATTTCTGTCTTCTTCATCCACAATATTTTAACACTTGACCCTTTCTAATTAATGACATGTCAAATACTGAAATTACCTTAGCTTATCCTATATTTTTATCTGTTCTGTGGTTTTTTTAAAGGCATGTAGGAGATCATGTTTTATTAGTTAACAACAGAGTGCAATGACACCAAGAAATGGTTAAAAAAATAAAAATAAAACCCCCCAAAACAGAAGGAGGTATCCAGCGTTTATGGGAGGATAGGGATAAGATGTGGCTGAATTGTGCCTGCCTCGTTGGAGAAAATATCACAGATTGATTGACATCTCAGAAGCCACTCCCCATTTGTACCCCATTTCTTAGAACACAATAGCACCTTTTCTGTTAAGTGTGAGCTTCTTTTTTTTGTATCCCTTTATTAATTTGTCCAGTATTTTATTAATAATCTGATCCCCATTCCCACCTCAACAGGTTGATTAAAATGCAAAAGTGAAATAAATTAAATATCTGAAACATAAAGAAGTCTCTAAACTTTAAAAAAAAACTGGTAACTTTATGCCAGCCTTCATGACTCCTTCTCCTACTCTTCCACACTGACACCCTGTCAAATTTGCCCTCTGATTCATACATATAATCAATTCTCTTCCCTGTACCCCCTTCCCTGAAGCGTCAAAATTTCCATATTTCTAAGAGTATCTGTGGGTTCATAAGGGGAAGAAGGAAACTGAAAAACAAGACCACTGTAGGGGGTTGTCCCCTAGGGAGATTCTCCTGGATAGGTCCAACTTAATGATATCCCAGGCCCAAAATATCTCCTCCTACATTTCCAGGTTCACCCCATTTTGTTGTATTTGCTAAAATTTTACAAATTAAAAATTACTTTGTATTAATAAACATCCTTTAAAATGTGAATATTCTGGGTTTTTAAGGTGAATTCCAGACTGCTTTCCTCCTGACAACTAGTTGAAATAAGCTCTATACAGAGAATCAGAATTCTAATTGGGGGGTTGAGTAAGGATGGTAGAAGGGAATTTTGGTTCAGTGAATATACTTGGGGTGAAGGGAAAGGAAAATCTATCATGCCTTACTCTTTCCTACAGTGGGGATACTACAGTATGGGCCTGGCTTTTCTTTTTCCTCATGTAAAATAAAATTTATCATCTCTCCCTCCTACTGTCCCTTCCAAATTAAACAACATTAAAAAAACACAAAACACCACAGCAAACATATATAGTCTAGAAAAACAAATTCCCACACTGGCCAAGTCCAAAAATAAATGTTTCATTCTGGATCTCAAAATCTATCTTTAAATCAGTCTCTTTTTCTCTCTCTCTCCCCCAACCCCCACCCCCCTCTCTCCCTCTCTCTCTCTTTCTCTCTCTCTTTTGACTTGCCCAGAGTCAAACAGCTAGTAAGTATCTGAGGCTATATTTTAACTCAGATTCCCCTGACTTCAGGGCAGATACTCTATCCACTGCACGAGTTACCCCATCCTTTTCTCCTTAGACTTTTTTTTTGACCTCTTGGCTGATCTGTCCACTCCCACAACCTCAAGTATTATCCAATGGAGATAACTTCCTAATTCATATTTTTTAGATTTGGCTTTTCTCTTTAACTTCAGAATCACATTTCTTACTTTATTGCTTCTACTATTAGGCCCACTGGTTCTAAGATTCAGCAACAGGTTTGGATTCTGTACCTGTCCACTGACAAATAAAATGCTTCACTTCTCATGAGTCAAAATCATGTTCCCACATAACCTCTCCAGTTAAGGTTATCTTCTTTTCTCACCTTTGCCACTACCCCTCTTACCCCTGTCCTGTATAACCGTATATTTTATTGTTGAATGCTATCAATTTTAACTCTGCAATCTTCCTCGAATCTGTTCCTTTCAACTCCCAGCTAAAAACCTCCATTTCGTGTTACCTAAACTAATGAAAACATCTTCTAAACTGCTCTCCTCGACTCTGACTGATCTATTTAATACATTGCTAGCAGAGCAGTCTTCCAAATGCAGAAATGATATCATTACTCTGCTGCTTAGGAACTTTTAATGTCTTTCTATTACCAACTGATCTCCAGGTCATGCTTGCTTGAAAGACTATTTTACACAGAACTTACACAAGGCAAGTAGTCACATGGTGGTCAGAAGAAGCAATACAAGGACACTCTCGAGGTCTCTCTGAAGAACTTTGGAATTGATTGCAGGACATGGGAGACATTGGCACAGCACCACCCAGGATGGAGTACCCATATCTACTGTGCTCTATGAGCAAAGTAGAATTGAAGTAGCTCAAAAGAAATGTAAGATGTGCACATTTAGAGAATCCACCCCAAATGTTCCCATGGGCTATTTGTGCCTGACCTGTGGTAGAGTCTTCCAAGCTCACACTGATCTCATCAGCTGCAGTTGGACAAACTGTAACTTGACTCTAGCATAGTGTTGTCATTCTGGTCCTCTTCTAGAATAAAGGACAACAACCCAGACTGCTCACTTGCGCATCATTGTCCCCCTGCCCTTTCACACATCAATTTTATATCGTTTTCTGTTGCTTATATTCTCTTATCCTTTTTCTCAGGTGTACTTCTACAAATCATTCCCACTTCTTAAGGCCTAACTCAAATGCCTCTTCTTCCAGGAAGTCTTCCCCCTAAAGCAAATTCTCCTTCTGAATTAATACAGCATTTTGCTTATCATTCTTTTAATACAGCTCATAGATTGGACCACAATAGGTCCCTGCCCAGGCTCCACTTACTGGCTGTATTTTGGGCCCTCTTGGCTTAGAGTGAATGTCTATGGTAACTTTCTCTTTGGAACAGCAACCTTGAGGGTCTTCCCCTTTCAGCTTGATTTTTTTTCTAATTAAAGGGGCCATCCCTTGACTCACTTTTTAAAGAGGCCTATTCGCTGGATGGGAGTTACCTTACTCAAAGTGAGAACCTGAAAAGGCCTCAGCCTAAAAGGGCCAGTGTCTCCCACTGCATCCTGGGCCATTTCCAGTCATCCTGATGAATATCTGGCTGCTGGTCGGAGATGGCTCAGGAGGTAAAAGTGAGGCTGACCTTGCCCAGCCCTCCCTCACTCAAATCAAAGTCAACTGTAAGTCACGTCATCATTTCCTCGATACTGTGGTCCTCTTTGAAAACAAAGGATGAACACAAAGGCACAACTTTGTAGATTAGTTATTAGTGTACTTGTCTCATATCTCCAACTTGATTGAAAACGCCTTAATATCAGGAACTCAGGGGTATGCCGTGCAAGTTAACTCAAACATAGTAGGCATTCGATAAATGATTGCTGCATGCCTGCATGTATATATGCATGCATTCATGAATGAATGAACAATTTATGCTGCCACAAAAAAGTATTCAAATTATATTCCTGTTGTCATTTATGCTACTACAATGCCATAGTAGCTTTAAACCCTAGCTGTAGGCTGGGACTACTGATGACAACTTATTTTTCTCAACTAATTTGTAGACAGCATAAATCCTCTTAAAATTTCATTTTATTTAATAATTTCCCCTACAGAACTTTTGCCTTACATGCACACGCTTCTGGTACATTTCTTGGTTCTCTTCTTTGAAACAAAAAGGACAAATCTGGTTTCTAATCTTGATTTCAGATAATACTGATTTAAATAAAGATACGACATCATTCAATTTTGAAACCATCTGTAGTTTCATTGACCAACATGCTGCCCAAATACCAGGTGCAAAGTACTTGTAGGCCTCTTCACATTCTTTGGCTAACATTGACAGGCAAAGATTTTCAATAGTTGGCACATTTTTTGGTCTCTTCCAGGTTACTCATAAATATATAACACACCACTGGTCCCACACACTGATCCCTGCTCTATCCACTATTAACCTCTGTTCATGCTGAGAACTGGTCATTTATTTCTACCCTCTGCTTCCTATCTCATAACTAGTTTTTAATCCATGACAGACCCTTACCTTCCACCCCATGGTTACCAAGTTTTCTTAATAGCCTCTTATGGAGGCTTTGTAAAAGGCCTTTTGAAATTATAAATAAAGGCTATCCACTGGTGCTTCTTTATCCACGGTTTCCTTAACTCTTTCAAAGATTTCTTATGGAGGCATAATTTACCATCAGTGAAGTCACATTGATTTGTCTCAAGTAGGTATATCTTTTGGTACTAAAATCTTAAGTCGGCTTCATTGAAATGTTTTTTATGTGATATGTCGCATCTGTTTTTAACTCACAGGGTTGGGGTCATCTTTAAGGCTTTCTGTAATGACAGGTAGACTCTACTGTGACTTTTAAAAGTACTACTTTTAAATGACTACAGTCATTACAGAGCTGAATCACACAACTACTTTTCTTTTTAATTTAGCAGATATATTGAATGATCTTGTGGTTGCCAAAGTTTTTATGCAATTATATTCAATGACTAGGTTCTTTTTTCTTTCCTTCCTTTCTTCTTTCCTTCCTTCCTTCCTTCCTTCCATTTTTTTCTCATAATTTATCTTTGGTGAAGTCACACTGATCCCTTCTGGTGACTTCTTTCCCCTCCTTCTTTCATCTTTTTTTGTGAAATTGTTTTGTTTTTTCTTTTATTCCCAATACTTAGGGGAAACAACCTCTTTAATGAGTAAAAATAAATTGTTTAACTATGCTTCTATTTCCTGAACTCAGCAATACATAGGGGTGAAGGACAAGGAGAAAATAAATCTCTCTGCCATATTTTCTGAATTGTTTCCTTTAGACACAGCTACCCAGCCATTAACAGTCAATGTAGAAATAAAGCATTATTAGGTGAAATGCTGCTAGATGCTATTGTAGATTTGGATATAAATCCCAGTAGCAGCTGTACCCTAGATAAATTCTGGGGGAGGCTACACTCTCAATTTTCACTATCTACTTGAGGTGACCCATGAACCCAGATTCTCTCTGTAGTAGTTCATACGTGGGTGATCTTCTTGGTGTAAAAAGATTATGCTAGTGACCTACTCATTTCTTTTAGTCATGGTTGAGTTGTCCTAGTGCATCTGCCAGGGCACACCTGTCAGAATAGCAAAGAGGCTTGGCTGGCCTGGGGCATCGATCATCACTGCCCAGATTTATCAGTGATGATGATGCACAATCACAGACCCCCACACATAGCCCAAGAGGTACAGACCTCACATCTGCTCCTGGCTACTGCTCCCAGAAGATTTATAACCAGTGGTACAAACACCTGTGGAAATAAAAGGGGGTATCTAGGAACCCCAAAGGACTCCAAGTGTTATACTCCCCTGAGTGCTGCTACCTGGCTCTTGCTCTTTATGCCCACCTCCCAAATCTCTTTCTGCAGTAGTAAAGATGGTCAGATAAGTCTGAGTTTAGGAGCTATGAAAGCTGAATAAGGTAAAGCTGAGGAAAGATGGCAATATTTTGTGTCTGCAGAAGGGTTCAAATTCCATTTTGGCCATTTAATGATCTCTTTGATCTTGCATAAGTTCCTTAACTTCTCTGTGTCTCAGTTTCACTATCTACAAAATGAAGTAGGTAGATTAGGTGACCTCTGTGTTTCCTTCCAGTCCTAATTCTATGATCCTATTCTTCCATCTTCAGAGTAGAAAACTGGCAAGTGAAATTCTTAGTACTGTTTTCTTTCCATCCATCGTGGTCATCAATTCAGTTATTCTGTCTTCCCTACCATATATACTAATAAAGGTAAAAGCTCTGCGTTGCTGGTCCACATTTTGTACTGGTTTACTATTTACGAGTTAGAAGCAGGCCTGTGCTTTATGGCTAGGGAACTGGACTGCACACCATGGGTGGATGCAAGATATCTCATGACTTCATTAACATATTGCTCTAACCAACCAAACAAAGCAACCCCAGAAAAAGGCTTGAGTAGTTGAAGAGAATGTCCTTAGTAAGGCTTAAAGACTTCTACAGACTCTTTAATTGACCACTTTGCATGCTAGTGGCCTAATGAGCTGTTTCTCATTTTAAAATTAATTTCAATTCATTCTAACAGTAAGGTTTTGGAGAGATAGCTTTAGTTATCTTCCATAATTGTTACAGTTGTGGGGGGAGGGTAGGAACATGTGCAGAGAGGTAGGGTAACAATACACATTTTTCTAAATATAAAGAAGAGAAGTCTAATGAAGCCATCTGCCTTTGTTTAAACCTTAAGGGGAATGTAAATTTTGTTGATGAATAGCAACAAGAGGAAAAGGATCCCTTCTCCCTTTTATATTTGTGCGTTTATTTTTGTTTTGAGGTTGAATTTGGCAGTGTCCCTCATGCTGGAGGTGCAGTGGCTACTCATGAGTCTAATCTCATTGCTGATTAGCATGGAAATTTTGACCTCTTTTCCCCACCTGGACAAGTTTGTTCCTATCTAGGCAGCCTGATGGCTCTCTCCCAGGGGCTGATCAAATTGGTGCCAAACAGTACTGGCATCCAATTAATTTTAGCTCTACTGCAGCTCAGAACTCCCCAGCTAGAGCAATCCACCAGCTTCAGCTTCCTTGAATAGCAGGGATTACCTGGGTCACCATGCCCAGATGGCTCAACTATACTTCTGGCAAAATACAGAGTTAGTGCTTTCCTGGCTAAAAGGTGTGACTCAATCTGATGATTTTTAATATTTGTTTCCTTTACACACAGCTAAGATTATATTTAAGTCTAATAGAAGATATTTCCCTTAATCTCTGGGGAGTGGAAAGAATTCTGGACTTAGTGTCAGTAAAACCTGGGTTCAAATCTCATCTCTGAAATTTATCTGCTTTATGACCACGGACAAGCCTCTTAGGTTTTTAGTTTGTAAAATTGGAATATTGATACTTGTAGTAGCAACCACATAGGGTTATTGTGAGGCTCAAATGAGATAATATACTGGCTGTCCCAAAAGTGCTATGGTAGTTTTAAACTTTAATAGCTTAAGGCTGTATAAGGTTCAATAGTTTACATAGGTTTTTAAACTTTAATACTTTAAAAGCTATTTAAGCTTTAATAGCATAAAACTACACTAAAACTTATGGACTGAAAGGGGTTTGTTTTTTGCAAACTTTAAAGTACTATATAAATAATGTACCATTATCATTAGTATTATTAAATTCCAATATCAATAAGCAATATTTTCCTCATAATTATTTAAACATTTATTAAATTTTTGGCTTTGGATTAAATATTTGTTTTCACTTTTATAATTTGCTCTTTTGTTTTGAAGAAACTTTCTCAGTGGGTCCTGCTATACAATTATCTGCAATAGGTATTCCTACTTTGAAATTCCTATTATGGAAACAGTACTGGCATTTGGAATGATTTCCTTTTGATGATGCTAAATTAGATGATATAATCAGTATTAGTGGGACTAATTCAATTCTTATACCAATGCCTATGAGCTAATAAGAAATACACTAAATCAATAAATGTCTCCAAGCAAGTTGTTCCAAAAGGCACATTTTTACACCATTAGAAAAATAAATATATGAGTCCTTACCTAGGATAATATCTTTACTCGGGTATAATTGGATAGCTAAAATCCTATTTGTTATCTCTTTTCTTTTTATTTGATCTATGTAGCATTTTTATAAATATCCCATCTTATAATATATGAGGGGTTTTTTTTGGTAGATAAAGAAGCCAAGAATATAAACTAAATTAATCAAGCCAGGATTAGAACACGGCTCCTGACTCTGGTGTTATTATTAATCATTAAGTATCCTTCTCCAGTGAAGTGATACTTTTATTTACCAAAAGGCAGTTGTGTGTGTGTATACATATACACATATATTCACTGGCTAATAAGTAAATAATAATAGCAAATAAAATAATTTATTATAATTTTCCAAAAAGATAGTTAACTTTCTGGCCCATCTTTTGTTTTTCTAAGGAAGAAGATGATTTACAGATATTTGATTCAACATTTTTTTTCATCTACTGAAACTAAAAAAAAAAGGTGTATAGATAACAAGTATCAGATAAAAATGACATTATGCAAGTATTCTGGGGAAAACACAAAATATAAATTTTAAAGAATGAAATTTGCTAATAATTAGAGGAGAATTGCCAGAAATGAAGAAGGAAGAAGGCATCCTCTCCTTCTATTCTTCATTATAAAATGAGCGACCACAAAAGTTCTTTGAAAGATTGTGAGAGGGAGAGAGAGAGAGAGAGAGAGAGATAATGAGAGAGATTGAGAGAGAGACTGAGAGAGAAATTGAGAGAGAGACTGAGAGATTGAGAGAAACTGAGAGACAGAGGGTGAGAGAGAGAGAGAGAGAGAGAGAGAGAGAGAGAGAGAGAGAGAGAGAAAGAGAGAGAGAGAGAGGGAAAAAGAAAGAGAGAGAGAAGAGAGGGAGGGAGAGAGAGAATCTTCCAAGATTCTCTCAAAGACTTTATAGAAATAATCAGAATGGGTTCACTTAATGAGTTTCAACAAACAGATAATTTGAATCAGTGAGCAGCTAAAGATCAGATCTTTCTCGATTCTGTCAATTTTACTTCGATAAAGTGTTCCATTTTGTATATGCAAGAATCATATTTACAACTCATAGCAAAAATTTTCCTTTACTACTTCATCCTATTAGAGAAGTGGGGTTTCTCTATGAGAACAGAACTTCAATGAAGTCCTGCAGCACGAAAGATACTTCACCTCTATCTCATGGGGAAGCAGATTATTTTTCTTGATATTTCTTTCAGTTATTGAGTTACCGTATGGTGAACTGGATGTTTCAATAAAGCTATAATTATAATCCAATAGACCTTTCTTCCCTTCTACAAAATGAGGAGTGGGGAGAAAGTTTAATCAGATTTTCTTCTCTCAGAAGCTTTCCTCTGATAGAATATGGAAAGTCTTATGAATGACCTTTTGCTTTTTTTATGTCTTAACTCTATACTTTCTATGATATTCAGACAGAAATTACAGGTCTCCATTAATTTGAATGTTCTCAAGTTCCAGTCTACATTCATTTATTTAGTTTTTAACCTTTCTTTCCATAGGGAATACTAATAATAAACATTTCTGCAATCGTGTTTTTAAAAAATATGTATTACTGTTATTATATTGTAATTTGTCATTCTTATATTGCTAGAATAGTTGAAACCTATATTTTGTTATTCCTCTAACACTGTCTTTGCTTTGAATATCCCTAAATAACAAGTATGGCATCTTCTTTAACTGTTACGGGTACTTACTTTTTTTTTCAAGGTTTTGAAAGATAATTGAATTTTCTGTAGTACCTAAAATACTTGAGTTTCTCTTTAAATATGACATATTAAATCCTTTAACTCTGCAATTCTTTTTATTTTTCTGATGTCAATTTCACCACGTATTTGGATCATAGTCACCTTCAGATAAACAAGACAAAACATAAACTGAAACCAGTTTCATAGATTGAGAGCTCACATTCACAATTTGATGCAAAATCTGATAGCCTTCATTGTACTTCATAATTATATCTCTTAGATACAACTCTATTCCCTTTCTTTGGCTAATTAATATCACTTCTTGTATTTTCTTAATTATACTCATACTTGAATATTTAATTCTGATTAAATTAAAAAAACTAATCAAAACAAAATGGTAATCTATGACCCTTTATACTATATTTTAGTCTTTTGCTCATCTATTATTTTGATTTTTACATTTCACATTTTACTCTTGTGGATGCTTTATAAACAACAATATCTTAGGAGTAGTCCTTGCTTCTTTATTCAATATGTTTCATGATTTTATTTTTCAATTCTAAGCACATTTTCAGGTGTCCTGTAATTTACATAAAGGTAGGATATGTGTAGAACAGCAAAGTATGTTTTTCCTCAAGTAACCAGGGTTAAATTCATTTGGGAATTTTGAGCTCACCAGCCTCAGACTGCTCATGAACAAAGGCTACATTAACAAAAGAGGTTGGATTCTTAAGAGTGCACTGGTCGTTCAACTTCACTTCAGGCTTTGATTATGTTTAAATTGTATTAGCACACCCATTCAATTACAGGATTTCCATGTCATCCAAATAAACTCTGTATCTTAATACTGCATTAGACTAATATTCTGCATTCCTCATTAAAATGGAATTTACCTCAAACAAACTGATTTCATATCCAGCTTCTCAGTATTCAAAGTTACTTCTTAAAAAAATCAACCAATGACAGCTAGTACTAAGTACCACAGAATCATAGAATCTTATAGCTGGAAGTGACTTTAGAGGCCATGTACAATCGGGTTAGCCACTTGTACCCAACCAAGCATTCTTTTTACAACATCTTCATCTAAAGACTATCCAGCTTTTGCTTTGAAGGCCTCTAGTGAGGAGCAGCCAAATTTACTTTTGAAAAACTCTTATTAAAAGGACAATTTTCCTTACATCTAGCCCAAATCAGTTGTTCTGTAATTTCCATCTATTGATCCATTTTCTGTTCTCTGGAGTCAAAGAGAACAAACCTAATCTCTTTTATAAAGAACAACCCTTCAAACACTCAGAAACAGCTATCTAGTCTTCTGTTCTCTAGGTTAAATATCATCGGTTCTTATCATTGATTCTCCTGTGACATGATATTGAGGACTATGCTAGCTGTCTTCCTCTTTGGCTTCCTAGTATCATGGCTAAAATGTGTAACTTAGAACCCAAAACAGAATGCTGTCTGCTATCTGACCAGGGCACAGTATGGTGGCAGACTATGAATATAAGTTTCCTCTTTCTGACTATTCTGCATTTCTAAATGCAGTGTAAGATTCCACTAGCTTTTTGAGGTTATCATTGTCCCATTATGGTGTTATATAGTGAGCTTGTCATTCATGAAATTTCCCTGACACTTTTCAGAAGATCTGCTTTCTAGTGTTCATTTTGTACTTGTAAAGTTGGATTTTTAAAAACACAAATATAGGACTGTGCATTTACCCTTATTAAGTTTTAATCTTACTAAAGGCCGTAGAATGTAATGGACAGAGAGCTCTTCCTAATGCCAAGAAGACCTGGGTTTTAAGGACTGCCTTTGACACATATTTAATGAAATAAATACCCAAAATAATACCGACATTTCAAATTATTTTGAAAAGATGGACATTCATAGAATGGAATCTTGAAAAAGCCATCTTTTTGAGCTTGATTGCACAAATCCAACTAATAGACCAATTATATCAAAATTGAGTAATGTTTAAAAAGTTGTTTTCTGTTATAATAATCATGAATGAACTCATACTCCAGTAGTGTTTGACAGAGAGTATAAAGACATATAAAGACAGTTTGAATATAACAGTTTATGCTGTGGGGTATGTATTGCTAGCTGGAGAAAGAAATGGCAAGTCACTACAGGATCTTTGCCAAGAAAACCCCAAAAGGGGTCACAAAGGGTCAGACGCTACTCAAACAACTGAAAAATGGCAACATGCATTGGTAAGGTAGGGACCATAGAGGAGGAAATGAAACCATTTAGAAATTCTCCTGAGCTCAGTGGTCAAAACCACAATGGCAGAAACAGCTTGAGAGAAGTACTGAAGACCTTTGGAAAGGCAATGCAAGACTCCGTGAATATCTAACCAGGATATATAGTAGAAAACTAGAACTCCAAATCATCTGATTGAAGGCAACAGAAAGAAACATGCAGAATAGAACCCAGCAAACAAAACTGAATAAGAAAATTATTTATATTCTTAATTCGCAATCACGGAAAAAAGAGCACTGGATTTGGAGTTGGGTGACCTTGGTTTTAACCCAAGCTCTGCCACTTGAACAGCTATGTGACCTTGAACAAATCACTTAGCTTTTTAAATAGATAACTGCTAAGGTCACTTCAAGCTCTAAATGTATAATTCTATGATCTTATGAACAATTGAAAGTGAAATCCAAAAAGTTATGGTGACATAAGAAGTTAAAGTAGAAAAAAGAACAAAATAAACCACATAATATCCATTTTAAAAAATGCCATAGAGGCCTGAGAAGCAAAGAAATCAGACAAGAAAGAGAACTCTTGAAGAAGAATATAAAAGATTTCTATTTATCCATGTGCTATTAAGAAGGTCAATCAAGCAAAAATGCAAGTTGGTTCAAATCTGAAGTAGAAAATTTGTGAACTGTTAAATACAATAACTGACAGAACAGTTCTGTTAAGGGAGGTAGTTGAAACTTTAGCTTCTCTCCAAAACTGGAGATAATGTGTCCAAATAAAATCCATAACTACCGACTCCAGATCTTTACACTGTTGAAGGAATTGTTAGAAAAACACAACCAGTTTTCTTTATGATGCAGATCTACTTCCATCTATTTTTTTTAAAGAAGCCATAATTTATTTATTACCAAAATTGGCAATATGGTAATATAAAAAATAAATAAATATGGTGCTCCGTGCAAATACTGTGTTTATGTGCTGCATGTAAAGCAATCCTAGCTTGTATCACTAAACAGTCTAAGTTTGCTACAAGAAAACCATAAATTGGTGAAAGTGCAAAGGAAGTGTGCCAAAGATCTCAGGTTTATAAAGTGAAACATTATTGATTTGGTGATTATTGAACAAAACCATCCAAAAGTGCTTTAACATATATAATGCCTTTCTTGATGATTCTATGGCAACTAAATTCAAATTAGGCTATTTATTTGCCAATATATAAACTATAGCCATTACTAGGGCATTTTACGTCCACGTGGAAAACAATTCTCCTTTTAGGGTATGCCACCAACACAATAGCATAAAGGGCAATTGATGGAAAATGGGGACTTGTTCTGTGGTGCAGTTGAAGCCTGCTATGGTTCTGTCTAGCCTTAGCTCCATTAGCATTACTCTTAAATAAAACTGAGCATATCTTTCAAGTCAAAGAGAGAATTGTTCCAAAACATTTTTTTAATCACTTGATGTACATGGATGACATCAAGTTATATGGCTCCACTTAAAAGTACATTAAGCTGTTAACTCTGTGTCATTGAAACTTTTCCCAATAATATCAAAATGTCTTTTGGACTTGGTAAGTGTAAAATCCTTTATATGTGTCAAGGAAGAATAGAGAATGAAGGCTTTCAGCTTAAATACTGAAGTCAAATTGAATGAATGGATGAAGGCACTAAATACTTTGGCATTCTCTAGTCAAGACAT